>OU426980.1:21105293-21485306 GCA_911387785.2 Aelia acuminata
TATATATGCATTTCCCTGCAAAACATATTGATTCTCTTAATAACATTTGAAAAAATAAAAAGTATAATTAGTGAGCAAGTTTCCAAGCTGCTAGCCAAAAAGTATATGGGAAGATAGAATCAAAAAATACGCATCAGAGATACAGTTAGTAAAAAAAGTCTGTGTACACCACATTAAAATTTTCAAAGTTTGCCTAGGACATCAAAGGAAATGAAGAAAACATTTTTTATATTATTTTCTTTTTAAACTGTAACTTTGAAAGAATTAAAATTCACTACCAAAAGAAAAATAAATATAACATTAAAGATAAGGTGAAGATAATTGCTAATAGAACTCCTGAACCATTGCAAAATAAGTCTGTGAACATTTATTATAAACTCCTTCAAATACTGTACAATAATAAAAGAACGTTTTCAATATCAACAAAAAGCTTTATTTTAGTCAGTTAAGTCTTTATAGTGGCCGTGATTTGCGAGTTTTTCTGTTACTTTGCTAAAAATGGAAATTTGTGTAGGAATTAGACAATTGATTATTAATTTAAGGAATGAGGGAAAATCTTTGAGAGAAATCGCAGAAATAATTAAGAAAAGTCACTCTAAAGTTGAAAGAATAATTAAGCATTACCAAGAAACCAGTTATCTTCAAAGTAAACCTTGATCTGGGATCAAATAAATTTTGAGAAATCACAGGCAATTTTGCGATCTGTGAATGATAATCCTACAATGAGTGCACCACTGCGTTGAAACAAGATTACCAGCTAATAGTAACACAACAATAACAATGTGTTTACAAAAAAAAAGAATATTATTTTTTGAAATAATTAGTGTACACAGACTTTTTTTTATTTTGTATAAATAATTTTTATAAATGTCTTAAAACGTTGTTTATGAAATTGAAAATGTTTAAACATGATCAAGTATTAAGGGTTAATTTATAAAGAAAAAATTAAAAGAATAGTCTGTTATTTTTCCTTTTTTTTCCTTGGCTAAAATTTGATTTTTGGCATGGTGTACATAGACTTTTTTTTGCTTACTGTATATGCTGCCGACCGGAAAATAGTTATTTTTATGGCACTAGAACCAATTGCCGTGGTACAGTCCTCTTTAAACAAAGTTTATCTTTTTTAAATTTGTTTAGTACACATTATATGAGTAGGAGTTCCCACTCTTTGTCAGGTATTGGGAGAATTGTTCAGAATTATCAATATCTTAAATCAGGGAAATTGAAAATATATACTATCAGAAAAATAGAAAACGAACATGATGAGTTGATAAGTATAGGCTTTAGGCCTAATTGGTCAGAATCATCAATATCTAAAATCAGAAAAATTGAAAATATATAAAATCAGTAAAATTGAAAACCAACATGATGAGTTTATAAGTATAGGCTTTAGGCCTAATTGTTCAGAATTATCAATATCTTAAATCAGAAAAATTGAAAATATATACAATCAGTAAAATTGAAAACGAATATGATGAATTTATAAGTATAGGCTTTAGGCCTAATTGGTCAGAATCATCAATATCTAAAATCAGAAAAATTGAAAATATATAAAATCAGTAAAATTGAAAACCAACATGATGAGTTTATAAGTATAGGCTTTAGGCCTAATTGTTCAGAATTATCAATATCTAAAATCAGAAAAATTGAAAATATATAAAATCAGTAAAATTGAAAACCAACATGATGAGTTTATAAGTATAGGCTTTAGGCCTAATTGTTCAGAATTATCAATATCTTAAATCAGAAAAATTGAAAATATATACAATCAAGAAAATCGAAAACCAACATGATGAGTTTATAAGTATAGGCTTTAGGCCTAATTGTTCAGGATTATCAATATCTTAAATCAGAAAAATTGAAAATATATACAATCAGAAAAGTCGAAAACCAACATGATGAGTTTATAAATATAATAAATATAAGCAGTACATTTAGAGGTTATACAAATTTCACTGCAATAGGAAACCAAGAACATCCTAACCGAAAGCGATATCGTTGGAGTCGTGCCAAATTCTCACAGGTTTTCATCTGATAGTTTGGCAAAGGTATACCTTCAGGCCTAACCTTGCAATTTCACCAGTGTTCAAGCTAGTAAAATAGAGTACGTTTTTAATTACAATTATATATAATTGCAATTAATATTAAAAAGGGTTAAAGAATAAAACTACCTTATATATGGTGCAGAGAGTTGGACTGTCCTCGATAAACACGCGAGTAAAGTAACGGCCATCAAAATGACAAAAATCGGGAGACGTGGTGAGCCAAGTCTATTCCCAAAAAGAGAAGGCGCTAAGAGTCAGCGAAATTTGAACAAAAGGGGATTTTACAAAAATAAATTCTGATAAGGAAATAATGTTTAAGTAAAAAGATCCTGTAATTAAGCTCTGAGAATAAAAGATAGATAATTTATTGTATTTGTTTATATAAACACGAGCAGTCAGTAAAGCTTTATACGAGTTATATTACAGCTCAGTAGCTGTAATGCGTTAAATTAATTATATCATATTCTTTTTAATACAGTTAAATCAAAATTCACTGATAAAGATAAAAACGTTTCAGCTAATCTAAAAACCACCGGGATTTAAAATATAAATTAACGCCAAATTTAAAATTGTTTGATACATCTCATATTTGACTGTAGTAAGTATTAATGATCCATTTTTTTTTTTAAATAAGTAATTTTCTGTATTTATGCATTTTACATTTTACAGTGAGTCAGGCTTATCATATATATAATTACATTATGTTAGTAAAATTAAACTCTTGATAAGGTTACATGATCTATGTAATTTAGTAAAATAAAAAGAGAAAAGAATAAAAATAAATAAATAAAAAAATTAAATTAGAAAATAAGATTAATTAACTAACGTATGGCTATTTACAGTAAATAAATTGATTTATCCTCTGAACAGTTACTTCTCAGTATGGACTTATCTTAATACTCTATTATAAACATACGTACTTTTAATATTTCTATTATAAAATAAAATATACTGCTTAATTGAGCCCTTTCATTGATACATAGTAAATTTATTATTTGGTCTTCAGGGTTGTCTTTGAAAGGTTGGATATAGTCTTTTAAGTAGCGGTTTCTAGCATCTGAGTACTTGGGGCATTCTAAAAATATATGGTAAATGGTTTCTGGTTTTTTAAGATTACATATAGAACATATTTCATCTGTACTTATGTTGTGTTTTTTCCCATTGAAGAATATTCTGACCTTGTGTTTATTGCTCAGTCTTAATTGCATCAAAATTCTTTGTTTTACTGTACTTTTAAAGTTTTGTAAATAATACACGCCTTTATCATAATTACAAATTTTCCTATAGAAATCGTTATATTTAGAGTTGTATACTCTGTCAATGTCGCAACTGGTTGTGTGATTTTCAAGTGTAATGGCAATATCTTTTTTATGGAGTCTCAATAGATCAGCAGATATATATTTTGAAATTGTAGGAAATCCTAGTGTCTGCATTACCGAGTTTACGTGAGTGAACCAATTTACTTTATGCCGTATTTTTTCAAAATTAGCAATTATTTTTTCATAACATAATTTCGGCAGTCTGTTTGGTGGCATGTCTAATACTGTTATCCAGAAGTTTATTGCTCTAAGAATTATTTTAATTTTTACTGGCTTGCAACCTGTTTCTAGCCTGACGAAATGGTTAGGAGTATTTATGGGTAGGTGGAATAAATTTTTAACAAATGAAAGCTGTAATTTCTCCATTTCTTCGAGATAACCTAAGGAGTATATTTCCGATGCAATAAGGCTGATGCCTCAGAGATCGCTTCATATAATTTCATTTTAGCGTCCCACGAATTGCACTTACCCCTAATTAATATTTCCTTAACCTTTCCTAATGCTCTTGTACCCTTTCCGACAAAATGTTTTGTTGCAAAATTAAATTTTCCAGTGCAGCTGAATGGAACGCCTAAATATGTAAACTTATTAACATATTCGATATTTTTGCCCTCATATGTTAATGAAGAATATTTCTTCACCTTACTGCTAGCTCTAAAAATAATTGCTTTAGTCTTTTCCACATTAACTATTAGCTCATTGGATTTACAATATTCTGAAAGGGCATCTAATTTTCTTTGGGCGTCCCTATGACTATCTGCAAATATGATACCATCGTCTGCAAAAAATAATGCTAAAATTTCTGATGTGGGGCCTATCCTGTGATATGAATGATCCATTCATTTAGTACTTACTGGATTATCTCAGCAGAGGCGAGATTAAATATAAATAATACGTATGTAAAAGGAACTAATAAAAAATATAATTGGAATAGAGTTTAGTACTATCACAATAGACAGAATTCGCAATTTATATTTATTGTAGTGTTAATATAGGTGCACAATGACTTTGTTTAACCTGTTTTTTGCTAAAATAAATAGATTCGATCTTTTTCCCACATAATTCCCCATGAGAAAATTATGATTTTCTGACGGATTTTCTCAGTCCATGCCAGATAGATAGATTTGGTTACTGGATGCCTACCCTCCCTAAATATCGAAAGAAAATGAAGTGTAAATTTCTATCTGTTGGAAATTTATAGATCACACTCAATTGTACTATAATAAGCACTTAATTTGCAATAAAAGAAACATTGAGGCAAATAATCGAGTTAAAAACTACCTCTTATGTCTATCTTTTAAGTTGGACAAAACGACACAAAATGGGCCAAATTTTATAATGGTCGGTTGAGTAGTTTCAGATTTTACTCCCGACAAACATCGGGACACGGGATTTTTACAATAGAGACCATATCGTAAATAATAGTTTTATGCATATACTCGTACATATTTTTAATCTATATAAATAAAGATGAAATTCTGTTTGTTTGTTTATTTGTTCTTTATAGAAATCCATACCGTTTGTCCTAAATTCTCCAAATTTCGCTCAGTGGTTCTTTGATACGAGGTGCGAACACCCGTCCATATTAAAATTGCATAGCTTCAACCAATCTCTGGGTATATTTTTTATTGTTATAAAAATTGTCATGATCTCCCTTTACAATGGTTTTTTTTACGAAATCGACCGTTTGAGTCGAAAAAACGGCCTTAAAATTCATTTTATAGATTTTGAAGAGGCCAACAAGGCCCGGTAAGACCGTCCCTTGGCAGGCGTCGAGTTCTGGGATTTTTAAACCATATGTTTTTTTGTTTTTTTAACATTACAATACGTTTATTTACATGTATGGTCAATTTATTTTTTATAAATGCCTCCAAAGAAGCGAGCTTTAATAGGAGTAGTGAGCTCAAAAGCCAAAAAAAGAACTTCAAATAGGAGCAGCTGAAACTCTCTACGAACATCAAAATAGGATTGAACAACAGAGGCTTAGACAGGCAGAATCGCAGGAAACTGAGTCTGCCCAGGAATACGAGCCCGCCTTGCGCCCCAGAGGCTTAGGCAAGCCGATTTGCGAAAAGCTGAAACTGCAGGGCAATATTTCTGTTTGTTTGTTTGTTCTTTATAGAAATCCATACCGTTTATCCTAAATTCTCCAAATTTCGCTCAGTGGTTCTTTCATACCAGGTGCGAACACCTGTCCATATTAAAATTGCATAACTTCAGCCGATCTTCAGCTGATATTCTTTATCCTAATAAAAATCGTAATGATCTCGCTTTACAATGGTTTTTTTACGAAATCGACCGTTTTATTAGAAAAATTAAATTTCCCAGGTGAAACCGGGACGTACAGCTAGTATATATATAAAGAAATAAGTTTAGAAACTCTTTTTTTTTAATATAATAATAGTGGAAATATACAAGAATAAGAAGAAGACTGTTAAGAATAACAAAGAAGTTTACTTCCAAAATGCAATATTATTAGAATTAATTTACTTTATTCATATATAATAAAGGCTCTCACTGTTACTGCATTTACTACATAAAGGTCCTTTAAGTCCTTTAATTGGTGTTTATCATCAATTTTTAGGAGTCGGTGAAGTTTTTCTTCTGCAGTGTTGTGGTTTTTGAGATAGTTGCTGATAAAACAAACCTTGCTTCATTATAAAGTGGGCATCCCAGCAAAAAATGTCTTATATTTTCTGGTTTCTGGTGGTTACAGATCGTACAGTTGTCTTCTGACATAATATTATAACTGTTACCTTTCCAGAATTTTTATTTTTCCAGAATAATTTATTTTTCCACCTCCCTATATTCTTACTTGAGAAATTATCCTGGCCAAGTTTAAACTCGCTCGAAGGTGAGAATAAAAGATCTAAAGCCTTTAATTTTTTTAGAATACGGATCACTAAAAATTCAAAAATAACTAAAGTACATAAAAGTTTTGTTTGTTATTTCACAAGGGCTTACCAGATTAAATAATAACTGACAACGGTTTACAATTTGAAAATTCTTTAATTCAAGATTTATTAAAGTTATACAAAATTCACCAACTCAATAGAACGGACCGATCGCGAGAATTCCATGGTGCGCTAATTGAACATTAAACAGAAGAGTTTAAAAAAAATATTGAATACAAGGTACTCGCGTGTGTCATCACCATTCCTCCCATTACTTAACTAAAGAAAATATTTCTGTATAATTAGACATAGATAAATTTATAGCAAAAGCCCTTAACAACCGACCTTTAAAGAACATATTAAACGTCGTAAATAAGAAAGAAAAGGAAAACACATACTTATCTAGACCTACCTAATATTGCGAAGAACTAGCATAAGATAAACCCGACGCAGTCTTCGTTGCAAACAAAGAAATTAAATTTTGTTAATGTTTTATGTAGTGCAATACGTTGTTTTATATGGTATATTTAAAATATTTTTATTTTTCAGTAGAAATGTAGGGTAGTGTATACGTAGGGGAGGGTGGGGCACAATGAAACAGTCAGTGCACTGGGCGAACCAAAAGGTCTAGAGCAACCAAATTCAGACAGCAAGCGGTAAGGGTGGCTCCAAACAAAGTCAGCATATTGTCCCTCTTTCGTCTTGTTGCGTGACAGACTCCACATCCAGAAGTGCGGTTTTGTTTGGCAAAATTAAAAATTTCCGTCGGACGGATTTTCGTCTCTAGGTATGAGTAATTATTTTATTCAATCTGATCTTACAACTTTTTCATTATGCATGCATCTCTTAAGATTTTGCCTGACTTTGGATTTCCTACCTCTTCACGTTCATCGTAGGAAGTTAAAGACATCAAAATGGCTCGTATGGGGTTCTTTGAAACAAGGGCGTTCGGGGCAAAATGAAACGTTTTATGGAGTCCCACGAGTGTTTCATCGTGCCGCATATGTTTTTCATTGTGCAATAAGCAGTCGGTTTTTTTTTTTCCTTTTCTTACAGATTAGAGCGAAACTCTAGAGCGGAACACCAAAAAAACTGTATTAATTTGTGACAACTTTCTTCCAAAGTCAAACTTTCCTCTCTCCTGAAGAACTTCGTGATTATCCTATGGCAGGAGAACGAAAAACATATCGGAAGCCGAATATAGTTTTATTGTTTATTATGTTGTTTTTTTCAGCTGTTTCATTGTACCTCGGGCATGGGGCACATTAAAACAAAATTATTTTTTTGGAAAATAGCTGCTCGCGGTGAGACATGATGCATAAAATATTGTTTAACGCTTTTCTTACATAGATTACATCCTAAGGTAACATGGAAAACCCCCACCTCCCCCTATATTGAAATCGTTATAGTTGTAATACGGCTCAATTGCTTTATGTCTGACTAGGTTAGTTCGTCTCTACTGAGATGCAACTTTTGTTTAAAATAATAATAAAAAGTAATACCATAAAAATTTAACAATTAACTTATCTATGTATACTTCTTTACTACAACATCCCTACCCTGCTCCTAAATAATAATCTCATTAAATTTTATCCAACTGTCAAAAACCTCGGAGTGACCTTTGACCAAACCCTTTCCTGGAAAAACCACATCTCCAATATTTCCCGCCGTACCTATTCTACCTTAAAGCAATGAAATCACCTCCGAAGCCTTTTACCACCTGAAACACGTAGGCTCCTGGTCACTTCCCTGGTATTTCCCCACTTTGACTATTGTTGTGCGGTTTATGGGGGTGTCTCTGGGGATCTCGAAGCAAAACTAAAACGTTTATTTAATTGTTTCGTACGATTTATCTTTGGGGTCCCAAGAGACGTCTCCGTTTCACCTTTATACGAAAGGTTAAAGTGGTTATACCCATCCTACCACCGCAAATATTTCCTGGCCTCTTTCCTTTTCCAAGTAATCCGATCCCGCCGTCCTTCATACATCACCGAACTTCTCCATTTCAAGTCCTCTGTTCATTCCCGCAATACCCGTTCTAGGTCTTCAGATCTGTACACTCCGGCCCACCGAACGTCAGCTTTTGAAAAATCTATCATTATCCGGTCCTCATCCCTATGGAACTCTATCCCCCCTTTCATTCGTCATTCCAACACTCTCCCTACCTTTAAATCCCGCCTGTTCAATCACCTCCTATCGACGCAGATTCCCGAACAATTGTAAACAGTTTAACTGTGAATTGGTATAGGCCTTTATTATTTATTTATCTTTAAAATATATGATCCATTTAGTGTATGTGTAAATAAGTGTACATAAGTTATTTTTCATTTCAAGTCAATAAGGATTTACTTAGTTTTAATTTTTTTTTTTTTTTTTTTATCACAAGAAGATTTCCTCATTATTCATAATTTTTTTTTCTCAGTTTTTTTTTTTCATTTTAATTTGCTCCATTTGTTTTGTTTTTTTATATAGTACTCTAAGGCACTGAAGCCTATTATTTTTTTTTTTTTTTTTTTTTTTTATTTAATGCCTTTTTATTGAACAAAATTACAAAAATACATTTCCTTTAAGACAACATACTCTTGGTCATTGACCATCAGAGGTTGAGATAGCGACTAATTTTAAACACAAATTGGTTTGTAAACATATTTTGTACTCACAATCGTATGCATCAATTGATATAAGCATAAACAACAACAATATCCCCTCGGTACTATAGCCTTTATGCACAATAACAATATAGATACATTCAGCTAAACTGCCAAATTTGTTACAAAAATCTGTATTCAGCTGTTGTTCATCATCAAAAACATCAATTAAATACATAAATACAAAATAAATTTATTACAAATAATTCAATTTAAGAAATAAACAATTATCAATTGGTAACAATAAATTAAATAATTTCACGAATCAATAATTTTAACAATCTCAGTATTCAATAATTAAATTAACAGATATAAATATTTAATAATAAATATCTAAAAAAAAAAAAAAAAAAAAAAAAAAAAAAACCATAAAATTAACCGTTATACTCGCTAATTAATTCGTATCTATATTTCCATGCTTGTTTTGTGTAAGACAATAGCTTAGACCAGTTCTTTCCGTTCAAGTACTCTATTAAATCCGACCTACTAATGATAGATTGAGAGAACCATCTAATTCGGATTTCCCTTAACACAGGACACGTGGCTAAAAAATGCTACATCTTCCCTCTCTTTTAAATTACACAAGGTACAGATACCTTCGCCATGTTGATAATGCCTTCTATGGTTAAGGTATAACAGTTCCCCTCTCAACTTAATTATCCAGGCCATATCATTCTTGGAAAAATTATGGTTCATATAGCCAACCTCTTCACTTAAATCAAGATTTAAGTCTTTATATATTATGGATTCATCAGAAGCAGTACAAAGCATAACTTGCTCCTGAAATATTTCATTTTCTATTTTATTTACCAAGTTATCGAAGATTTTTGGCCAATCACTAATGTTATTTATATTTATTTGTATGCCTAAATTGTTAGAGTCTAGTAAATAATTTATGTTTTTAAACCAAAATATATTTTTCTCTATTGCTTTATATGCCAAAGTATTCGTAAGCCGGTTTTTAGAATTTATAACTTTTGCAATGTATTTCAGATGTGTTTTTATAGTATGGATGAAAATGGGCTTTAATTTGGTTTCAACGGATAATATATAATTTGGTTTGTTTTGAGGTAATTTGAAAAGTTTCTTTAAAAAAAAATATTGAAGCTTCTCTACTGTATAATACCTTTGGCCACCCCAAACCTGTGCCCCATAACATAATATGCTTCTTGATACTGCATTAAAAATGCTTAACTTGGATGCAAAAGGAATATCCTTACTATTTATAATTTTATGCCATACTGAATTTATCCCTGATTTTGCTGCATTAAGTTTTACCTCAAAATGTAAGTCTAGAGAAAGTTTTGGTGATAATGTAATTCCAAGATATTTGTAACTTTTCACAATTTCAATGCTTCTCCCTCCGAATCTCCATTTTTCCTGCTGGGATAGTTTGCCCCCTCTTCTAAATACTATTATACTAGATTTTATTAAATTTATTTTCATGTTCCAGAGCTTAAGATACCCTTCTAGTTGATTTATCATAAGCTGCAGCCCGGTTGGATCTGGGGATAGTAAAACCAAATCGTCAGCAAATGCTAATATCTTTACCCTGCTGTTTTTTATCAATATTCCTCCTTCTAGATATTCTTCTATGTCATTTAAAAATAATGAAAATAGTAATGGAGACAATACGCCACCCTGCTTCAGTCCCACCATCATTTCAAATTCTTTTGACAATCCTTCCTTGCTCCATACATATCCATACGTATTCTCGTGTAATGCACGAATTATTTTAATTAACTTGGAAGAAATTCCTAATTCATAGAGCTTATATATTAAGGCATATCTATCAATTCTATCAAACGCAGCTGATAGATCAACGAAGAATGCATAAACCTTTTGTCCTTGTATGCTAAGCCTATAGTGTATTATGCTCATTAAGTTGAAGATATTGTCAATTGTCGAATATGATTTGCGGAACCCAGCTTGAAATTCTTTTAATATATTTTTTTCACACACCCATTCCGTTAATCTATTCAAAATTAATCCTGAGAATATCTTAGAAACAGCATTTTCAAAGGCAATACCTCGATAGTTGGCTACATTATTTACATCTCCATTTTTGTGTAGGGGGAATATAATTGATTTATTGAAACTTCCGGAAACTATACCACTATGAAAAATCCTATTGTAAAGAATCAACAGCTCTTCAAGAAAACATTGTGGCGCATATTTAAAAAATTCATAGGGAATACGATCTAAACCTGCAGCTTTATTATTTTTAACTCTACTTAAAACTATGTTTAGCTCAGCTATAGAGAAAGGTGCATCAAGAAAGCTGTCCGATATAAAAGGTTCTGCATAGTGTATCCTGGTAGCATTTAATGGTGGTTTATAGAGTTCTCTAAAGTGATCTAGCCAGTCATTCATTTTTATTCCTCCGCCTGCAGTGCCCTTATTATCATATCGCAGAGTTCATCCCTATGGAACTCTATCCCCCCTTTCATTCGTCATTCCAACACTCTCCCTACCTTTAAATCCCGCCTGTTCAATCACCTCCTATCGACGCAGTTTCCCGAACAATTGTAAACAGTTTAACTGTGAATTGGTATAGGCCTTTATTATTTATTTATCTTTAAAATATATGATCCATTTAGTGTATGTGTAAATAAGTGTACATAAGTTATTTTTCATTTCAAGTCAATAAGGATTTACTTAGTTTTAATTTTTTTTTTTTTTTTTATCACAAGAAGATTTCCTCATTATTCATATTTTTTTTTCTCATTTTTTTTTTCATTTTAATTTGCTCCATTTGTTTTGTTTTTTTATAAAGTACTCTAAGGCACTGAAGCCTATTATATGTATCTGTATAATTTGTTCCTAAGGGACTAGTTCCCGGGACAATCAATAAAGAGTTTATTATATTATTCTTTCTTTACTGTGTATTTTGTATGTATCGAGTCGAGGCCAATTTTTATATCAAAAGTGAGAGAGTTAGCGATTAAATAATAAAGAAAAAAATTACCGAAACGGTTTGAGGTTTTTAAGTTAATCCTCTTCCTCAGAGCGTCCGGTTATCTTACCCTATTTAAGTGCTCTGGGGGTACATAGCGTGGTTAGAGACTGCATAAAGCTTCGGTCAAGTGAAAAGCAATCGCCTAACTAAGTGTGAAGCCGCAGGGTCTTCTTTATCCCCAGCCCTCTCTCCCTTTTACATATATAAAACAGACTCTATACACAATTTTCATCCAAGGGAGCAGAATTAATTGCATTAATTTATTTAGATAATGTCATTTGTAGAATAATAAGAAATTTCAGGATGCTTTTAATTTAAGCTTCCTCTTATATACCGTCTGAAGTTAATATTAAATAAAAATTCTTTAATCTAAACACTTAAAGTGGAGTTATCATCTCTATAAATATGGAGGGATTTTTTTTTTTTTTTTTCATCGATATTTTAAGTTCAATTTTATCAAAAAAGATTTAACAAATGTTTCGAGTTCAAGAAAGAAAGAAAAACTTGGTGTATTAGTTAACTGAGGTCTGAGGAAAGTTCATCATTATGCTAAATTCTTATATTTAAGGGAACCTAAATTACTATGGATAACGACATCAATGGTGTATGTATTAGAGTTCATGTGAGTGTGCAAGTACCTAAAGAAATTGGGGATAAAAGGGGAAATATTGGTAACTGAGTGCAGACGGCTGAGGAATGTTAAGCTAGGAATGATGATTAAAAGTAAACTTTTAAATATTAATATACGGGTCATTATCTGAAGATGCGTAGATTTCACTTCCGAAAATTTCATTATTGAAATGTCATAATTTCGGGCCGAAAAAATTCATACGTACCCAGTGGCATAATACCTTCACTTTTTAAATAGTAGTCAAACAGGAGAACCTTGAATTGTACTTTTAAAAAATTATGAAAACAATTTCAAAGTGAGGAAGTGAAGGGTGAGTGAGGTAGAGAAAAATGTGTTGAGGTAGTAGTAATCTTTGAGAAGTGAAAGCAAAAACGCGTATATTTTAAAGAAATACAATCTTAAAAAACAATAGAAACACAATAAAAACAATTTCAAATTCAAAAACAGGAAATTCCAAAAGCATATAGCCAAAAGTAAGCTTGATTTTAGAGTTAGGTTAGGTTACAGTTACATACTTTGGTCATAGTTTAGGAATCGTCACCTTTACAATCAAAAGTATTCTCAAATTCTTTTGAGAATACAAAGAATGTAGTTATTCGCTCCCTCATTTAAGAAATTTTTGGAAAAAATGAGGGAGTGAAATTTTCAAAGTTTTTATAATTTTTTAATCCATATGCTATATGTTTATTGTATGTATTGTAGTAACTTTATCCTATGATTTGATTCAAATAAGGATCTAATAGGAAAATGTGCATGTCAATGACACATGCATTATATGCATTTACATACATTTTATGTTTATTGTATTGTTTTATGTTTGTTGTATTTTATTTTTGTATACAAAGAAAATTTAATTCTTTAATAGTCTGTCTATCAGAATCGCCGAGGAATTCGCAAAACATCTTTCCTATTTATTTACTCATCATCCAGATTTCTATCCCAACTAACATGTCAACTAAAAGAGTTTTTCCCTCAGGGGTCATATACCTTTAACAAAACTTCAAAATCAATGAATAACCCATTTATACCCAGGTTTAGTAGGATATTATTCCTTAATACCCAAGACCTTTTCCCAGAAGAGATTTCAATACCTACCTTATCTTAATCTGAAGTTAATATTAATATTATTCCTAAATTCGTTGGTAATATTTAAGTTCATCTCATTAAAAAGCACCTATAGTTGTTTATTCGTGCTGGAGTCCTTAAATAAGTTCCAGAGCGAATATCAGGTTTATTTGAATAATATGCCATCAGCAATCAGGAACTTTCGAGTAGGTCACTGTTAATGAGCAGTGAAGCGAGCTAAGGGTTTCGGCTCTAAAGTATTTTTCATCTCCCGTTGTGGAAAAATAAATTTATGCCGTCTTCACTAAAGTCCTCTGTATGGAGGAGGTTGAAAACATTTAATCAACGCCATCACTAATAAATTATCCTTTTTAAAAGTAATTCTCAAATTTATATATAAAAAATATATCATATACGAGTATATTATTTCTCAAAGCCTTTTTTTTGTCTGGTTGGTACGCCATAACTTCCTTAGTACTTCATCAAATTTCTTGAATGAGGCATCATTTTAAGGCTTTCCTTAACCGTTACATCGGAAAAATATACAAATCACTTATTTTGCCTTCGATTGGTAGTTATAAGCGCGAAAGCGCAGTTCTTGAAAATCAAAATTGTCGTAGAAGTTGATAAATGGTCTCAATCCTTTCAGGTTTTAAAGGAGAACATTTTCGGTCATACAATTTTTTTCGACTAACCCCTTCGTTTGGAAGTTGTAAGCGAAAAACTGCAATTCCAAGCGGAAATTTCAAAATGGTCGCAGGGCTTTTTCGAAGGTGTCATTTTTTTCAGTTTGTCGAGACGAACATTTTTGGTGATACACACTTTTCCGATTGTCGGCGTCTTTTGCGAGTCACAAGCATATACTGTATTATTTCTCAAAGCCTTTTTTTTTTGTGGGTACGCCATAACTTCCTTAATACTTAATCAAATTTCATGAATGAGGCTTCATTTTAAAGCTTTCCTTAACCGCTACACCGGAAAAATATACAGATCACTCATTTCGCTTGCGAGTTATAAGCGCGAAACCGCGTTTTTTGCGAGGAAATCTAAATGGTAGTAGAGGTTTCTAAATGGTGTCGATCTTTTCAGGTTTTTTAAAAATAACATACATGTCAGTTGTATGTGGCGGTTTCCTAGGCTGCGCTCTTTCAGTGACATCTATGTCTGTGTAAAACAAAAACACCAACAGTCACAGATGACCATATCGTAACTTAAAATGTAGTGTTCAGGGAGGTCCTGTAAATATGTAAATACCTTAAACTTATGTTTCAAAAAATAAATAATCTACAATTTAAACACATCTATTCTTTACTTCAAAACCCTCACCTATGCCCATGATGCACTAAATAAGCACTATATGATACTTTATTAAATTAAGGTGTGTACTTAATTAAATGGGATTTAAGTAGGTTAGAGTGCTAATGTTTCTTACGGCTCAGCTAGTTATTTATTTATTTGCATTTTCTGAAAAACATATTATGCAATTATTACAACAATCAGCGGTCCTCAAATATGATTTGAAAGTATATATTTATCTTAACAGAATAAAGGAAAAAATCTTGGTGAGTTGAATGCTAAGTATCAGTATACCATCCATTCTACTGATTTCCTACTAACAAGAGTAGTTTCATAATAAATGATCGTTTCTTAGCTGTTATATAGTTGAGCAGCTGAATGTGTTGTTATAACTTTTGACCTATTGTCTGCATCGTCATAGAAATGGTCTTATTAGATTCATAATCACCCTTTCCTTCGGTCAGACTCTGGTCAGACCAATACAAAGTTAAAACCGTAGCAAAAATCAACAAGGTACGCAATTTTTTTCTAATCAAGGTCAATTTTAGTCTATAGTCTATCAGCTAAATATTGCTCATTGTATACACAAAAGTTATTCAACTTATAAAAACGTATATTAAGGATAACTATTAGGCATGCAACAAACATTAGAACCATATTCTACATAATCTGGTAATAAAAAGGATGTTTGGCTGAGACAAATGGAGTGAGAAGAGTAATTTTAGTTGTATTCAATGTCTGCAGAAACAACTGTCTCTCACTTACAGTACCAGTCAAAAGTTTAGACTCACTCTTAGATTTTGTAAAATAAATAAGTTGCCACATTTTATTTGTTGGACAACATAACAACTATAATTTTAGTTTTAATTTATTTATAACTAGCTTTATATCCCGGTTTTACCCAGGGGACTTGGAAAACAATTAGAAAAGTCGTGGGTCAAGAAAAGTTCGTTAGGACAGATATGAGATTTTTTTTTTACTCCAACGGTTGATTTTGTAAAAAACCAATGCAAAGCGAGATCATAAACGTTTTTATAACAATAAAGAATATACCCAGAGATTGGCTGAAGTAATGCAATTTTAATATGGACAGGTGTTCGCATCTGGTATGAAAGAACCAATAAGCGAAATTTGGAGAATTTGGGACAGACGGTACGTATTTCTATAAAGAACAAACAAACAGAATTTCATCTTTATTTATATAGATTATATTCCAAACAGTCATATAATTTTTGAAATGTTATCTCTTACATATATTCGAGTTACATTTATTTTTTTAAACTTGAAGATTGTGAATTAAATACAAGTGAGTCTAAACTTTTGACTGGTACTGTAGGTTAGAAGTGATGCCAGACTGGATTCACTCACTATAAAATCGTTGCATTATGACTGAACAAGTGGTAGAGATGGGAAATACAAATACTTAATAAGAAAGGCTATAATTATGATACAAATAATTATAATAACAAAGTTTTGATTATTGAAAGCTCGGTTATACAACGAATGAGCCACCAGCAATTTATTGCGGATTTAAAGACATGCGATAATATTGCCCTTAAAAAATCGATATCTACAGTTCGTCGTCTCGATGTATTAATTACCGAGATAATTAGGTTTTCTTTTCTGATGAAATTATTTTTAAAAAGGCTGAAAGACAATGATACGATTGTTGAATATAATTGGATTTATGATAATTATCAGGCGGGAGGCTATTGGATCTGAAATGATAGATTCAATAGGTGTACTAGCGTATTTCAATCTGGGACGAGTCCAGGGCTAGAACGCCTATCTCTACATCAAATAACACCATTAATGACGGCATCAATTCTACCGCCCATCATCATATCTTTCCGATTCATCTTCCAATCCTCAACCAAAACCCAGTCCCTTCTGTTTAATTCTTTACGAATAAATGCATGGTCTGTGAAGTACCAGCCTCACCACAAACGATATGAATAGAATAGAATTAAATAGAATAAACTTTATTTGCATTTGTGGTTTCTCCCCATACAAATAGAGTTGGCCATAAATTTATTGAATTACAGTCGAACCTGGCTAAGTAGGACCTCCGTAAGTGGAATACCTCTATAAGTGGTACAAAATTTGTTTTCCCATAATTTTTCCCTTAAATAAACTCTTTAACTGGAATGTTTTCACCTCTATAAGTGGAATAAATTTTTGTAGAAGTTACCTCTGTTAGTGGAACGATTTTTGTACTTAACTCCATTAGTGGAATCCATATTTCTAAGAAAACGTGAAGGATTTCTTGAGAAAACGTGAAAGCTGTTCAGCCATATGATTGGGAAAATGTGATAGGAGATACCAATGAGAAGCTTCCAACAGAAGGACCACATGAATTACGAAATTATAACAGCTGGAAAGCTGAATGATGAAGAATGAATCCTTGAAAAATCTAAAACGCCAGACGAAAATGAAAATTCAGAAGAGCCGGGGAGGCTACTTTTTTTTAATGAATCAGGGACTGAAGATGAAATTTTTGATAAATTATATGACAGAAAAAAAACATTTTTTTAAGTGCCAAAGTGAAGTGCAGACAAAAATAAGAGATTACTTTCATTAGTACATTTGAGCATAATTATCTTATATTCTGCATTATTTTATTTTCACATAAAAAAAAAATATGTAATAATTGTAGAGATGAGAGATGGTCAACTGTTCTTCAATTACGATAGGTTAAATGATGGTCAGGATTTTCAGTTACAATGATATTTATTATGGTAAGCCAACGTTTCGATCCAACTTGTGGATATTCATCAGGGCTAAAAGAAAACAAATATATGAGTATCTATGCTAGGGGGTGACAATAAATGGATACATTCCAATAATAACAATGCTAAAACTCAAAATCTCTCTAACAACTCTTCACAACCTCCGATTTCTACTTTCCAATACAGATCTATCCCATATATCCCCATTCTCTCAAACAAAATTAAAAAATCCTTCTCATCGAGTTTCCCACACATGCGCCTAGTATTAAAAAATAACAATAAATTAAAAAATCTTTATACAAAACTCAAAGACCCTGTACCTCTCCTAGACAAGTGTAATGTAGTTTATCGTATCCAGTGCTCCACGCTTAATTGCAACAGTTGCTATATAGGTAAAACCAAAAATTATTTTTAAAAACGTATTTATCAACATAAATACAGTATTTCCACGCGTAATTCGTCTACATCTAAATTAGCAGAACATGCCATTGCCCACAACCATTCCTTCGACTTTGAGAACCCCTCCATATTAGCAACTGTATCTAACCACGACAAACGTCTCCTCTCAGAATCCATTTTCATCCATCTAGAAACAAATAACCCGGTAAATCACAAAACAGATAACGAGATAATTTCATCCACTTATTCTAAAATCTTCCGCATCCTCAAATCCTAGTTTTGATTTCATAGGTACCTGCAATTATCTCTGTACCTCTTGTACTATTATTATTTTTTGTATTGTATGCTTCTTTCTGTATATTTTCCAAATTTGTATGCATTGTTACATTATGTATTATCTTATTTTTATGTTATTATTCAGTCCAGACACAACTATTTGTATACAGTACCATATATTTTGTTAGTTTTTAAATATTTTTGTTCACTCAGTTGTCATGTGCCTTCACTTCAAAAGCGTTGGATTTCCCCGTCATAAACCTTTGAAGTCGGCAAACTAACCCCCTACCACTACCTCTCACCTTATTTTTACCTTTACTCTTAGTATCCACCTGGGCTCAGTAGGTAAATATCAGATTCTATTTTATCTTGTTAACCAGCCCCTTATTTTAATATTCATGTATATACCATCTTTTATATTATTATCAATTCTGTAATGTATCAATTTATTGTCACCCTCTAGCATAGATACTCATATATTTGTTTTCTTTTAGCCCTGATGAAGATCCACAATTTGGATCGAAACGTTGGCTTTCCAAAATAAAAAAAGTTTTAACTGAAAATCCTAGTTGACTATCTCTCACCTAAAACAATTAAAATTAACAAATGAAAATGAGGAAATTAAAATAAATTATAAGAAAAACTTTCAGAGCTCAATATGAAAATATAATATTTCAATTAGCATAAAGTGAAAATAACTAGCATTGCATTACTACAGAACTTACATTAAAAAAATAATAAAAGCTTCTATAGGTATAAAATTATATTTCAGAATAGGAAGTATCTGTTTTTTTAGAACAGGATGTATGGTAAGTGAATAAATAGGCGGGATTTTAAGGTGAGGAGGGTATATAGTGAAGGAGGAAAGGGGGAATAGAAGAAGGATGGTATAACGAAAGATATTTGGAATGCTGACGTTTCTTGGGATTCAAAAGTTAAATCGTAGGGTACACCGTACAGTTATTGACACCCTTAAGACTATATTTCTGTAGTGAAATTGAAAAAAATACTTTTTATGAAGGGATTAAATTGAAATTTCCAATAGCTCCTCTTTATCTATCCTTATAAAGACTTTAGACGTTTTTTTTTGGGTCAAAAGTTCAATAGTTTTGTCATATGGCAATATTTATTGTAAATAGTGCAAAAACTAGTTATTGACACCCTGTGAATTTAATAGTGAACTCTTCCCTATGGTTAGTTTGCTAAACACTTACTTCATAGATGACTTAAAGGACCCTTCAAACATTAGATTCATATATATCTTGAAATATAATTAGGACTTATTTCTTTAAGTTAAAGTTGGGGTGTCAATGACTGTACTGATTTTCAATAACTGTCTGGTTTACCCTACGAAATAAAGACTTAGACTTTTTTTTAGTGGATCTTTACCATAATAAATATCATTGTAACTGAAAATCCTGACCATCATTTAACCTATTGTAATAATTGTATTAATATTTTATGTAGTTGTAGTTATTAAGAAAATGAATACTGTAATACATATTTTTTTATAAAAATTATAAGTTGCATGAAATCCTCTTTTAGTGGTACATGCCCCCTTAATAAGTTACCAGCACCCTGGATAAGTAAAACCTTGTTTAAATGGAATACCACCGTAAGTGGAATCACAATTCTGTCACCAAGAGATTCCAGTTATCCAGGTTCGACTGTATTACTAAAGATATGTAATATAATATACAGGCACACATACACATACATTCACTCAAATATATATATATATATATATATATATATATATATATATATACACACATGATTGAAAATGTCATACATAGCCGCAATATGTACACTATTATAGGTAGGGAGGGGGGTAGAATAGTTGAATTTTATTTTTTATTTATTATTAGCGGTTTAATTAGATAAACATTTCTGTAAATCGAGTGTGGGTTCCATTATACCTTGAGGTAATTTTTGTCAATATACAAGCTCGGTAGTAACAGCGAAAACTAAAAAACCTCAAAAATTCAAGAAAACTTGCTTTACGGAAAAGTGAAAACAAACCTCTTGAAGTAACCATCAGTCAAATTTTTGTGTTTTTAGCCAAGACAAATTCATATTTCTGCCTTTCATGATTTTTTATTATTTAATTAAGATTCCCATAGCGCGGCCATTGAAATTCAATCAGCATGGTGTAAGGATGAATCTGATTATTTTATATTTGAGTTTATATTTTTTTATGTGGAAATATTTCTTTATAAAGTTTATTTTAAGAATTTTTCGTTAAAAAAATAAATACAATGCCACTGTACAATTTTTTTTTTATTTTTCATTGAAATGAATTACATAGCAGTTGGGTGTGCTTAGAGACAGAGGCTAACACCTTTCCCCATTATAGTACTATCGATAGATCAAACAACTATCGATAGTCACGATAGTTTAACTAGTTCGATAGTTTTACATCACTACCTCCCCTGGATCCGCATATGGAACAAGATAACTGTTCATCCGGCAGTATATGGATTCGGCCCATAAGCAAACGTTCTTATTAATAAATAATTCCGAAAATCTACCGCTTGAGGCAATACCGTCGTAGTTTCATTTTTAAACATTACTTTTATGCTCGTATGGTGTTGTAAGGGCAGACCACGTTTTGAAATGAGTACTGATCTTAAAGTAAAAGATGCTTTATAAGCTAAAAGGAACTTCATTTTAGTGGCATTAGTTAGTTAATGGATGTCATAAGTGCGCCATGATAAAGCCTCCAGGTCATCAGTCACACACAGTTAGCCACAACACAGCTTGTTATGTATTCCGGATTAAATGATATTCGTAGTCTGAGTTGACTTACAATAATCAAACCTACAAACTATATGAGGTAGAAAAAATTAAAAATTTTATTTCCCTTTTGTAGTTTAATAATATAATATTTAAACTGCCTTGTGGAAAAACTTAAAAATCACCTAATCAGCAAGGACATAGAATCTGTCTTGAATAGTTCTTTCAACTCACTCTATAGACACATCCTTAGGAACTACAGAACCATATTTACTAACTAGGACCCACATCAACAACTTGAGAATAATAGCACAACTCCGTCTGATCGGCATCCACAATAGCAGAATTTAAAGCCACAGATATGTAACGATATTTAACATAGATAAGTAATGTTCACTTTGCAAAACAGTCGAAGACACTATTGCACACATGCTCCTTCAATGCCCAATCCTACAAGACTTAAGGAAAATGTATTTCAACCAAATCATCTCAGAAAATCTGTTCATCTCTGAAAACCTAGTGAACTCTCTTACAATAGCAGACGGAATTAAGGAACAAAAAATCAAAAGATTATCTCAATTTACAACACACATCCTAAGGATGAGGAAAATTCTATTAAACTAATGGACCCAATCTCGTCACAAATTATTAAAAGGAAAAAAAAAAATATGGTTTTTAACATTTATAAAATGAAATTAAAAAAAAAATTATTTGTATGTATTTCATTACTGTTGTTAAATTTGTAAATAATTAATTTGTAAATATCTAATAAGTGACATGTAAATATTGGCCAACTTCTTGTTATAAGAATTCTCTTAAGAGCAAATAAGATTCATTCATTTTCCTTTCGTAGTATGAGCATTTTCAAAAAATTATACTAAAGCCTTAAAATTATACAAAAAAAAAAAAACTAAACAAAAAACTTTAAAAAAAAAATGAAAAAGTCCTAATTTCTTTGAGCTTAGAAGAACGATTAATGAGGATCCTGTCGCCAAAACATTATACACAATTTAAAAAAAAAAAAAAAAATTCATTATTTTAATATTAAGCTGGTTGTTTGTGTCATAGTTCATATCATAGAACAAGTGTGACCATGAGATATAAATATATATATATATATATATATATATATATATATATATATATATATATATATACATGTATTGCTGATAAGAAACAGTAATTAGTAAATTCACCAGGTTTTCCGGAGCGGAAGGATCTAAATAACTTGAGTGATTTTTTCAAGTTTTTTATTAAGCTAATTTAGGTAAGGAAGCATTATCTTAGCAGTGAATAATTGAATGATATGTTTTTTTAATTTATTTTTTAGTTTTATAATTAAATCTATTCTCAGTTGGATAATTATTATATTGTTTCATTTATGTTTTTAGTATAGTTTAACTTGTTATTATTTTTTATATCACATCAAGTTCTGTCATTAATTGTGTGAATACCATATGTTTTTTGAGACTATACCATTGTCGGCTTTTACTTTATTTTATTTTATACTTATCATGCAAATATTCCAACTCCCTCTGTATAGTCTCTGACTAATAAAAGATGTAAACATAATTGTATTATTCATTCAAAATATGAGTAGTCACCATGAATTATAATCAAGTATAAATTATCCATTATTTATTCAGATATTCTGTATTTATATCTGTAATCAACCAGACCCATGTAAATTGCTTCAAAAAACAAAACAGAGTCTTTATTTAATCATAAATTAATGTCTCGGAAAGTTTTTATATCTTTCAAAAATATATATGAAACAATATGAACATAGTAATTAAGTAGAGGTGTGTAAGTCCAAAAAAGGTACCAACAGTAAGTTAAGCTACAGAAATCACGACTTCCAAACAATATATTTCTTTTTGGTGATTTCTTAAGAATATACTTTATATATTCGCTCGAAAACAAAATATTTTAAGTATATTAATTGAAAATTTGATATTTAGGAAAAGTGTCTTTGAAGTTGAAGTTTCCCTTTGGTGCGGTAGTGACAGGTTTTGAAAGAGGAGTATCAGTTTCCAAAGCACATAATGGCCCTATCAAAACTCTGCAGCAGATCAGATTTTCCATCATTCGCTTATCATACTCTATAAGCAAACAAAAGTATTGTTATGAATTCTAATCAAATGTTTCATACTAATGTTCCTTTGTTTATTACGGGTTATATAATGTGTTCTAATGTACCTATTTTACATCAATAGAATGAACATAACTCAACTAAATAATGTTATACCCTGACAACATATATGAAGTAATCATATTTAAAAAAAATTAAACAAGTAAATTAGACAATGACATTTAGTGGATTTGTGTGGCTAAGTAATAAAAGAGGATTTGGCGAAATAGGATTTGCTAACAAATCTTGGGGAAAAAAAAAAAAAATAATAAATAAAAAATAAAAGAAGATACTTGTTGGTAAAGTTTGTTAACCGACATTATCCTTACACGTACATATTACCATACCATATTTAATTGCATAAATTTATGTATTAAATTTCAATATATATAAGTACGAAGGGTTAATTTCTAAGAACCCATGAAAATAGGTCTATGGTTAATACGATTATTTTTGTCATGATTTCGGTGTAGAAACAGCTTCGAAATTTCCTGTTCCTCGTTCGGATCGTTATTTTTATTTTAGATATTCTTACTTTTACTATAGATATTTTTATTTCTTTTTACTATAGATATTTATTTATTGATATTACCATTTACTATTATTTTGTTCCGTATGAGCTCGAACTTTATTCGGTCATTTGAAATAAAACAAAAACATAGCAGTTTTATTTTTTATCTTCAAATTCCGTCCGAAAACTTCTAACACTCAATTCAGTCGATTTTTAATGAGATTGTTGCATTTTAGTGCAGAAAATGTTGCTAACAGCTGAAATTCTCTTGTTTTTTAGAATCGGGCCCGAGGTCCGATTTTCGATAATGAATGGCGTAAATCCTGTATCGGCCTGTCCTGCGCCTATTATGTCTAGTTCCAATTCTTACCAAGAGATAATGCCCTTGAGACGCTCATTTAAATCACTTTTTAATCAAAAGATAAAGCTTTCTTCAAAGCATTCCCATCGGACCCCGACGCCCGATATCGTCTGTGGCTCATCCTAGCTGTCGGACCCCGGGGACCGATACCGTTCAATTCAGGATGCCCCTGAAATGCGCCGCCGCTTCTAACGTGTTAAAATGTTTTGTTTCACACTATCATCCATACAGGAATCAAAATACCTACATTTTGGATGTCGAAGATCCTCCGAAATCCAAGCAAGTCTGCACCTTGGGTGATATGGTATCTATAACTTCTTTTTGCAAAACTTCCAAAAAAATAGGATTCGACCTTTAAAAAGTTAATCCTTCAATTAAATCCACTTATTAACACTCTCCAATAAGACTTCCGACAAAGATGCTCAACACACTTCTCAAAATTATAGACGATCTCCAAACCTCCATAGAAATCTTGTCCTTCGTGATTTCTCCAAAGCATTTGACACCGTTTACCATAAAATCCTTCTTACCAAATTTAAACAATCTCGATTTACCTCAGCGCGTCATTCTTCTTCAAATCTGTCAGATCTGTCACAGTTCATAGTCGTTCTAAGCCTACCTCCATCTAAGACATTTTCCATCTTCTGCGGTGTCCCTAAGAGATCCGCCTTATCCCAAAATCTGTTTGCGATGTTCTGATCCATCATTCCCAATACCATATCTATATTGGAGGTTACCAAATATACATATCCTTCCCAGCTATTGTCAGCGACGAAAGATTTAGGATGATTTAAATCGAATCAGTTTCTGGGCAGAGGGTATAACAAGTTGAAGCTGAATACGGAGAAAACAAAGGAAATCTTAATAGGCTCCAATCAGCTCCTTAAATCCGTTTCAAACATCCCAACCCTGTTTCTAAATAATAATTCCATCCCACTATCAAAAATCTTTATTGAAAAAACCGCATATCCAATACCAACCCTGTTCTTTAAGCTTCTGTTTTACCTTTAACCTTTTGGAATTTGATTCCACGCGAGGAATTAGGCAGGGTGATGGTCTTGCCTGCCTATTGTTTAACCTGGCCCTGGAGAAGGTGATACGTAACTCGGGAATCCAGACTACCGACACTATCTTCAACAGGCTGACGCAAATACTAGGGTTTGCTGACGACATAGACCTGGTAGCACGCTCCTTTGAATCTCTAAAAAATGCATTTTTAAAGTTGGCTGAAGCTGCAGAGACTATGGGAATGAGCGTAAACCAGGAAAAAACCATGTATATGCGCGCAGGACCTGGAGCAGAGAACGCAGTTCGAGTGCCTGTGGCCATGGGCCCTTTTCCGTTTACCTTTCTTAATGTGGACCATTTTACATATCTGGGAGCTGTAGTAAGCTGTGAAAACAGAATATCTCTGGAAATTAAACAGCGAATAATAATGGCAAACAGGTGTTTTTTTGGCCTTAGTAAACACCTTAGAAGCAGTGCAATCTCTCGACGTACGAAATGTCTCCTCTATAAGACCCTCATTAGGCCTGTACTCACATACGGTTCCGAAACATGGACCCTGTCAAGCACTGAGGAAAAAGATATATTAATCTTTGAAAGAAAGATCCTTCGTCGGATCTTTGGACCAGTTAAAGTCGGTGAGATTTGGAGAAGGAGGACGAACAGGGAGATATATGACCTGTATGGGGAGGCGGATGTGATGAGGAGCATCAAGCTTGGGAGGCTGCGTTGGGCCGGCCACATAGCCAGAATGTCAGAAGAGGAAATCCCAAGAAAGCTGCTCGACGGGAAGCTCTACAGGACAAGAGGGATTGGTAGACCACGCCTAAGATGGGAGGATGCCATCATCCGGGACGCCCGTGAACTGTTGAACACCCGCAACTGGCGAGCGACTGCACAAGATAGAGCCACCTGGCGAAGGCTCATTGAGGAGGCCAAGGACCACATCGGTCTTTAGCGCCACAGAGTAGTAGTAGTAGTTTACCTTTAACCAATTGAATCACATCCGTAACCTTTTTTCCATTTGAAACACGCAGGCTTATGCTTACTTCCCTGGTATTTCCCCACTTCGGCTATATTTGTGCGGTGTGCGGGGCTATCTCTGGAGATCTCGAAGCGTTTAAAAAATTATTTAGTAGGGTAAACCATACATTTATTGAAAATCAGTACAGTCATTGACACCCCAACTAAAACTTAAAGAAATAAGTAAGCAAGTCCTAATTTTATTTCAAGATATACATGAATCTAATGTTTGAAGGGTCCTTTAAGTCATCTATGAAGTAAGTGTTTAGCAAACTAACCATACGGAAGATTTCACTATTAAATCCACAGGGTGTCAATAACTAGTTTTTGCACTTTTTACAATAAATATTGTCATATGACAAAACTATTGAACTTTTGACCCAAAAAAAAGTCTAAAGTCTTTATAAGGATAGATAAGAGGAGCTATTGGAAATTTCAATTTAAAACCTTCATAAAAAGTATTTTTTTTCAATTTCACTACAGAAATTTAGTCTTAAGGGTGTCAATAACTGTACGGTGTACCCTATGATTTAACTTTTGAATCCCAAGAAACGTCAGCATTCCAAATATCTTTCGTTATACGATCCTTATTCTATTCCCCCTTTCCTCCTTCACTATATACCCTCCTCACCTTAAAATCCCGCCTATTTAATCACTTACCATACATCCTGTTTTAAAAAAATTTAAACAGATACTTCCTATTCTGAAATATAATTTTATACCTATAGAAGCTTTTATTATTTTTTTAATGTAAGTTCCGTAGTAATGCAATGCTAGTTATTTTCACTTTATGCTAATTGAAATATTATATTTTCATATTGAGCTCTGAAAGTTTTTCTTATAATTTATTTTAATTTCCTCATTTTCATTTGTTAATTTTAATTGTTTTAGGTGAGAGATAGTCAACTAGGATTTTCAGTTAAAACTTTTTTATTTTGGAAAGCCAACGTTTCGATCCAAATTGTGGATCTTCATCAGGGCTAAAAGAAAACAAATATATAATGTATCTATGCTAGAGGATGACAATAAATGAATACTTTACAAAACTGATAATAATATAAAAGATGGTAAGCATTTAACATGAATATATATTTAAATAAATGGCTGGTTAGCAAGATAAAATAAAATCTGATATTTACCTTCTGAGTCCAGAGTCGATACAAAGACTGAAGGTAAAATAAGGTGAGGGGTAGTGGTAGGGGGTTAGTTTGCCGACTTCAAAGGTTTATTACGGAGAAACCCAACGCTTTTGAAGTGAAAGGCTACATGTCAACTAGGTAAAAATAAAATACTACAAACTAACAAAATAGATGGTACTCTATACAAATTGTTATGTCTGGACTCAATAATACCACAAAATTTAGATAATACATGAGCCGTAGAATTCCAAAACCAGCCAAGCCCATTTCCAGATTTTTATTTTTTATTTTATTTTAAATAGTTTTTCTATTAGATTATCATTAGGTGGAAGGATTTCTTCCAAAAGAGGTTAAATCATATTGAAGACGGCCCTACAAAAATAAGGTCTGTTCCAAATCCAGCCAGATAATATATAGAAAAACGATTAAAAAAAAAATAAAAATAAAAATCTGGAAATTGGACTTGACTGGTTTTGGAATTCTACGCCTCACATAAGGTAACAATGCAAAAACAAAGTTGAAACATATACATAAGGAAGATATACTATGCTAAAGATAATAATAATACAGAGGTAAGTCGATCATTGCAGGTACCTATGAAATCCAAACTAGGATTTGAGGATGCGAAAGATGTTAAGGTAAGTGGATGAAATTATCTCTTTATCTGTTTTATGATTTACAGGGTTATTTTTTTCCAAATGGATGAATATAGATTCTGAGAGGAGTCCAAAATAAAAAAGTTTTAACTGAAAATCCTGATTACCATTCAACCTATTTTAATTGTTATAATTTAAACACATCGCGAAAAAAATTTACTAAAAATTGGAGACCAGTGTTGGAGCCAGAATTGATTTTGTTCAAAATCATTTTATTTACAATCTGAGATTTAGTTAATTTTTTTTTATATTTTTATTTAATGAAAAAAAATGTATTACAAATTCGATGTTGTATGTATTTTACGATATTTTAAATTTTTCGACTGGAATTGTAACCGGAATACAAGCTCTGTTTACATTAAAAGATTTTTTTTTCTTTTATCTGTGTGATATCGTCAACGTCAATCCAATTAATTATTGATCGAATTACATTAAACTTAAAAGAAGTTTCTATCAACGGTCATTCACCAACTTGGTTTTCAAGAATACCGAGCCCGGTCAGCCGTTCAGGACTTCAGAATTCGAACTTCATGGACGACCAAGGCACACAGACCTCATTACACGTTCGTAAAACAACATTGTTTAATGTTAAGTTTGTATTAAAGCTCCATCCGCCATTACACTAAAATATAATTGTTTATTTAAAACAAATAATTATAATAAATTTACTAGGTTTAAACCATAATTATTGAAAATAATATAACTTATATTAATTTATGTTTTCATGATAGCATAATTTAAAAAGGTAGAATTTTTTTTTATTGCAATAATTTATAATTAAAAGGTAGATTTTTTTTTATTGTATAATTTAAAAGTAAGAATTAGAAGGTTTTTTTTTTAATTTATTTTATTTTTATTAATTTTGTTAACAGTAAGAAAGGATTTATTTAATTTTCAAATAATTTTCGAAGATTCAAATTATTTTTTTGTTTCATCACAAATATGTTTCAAATGTGCAACAATATAATTCTGTAAAATTAGTTTATTTTTTTACTAATTTCCGCTGTCCATTTATTTTAATTATAACTGTAACTCCTCTTTCTTTTCTTGTTTTAATTTTCCCTTATATAAGATAAGGATGATGAAACATGAATCAGCCCTTAAAAGATAAGAAGGTTTGCGGTTAATATCTGTATATACCTCCACTTCCCCAAACAACCATCATAATGAAAATGTTCACTAAGTAACTTAATATGTGCATAATATGCTTGATGCAAATAAAGACTAAAAGTGACGCAATGTTAATTTAGGGAAAATAAAAATTATAGATAACACATCTTATAATGTCTTCCATAGTTTAAAAAGTTTATAAAAAAAAAAAAATGCAATTTAATTAAGGATTTATAAGAAACGTAAGAAGGTGAAATGGGGGTTGGCAGTTTTTTTTTTTCGCTAGTTTTGATTCTATAAGAATTATTTATTGTGAGAAAGGACGCACTAACTCCATTAGGATAATGGCCCCCTCCTCAGCTCTGTATACTAAATATTTAACAAAGACAAGGGCACTTAGTCGAAAAACATTAATTGATAAGAATAATTAATATGATAATAGACGTTTAATTATGGGTTTTTTTCCCAATTTTTTCTTCTCTCTGCCATAATTAGAAATATTGATTTAAAACTTAGAAATGTGATGGTTATGATATGTCGGATGTTCAGTATTAAAATGTAAGAGAAAAATAATGATAAAATGAAAAACTAATATAATAATAAAATAATAGGACTAATAATAATTTTTCAGTCGTGTGAAATGCCAATAATGTAAAGTATATTTCACTGTTTGAAATGAACCTAAAATTAGAATAAATCGAAGTCGGGTGGGCTGTGTAATTTTTGAAGAAAAAA
This sequence comes from Aelia acuminata, assembly GCA_911387785.2. NCBI lineage: Eukaryota > Metazoa > Arthropoda > Insecta > Hemiptera > Pentatomidae > Aelia > Aelia acuminata. Next base: position 21,134,962 of record OU426980.1, read on the forward strand.
AAAAAATCCCGATATAACAAGGAATGAATAATTGAGACTTTAGCAAAAAAGTACTTCAATCTGGACCGGACAACGGTTTTTGTTGAAGTAGTTCACGTGGTCACTTCTCGAGAAACTTGATTAATTTAAACGATTGCGACTCATGCCAAGCATTAAAACTTTTAAACTGTTTCTAAAGTTTAAATTATTCTTGTAATTTGATCAAAATTAAGCCCTAGGAAACAAACAATGTAAATTATTGTTTCTACACACGCTTGGCATTTTAGAGCCAGTTTAGTTAACATTTATACAATTAATTACACTTGGGCACTGGATCATAGGAATAAGATGTTATTTATTATTGAAAAATTATGGAACAATTCTGGTGCTAGTTAATGTGTGACACACCGGTACTAAAGTCCTGGGAGGGAATTAGAAGAAAGATATTGAATAAATCTTGTTTTGTGCTAAACTTAAAAAATCTGGTGCGATGCGAGAAACACACAACTTTCATTCACCAACTTTGATTAGAGATTGAAGTGTTTTGTTAAATGCCATCTCTCACATTCAAGTCACACTTTCTTCGATATTCATTTACTTATTTTTGTTTCTATTTGCTCTCTAAATTACACTAATTTTTTTTCATTATTAAATAAAAGATTTTACTTGCAACAATACGGCAATGCAAGCATAATACTCCAAGTCGTCTGATTTTATAATTCTCTATGTAGTTGTTGAAAACTTCATTTTGTTACCATGAAACAAAGAATTTCCATTAAATGAACAGAACGGGTTTAATTATAAACAATGGTCTGTCATTAAAGGCGTATTGCTCATACGTGGGCTCAACGTGTTTTATGAGCTGACGGAATATTTTTCTTTTTTTCTCCTGTATATGTTTACTTGATTTTTTTCACATTTAGACATTTCTTATTTTTAGGCGTAACGAGAGACAGATAATCTCCATATAAACAAAAACAAAGGTACTTTATAGGAAAACAAAAAAGGCCACTTCCCCATTTAAGCCCCCTCAGAACATTTTAATAATGGTAAAGCTTACCTGCTATTAAAGAATACTTGATTTTCATTAAACATGACGAATTTGATCAAAATCATTAAAGCCGTTTTTAAGAAAATCGAAAAATAACGTAAAAAGTGGAAAAAAGGTTTTAAGTGCCCTCTCCGTTTGATCAATTTTGATGACATTTTTGCTGTCATATCGCGAGCATATATCTACACTAACTACCCAATTTCAGGTTCGTACGGTTTATAGTTTTTGAGGTAGTCTGTTCAGACACACACAGACCATTACACGGGACTTGGTTATTTGAACTCAGGGGACCCCAAAACGTGTATTTCCGTTGAAAACCGGAAGTCGAAATTTTTCACGATCGCAATACTTTCCGTTACTATATATTTCATATATAGGTAAGTGAAAGTAAAAAACTGCTTACAAGTTTCATCACAGCTGTTGTTTTTGTTCACAGCAAAGAAGTGTGAAAATATTCAAGACCAAATATCCAGGAGCAAGAAAGATATGATTTGGATAATTATTTTCAAGCTTTCGGAATATTTAATATTGCTTACTTACAGTTCAGTAGATGCTTGTATCATTCTAATGGAACTTACCTGTAAAGAAAACAACAAATATTATTATTGAAATCTTAAGAATTACTTATTATAGTATAAATTATTTCAACTGAATTTAACCAACAACGTAAGCTATCTAATAGACGAAAATCCAATTAGATATCTCGTCTACCATATAACTGTATATAAACAGTAATATAAATAACTGTAATATAAACTACTGAAGTGAGATCGCATGTTTCAAATGTTTCACATACATTTAATATTTGTTTATATAATGATGATGATGATGATGAACTAAAATTTGTGTCGAAACGTCGGCTACAATAAAATATGTAAATCTCACATATTTGTGCTAATTATTTTGACCGCACCCCCGACCATTTCCTGTTCATTATCCTGCGTACATATTAAAAGGTATAATAAAATATATATGATGAATATGAATATGAAAATATGATATATGAAAATATATTTTTTACACAGGTCTTGATAAAAAGAAATTTAAGTGAGATGTACAGAGCCTAGCTCACAGAGCTAATTTAAACTGATAATAATTGTGATCGGGAAGAACAGGAGAGATATTAAAAGTGCCTTGCTGTCAGGCATTCAAAGAGTGGATGAGGAAAATAATGTCAGATGAGAAATAAATATTAAAAGACAATAGAGTTGAAAAACTTTTGATATATATATATATATATATATATATATATATATATATATATATATATATATATATATATATATATATATACATATATATATATGTATATCAAAAGTTTTATATTAAAAGTTATATATATATATATATATATATATATATATATATAGTGAAGTAACGAAAGCTATTTACAAAAATTGTGTCACGTAGGAAGGAGTGGCCGCCGATTAAAATAAAATTAATTTTTGCAAAAAGATATTTCTTTGCGACGTGTGCTGTGGAGTGGGAAGCATTTAATCACGTAGCAGTTGGGCCGCCCTCAAATGACACTAATTATACCTATACGTGAGGGGACTCCACCTTCCTCCATCTGTTTGCATCCAGTATCCAAGAGTCACCATACGTAAAATTGCTTCTATCTATCCCACATCTTTATGATTTACACGCTCTATCTATATTAGCAATTAAGCTAAACTAAAAAAAAAAAAAAAAAAAAAAAAAAAAAAAAAAAAAAAAAAGAGACGTGATGACATAATTCCGTCATTCTTATTTTTTATGTATATAGTTCTTTTTAGCGATGATGTTCAGAACATGTTACAACATACAAGTCATAAGACATAAAAAAAAAATTAAATAACTATGCATTTCCTTAAAAAAGTACTATGCCAGCAGTATTGATTTTTTTTTTAGAATTTTCAATCGTTTCTGCGAAAATCTATTTATACTGTATGAAATTACATGATGAAATAAGGTATGGAATAAAAAAAATAAAAACGAAACGATAAGGTTCTATAAGCAAGATAAAAGTCTGTTTCTATTTTGCTTATAGAACCCTTTTTTACTTGCTTTCTCATTACAGTAACCCTGTAACGAGTAACTTTATTTTTACTCAAAAAACTAACAAACTAACACAATTTTTGACAGGACATGGTGCAGCCAAAAGTTATTTGTTCAGATTCAAGTTAACTGACGAAAAATTTGCATATGCGATGGAAAAAGCGAGCATTCCTACGATCATTTAATTTTTAATTGCTCTAAACTGGACAGGTACAGGCACAAACTGGTCTCAGCAGTACTATTGAACAGTGACAAATGGCCGCCTTCAAAGAAGGATCTAATAGGGAAATATTTTTCAGACTTTGATGCATTTGTGGACCGGATAGACTTCTCTGAACTATAACACAAGCAACCATACACTTGCGCAAATGCATTATACACATGTTTATTATATGTATGTATGTTAGGTTTATCGCTATGCTTATTGTTTGTATACTTGCTTTCATTGTTTGTATGTTTATGTTTGTTGCTATGTCTATGATATGTTTATGTATATTATTCTATCTTATTTTACGTATTCTGTTTATCACATGTACTTCTACATGTATACTTTTGCTTATAAAGTATAAAGTTGTATATGGGTTTTTTATGGATTTTCAAAGTATATTTAGGTATATTATTCAGCTTCATTCATTACTTTCATTAATCAAAATAATCTGGCTAAATACTTAAAAGAAATAATTTATTGTTAAAATTACCACACCATCCTGATTGGTAAACCTACTCCTTTTTATAGAACCCTTGTAGCCCTGAAGATACCTGAATAGGCGAAAATTAGGCATTTAATCTGCATGATTAGGTGAATTTTTTGAAATAATACGAGACTTTGAGGCCTAACATTCTACACACATATCTTATATAGGTAATATGAAATATATAGTAAGTGGAAGTATTGCGATCGTGAAAAATTTTGACTTCCGGTTTTCCACGGGAATACACGTTTTGGGGTCCCCTGAGTCCAAATAACCAAGTCCCGCAAAATGGACTGTGTTGGTTGTGTGTGTGTGTGTGTGATTGTGTGTGTGTGTGTGTGTGTGTGTGTGTGTGTGTGTGTGTGTGTGTGTGTGTGTGTGTGTGTGTGTGTGTGTGTGTGTGTGTGTGTGTGTGTGTGAACAGACTAGCTCAAAAACTATAAGTCATAAGAACCTGAAATTGGGTATATGGTTTATTTCTATGCCCGCGACGTGACAGCAAAAATTTCATCACAATTGGTCAAACGGAGGGGGTACTTTATTTCATAACTGTTTGCCCATTTTTATGTTTTTTTCGATTTTCTCAAAAACGGCTCTAACGATTTTGATAAAACTGGGTATTTGATGTATGTATATGCCCCGATATGACAGCAAAAATTTCAAAATTGATCAAACGGATCAAATTAAATTGGTAAGTAAAAGTTGTGTTTTGCGCGCATCGCACCAGATTTTTTCGATTTTATGATATTAATTAGTTAACTAGTTTGATTTCCCGTTAAATTTCAATAAATATATATATTTTTTAAATTTAATACTGCCTCACATGCACTAATAAAGTGATTATTAGTTTAATGTATTAGTTGTATAACAATGATTGCAATGATTTTTTTTATTAGTACAATACTGAAAAAATATTGGTTATGATCATGGAAAATTATTGGCAGATCCAGAGGCTGTAGCCCCCTCTGGAAAATTTGTTGTCTATTAAAGATATAATATAATAAACTTAACTAAAAGTAAGTTAGTAAAAAATGGCTAACTTCTTACGGACACGGAAGTAAATAGGAGAATAATCAGTGGCCGAAAAGTGATCGGTATGCTTAATTATCTTCTCTGGAGCAGGAATATTCTTGGCAAAACCAAAAAATTAATATATAGTGTACTGGTTGAGAGTATCATGCTCTATGGCTCCGAGACATGGACTCTTAACAGCTCACAGGAAAAAAGACTCTTGGCGGTAGAAATGGATTTTTGGAGGAGGTCGGCCAGGATTTCAAGGATACGTATAAGAAATATACTTGAAGCTATAGAAAAAAGAAAACTAAAATGGTATGGTCACGTGAAAAGAATGGGTTCAAATAGAATACCAAGAATGATATTTGAATGGGAGGCAGAAGGGAGAAGGAAAAGGGTTCAATCAGCCGGTCATGGATTGATGGAAGAGGAAACGAAAGACAGGAAGGTGTGGAAGATGAGGCTGGAAGAAGAGTTTGGTTGAGGGAAACTTCAAACATGAAGAAATCCTTAATAAAAAAAAACACTAAAAGTAAGTAAGGTAAATAATAAATAATATGCAGAACAATTAGAATTTTGGTTGAGGGAAAGGAATATAAAGTAAAAAAGCTGATTGGCAGATCCATGGGAAGGCTCCAGCCACCCCCTTTACAACCGGCTGGATCCCTCATGTGGAATAAATGGGCATGTATAACCATTTGATTATTTTATTATGGAATCATTGATTAGCAAAATATAATATAAAGGTTTTTGTGGTATGAGTAGGTAAAAAAAAAAGAAAAAATCAATGCAAATGTACATATTAAAGCGGTGAGATAGTGCAGTATATACATAGAAAGGAATGGTTATATAATTTTTTTAATCCTATTAATTTTTGTACAATATTATTATTTAATATCAAAAAATATAATGAATAATCATTCATCCTTTCACATATCAAGCAATTCAATCACTTTCTGTATTGAAATATAGTGATTAATGCTAATAATTTATTTAATTTAATAAAAATATAGACTCAGTGTTTCCTAAAATCATTTTTTATGTATTAGAAACATAGTTTAGCCGTAACGAAACCATATAATTTAGGAAGTTTATGGGGGAATTATGCGGTCGCTATCTTGCGGCAGAAGCAGCAATTTAGTCTGATTTAGAGCATCGGATGTTGCGTGTGTTAAATGCATCCGTTTTTCTCTGACGGGTGAGGCCAAGTCCCTGACCTACCAAAATATCCGTCAAATTTCGGATGAATATTATTACCTTGATGGAGGAATCCCCTGAAAGATATGGCCAATCCTAAATATCCCATCATCGAAAATATTTTGATTTATGAGACAAGATAGAACTAACATCTTCCATTACAAAAGCCATCCACAACATCCCAAGTCAATGAAATTTTATGAATACTATAAGATCGAAATACGGTTCGTAATTCAAGGTACAGGATAATAAGGCTCAAGCAGTTGAATTCAACAATATTCTGATGTAATAAAAATCCATATAATATACAGTACCAGTCAAAAGTTTAGACTCACCCTTAGATTTGGTAAAATAAATAAATAAATAACAACATTTTATTTATTGAACAACATAAAAACTATAATTTTATTGTTATTTCATTTATTACTAGTTGTATATCCCGGTTTCACACAGGGTATTTGGAAAACAATGAGAAAAGCCGGGGGTCAAGAAATGTTCTTTAGGACGGTTGATTTCGTAAAAATTTAGGGTCTTTTTCGTTTTAAGCACACCAACCGAATCTACAGTTACGAATAACACACTACATGTTTTTAAAAGTAACGATATTTAATTACTATTATTTTATTTGTCACTTTATTCTAAATTCCAAAAATTACAAATGTCTTCCAACATAACCTCCAATAAATCTTTGTTTTGATTCCTATGTCTCCACAGAAATTCAGCATGATACGAGTCTATTAAAGTTCTCCTAGTACCAGCTTCTACTTTATTTCTTTAGCCGCAGCCCATAGAGATTCTGTCGCTTGTGCATGAGCTCCTGTTTCTGGATCAATGAAATTTTTTGAATGATTAACCGTGTAATGTTTAAAGTCATAGCCTGGATTTTTTTTTTTTTTTTTTGGTATATGACCTCCATAAATCGGATATAATAGTTGTTTGAGGTAGAATGCATTTTTTTTATGCATCCTAATAGGGTTTCTTCGCTTTTGTCAGGGACCGCACATTGCGGCATATCCTATCTTTAAGAAGAAGGCCTTTTTCCTGTAGAAAATCTACAGTTTTATCTAAATCTTTGAATTGGCCGTGTAAACTAAACAAACCCATGTTTAAAATCGTAAATAAATATTTTAGTCACATGTTGTCATTGTAAAGAACAGAGTATTAAGTAACCAAATAACGATATCCCAAATAGTAACGTAGTAATTACCATGTGTTCATATTTGTACCTATAAATTAGGTTGGCGTGCTTTAAACGAAAAAGACCCAAAATTTAATGTAAAGCGAGACCATAATGATTTTTATAACAACAATAAAGAATTTACCCAGAGATTGGCTGAACTTATGCAATTTTAATATGGACAGGTGTTCGCACCTGGTATGAAAGAACCACTAAGCGAAATTTGGACAATTTAGGACAAACGGTATGGATTTATATAAAGAACAAACAAAAAAAACAAAAACAGAATTTCATCTTTATTTATATAAATTGTATTCGAAACAATCATATAATTTTTGAAATGTTATCTCTTGAGTTACAATTGTTTGTTTAAACTTGAAGATTGTGAATTAAATACAAGTGAGTCTAAACTTTTGACTGGTACTGTATATACACGTACGAACAGACCCGGGCCCAGGCGTTGCGTAGCTATAATGTGTTGAATTAATTATTTCCTAATCTTTTTAATACAGACAAATCAAAATTCACTGATAAAGATAAAAAAGTTTCAGCTAATCTAAAAACCAACGGGATATAAAATACAACTTTACGCCAAATTTAGAATTGTTTGGTAAAGAATATAGAAGCGTTAAAGTTTTTATTTTTAACTTCTGGTATTTGACTATAGTAAGTATTAATGACACATTCAATTAGCACATATTGGATTATTTCAACAGAGGCGAGATTAAATATAAATAACACAAATGTAAACTAATAAACTAACTAATAAAGAATATAATTGGAACAGGGTTTAGTACAATTACAAAAGACAGTAAGCAAAAATGTACCAAATTACTCTTTTCCCACAATAAATATTATTTAAATTCAGAATATAACACATGATGATATGTGATGTCGTATCAGTAGGCTCTACCTGAAACAGGTTATGAAAAGTGAGCTGGGAGCGGAGGAACCTCAAATCATATGTTCTTACAGTACTACTTGTCAAAACATAAAAATTTAATTTTATGAATGAGATAGATAACGTTAATTTATAATTTTTTTAATAATAATTTACATGTTTTTTATCATTAGAATTCACAATTCCTATTTATTGTAATGCTAATAGGTGCAAAATGATTTTGGCTATCCTATCTTATGCTAAAACAAATAGATTCGATGTTTTCCTCACACGTGAAAAGGTGACACATAAATACCCATAGGGAAAACATGAATTTTCCTAGTCCAAGCCGGAAAAAATATATTTGGCTACTGAATGCTTACCCATCATAAATATCTAAAGAAAATTAAGTTTTGTGTCAATAAAAAAACTTACTTAAGGCGTTCGATACCGTCAATCATGAGATCCTCCTTTCTAAACTCCAAAACCTCGCCATGTCAAACAGCGTCTTGAAGTGGTTCCTCTCCTTCCTATCCCAACGTTCACAAACAGTTCACATTCCCGATAAACCCCCTTCCTCATCTCTTTTACTAACACGAGGTGTACCACAGGGATCCTCACTTTCTCCAACTCTCTTTTCTGTTTATATTAACGATCTCCCCGAGTCCATCAACCATTCACAATACCACTTATACGCAGACGACCTCCAAATCTACCTATCCTTCCATCCCTCCAAAATGCTAGAGGCAATCCGAAAAGTTCAAGAAGATATAAACAGCATCAACGCCTGGGCAGAAAAAAATGAGTTAAGACTGAACGTACAAAAAACTAAGGCAATCCTAATTGGCAGGCATCTTCTTAATTCCCTCCCTTACTACCCCTTACTCCGTCTTAATAATCAAACCATTCAGCTCCAATCCTATGTCAGAAACCTTGGTGTGGTCTTTGACCAACACTTGTCGTGGAGTAATCATATTTCCGAAATCACCTGAAAATCCATAGCTATCCTCAAACAGTTCCTTAGATCACGTGATTGCTTGTCCCCAAAAACCCGTCAACTCCTAGTTTCCTCTCTTATATTTCCCCATTTTGACTACGGTTGCCTTTTATACGGGCATGTCTGGCATGCATGAAATGAGGTTGAAGAGACTAATGAATTGTTTCATTAGATTCATCTTCGGTGTCCCCTGGCGCTCCCACGTCTCCAGCTGGTATACAGAATTGAAGTGGCTCCCAGTTTTCCGACGGCAATACTTCCTAGGAGTATGTATTTTCCAAACCTTCAGAACCAAGAAACCTCCTTATATCCTCAGTTTGTTCAAACCCTGCTCCTCTATACATTCTCTAAATACCAGATCCCAAACCTCTAACCTGTATATCCCTTTTTACCGATCTGCATCCTTTACAAAATCCTTTATCATCCGTGCTGCCACCTTCTGGAATTCATTACCTGTCTCTATCCGAAAAACTTCATCCCTCACATCCTTCAAAACCCTACTATTTCATCACCTCCTAATTCTCCAATCCCCGATGGCTATGTAAATATGTAAATAGTGAAAACAGTATTAAGGATAAATCTATTTGATTTTTATTATATATATTATATCTATTTATATATATCTCTTAAGCTTTAAGACCAAAATTTTGCACTGTACATCCAAATGTTGATCTTACATTTTTTCTTTCAACATTCTGTCTTTGTTATCTTTATTGCATTGCTTTTCTTTTTTGTGTCTACCTTATATTTTAATTCTTTATTTCTTTTTATTGTTTTTTATTATATTTTTTTCAACTAACCAGACAAATGGCTATTAATTTTGTTCATTTTTGTTATTCTTAGGGGACTAAATGTCCCAGAATAAAAATTACTTTTCTTCTTCTTCTTCTTCTTCTACAACGCTGTGGCTCAGTAGCTATAATGCGTTGAATTAATTATATCATATTCGTTTTTATACAGTCAAATCAAAATTCACTGATAAAGATAAAAACGTTTCAGCTAGCCTAAAAATCAACGGGATTTAAAATAGAACTTTACGCCGAATTTAAAATTGTTTGATACATCTCATATTTGACTACTTTAAGTATTGATGATCCATTCATTTAGCACTTACTGAATTATTTCAGCAGAGGCGAGATTAAATATAAATAACACACATGTATTGTAAAAGGAACTAATAAAGAATATAATTGAAATAGAGTTTAGTACAATCACTATAGACAAAATTCACAATTTCTGTTTATTCTAGTGCTAATAGGTGCACATTAGATTTTGGTTAACCTTTTTTTTGCTAAAACAAATAGATTCCATCTTTTCCCCACATAATTGCCCATAGGAAAAACACGGATTTTCTTAGTCCATGTCAGATAGATCGATTTGGCTACTGGATGCTTACTCTCCCTAAATATCGAATGAAAATGAAGTGTAAATTCCCATCTGTTGGAAATTTATAGAACTTAGAAATAATCACACTTAATTTTAGTATAATATGCATTTAATATGTAATAAAAAAAATATTGAGGCCAATAATCGAGATAAAACTATCTTCTCTTTTAAGGACAAAATTACACACAATGAGCCAACAATCGATTGAGTAGTTTCTGATTTTACCCTCGACAAACATCGTGACACGAGATTTATATATATATATAAACATATATAAAAAACTAAAATTAAAATAAATAAAGAAATAGAAGCTATTCAACGAAAAGAAATGGTTGATGTTGGCACTACATATACACTATAACATACTATACATATACTAAGGACTATTAGTATACTATAATATATAAAGCTGTTGAGTTTGTCCTATTTAAAAATTCATTTTGCATTAGATAGACCGTGCTTCCACTTAAAATTCAATAACCATTTAGAATTGTCAATAACTGTAATGAGTGTCAATAACCATCTGGTTTTTCTATATTTACAAGTTAAGTATTTGTGATGAGGAAGATAAAACCTCCTTTGGATATAAAGTACAGTAGGGTTCCGATTAACCGAGGTCCCAAATATCCGAGGTGCCAAGTCTGGGGGGGGGGGGGGGGGGTAAGCGTATGTATATGAGTTCATTTAAAAAAACTACAATAAAAGATTTCTTTCTAAAAAAATAGTTTTATCATTTCTGTTATTATTATTGTTATTATGCATTATTATTATTAAATATTTATTAGGTTTTTAAGCATATATGCAGTTTTTATTTAAAAATAACCTACATTATCATTTGGTATTGGTATGGTTCCGATTATTTCGATTAACCGAGGTGGTAACCTGGGTCCCCATCGACTCGGTTAATCGGAAACCTACTGTATACAGCTTCATTTTCATTTAACAAGTATTCTCTTTATAATATTTCATTTTAATATTTTCCTTATGAGTTCCAAATCAAAGTAAAAGGACGCTGTTAATGATAGACCCTTTTCCTCTTAAAATTAATGTGTACACAGCATTTGAGCCCCGCGATTTCATCCTTGTTTAACTTTAATTTCAAATGCTCATCTTACCTCCTACACATGAAAAGTAATTCAAAACGTATGAGGAAAACCGAAGTGCCGAGTGCTTAAAATTAAATGGCATGGGCTGAAGCGATTTCAATTTTTTATATTTTTTTTTTCTTTTGTTTGGGGGTTATATATTTCTAAAAAAAAAAAAAAAGATATTTTCAACTGAGGGATTTTCAGTTTTCTTAGCAACCTATAAGAAAAAAAAGATATGATTTTAATGAGCAACAATATGTTTCAAGCTTTTTATGAGAAAGGATAAAAAAAAAAAAAAATAAAAAAAAAAAAAATAACATGTTTTGAAAGTGGAAACCTTCCACATTAATCGAGTTATATTGTTGGTTACTATTCCGTCCCTATTGAACGTAGTAGGTATTATGTTATAGAATTTTAAGTGGAAGAATTCTATAACATAATACCTACTACGTTCAATAGGGACGGAATAGTAACCAACAATATAACTCGATTAATGTGGAAGGTTTCCACTTTCAAAACATGTTATTTTTTTTTTTTTATTTTTTTTTTTTTTATCCTTTCTCATAAAAAGCTTGAAACATATTGATGCTCATTAAAATCATATCTTTTTTTTCTTATAGGTTGCTAAGAAAACTGAAAATCCCTCAGTTGAAAATATCTTTTTTTTTTTTTTTTTAGAAATATATAACCCCCAAACAAAAGAAAAAAAAAATCTAAAAAATTGAAATCGCTTCAGCCCACGCCATTTAATTTTAAGCACTCGGCACTTCGGTTTTCCTCATACGTTTTGAATTACTTTTCATGTGTAGGAGGTAAGATGAGCATTTGAAATTAAAGTTAAACAAGGATGAAATCGCGGGGCTCAAATGCTGTGTACACATTAATTTTAAGAGGAAAAGGGTCTATCATTAACAGCGTCCTTTTACTTTGATTTGGAACTCATAAGGAAAATATTAAAATGAAATATTATAAAGAGAATACTTGTTAAATGAAAATGAAGCTGTATACAGTAGGTTTCCGATTAACCGAGTCGATGGGGACCCAGGTTACCACCTCGGTTAATCGAAATAATCGGAACCATACCAATACCAAATGATAATGTAGGTTATTTTTAAATAAAAACTGCATATATGCTTAAAAACCTAATAAATATTTAATAATAATAATGCATAATAACAATAATAATAACAGAAATGATAAAACTATTTTTTTAGAAAGAAATCTTTTATTGTAGTTTTTTTAAATGAACTCATATACATACGCTTACCCCCCCCCCCCAGACTTGGCACCTCGGATATTTGGGACCTCGGTTAATCGGAACCCTACTGTACTTTATATCCAAAGGAGGTTTTATCTTCCTCATCACAAATACTTAACTTGTAAATATAGAAAAACCAGATGGTTATTGACACTCATTACAGTTATTGACAAACCAACTTTAACTTGAAGAAATAAGTAAACAAGTCCTAATTTTATTTCAAGATATACATGAATCTAATGTTTGAAGGGTCCTCTAAGTCATCTATGATGTAAGTGTTTAGCAAACTAAGCATAGGTAAGATTACACAATTAAATCCACAGGGTGTCAATAACTAGTTTTTGCACTTTTTACATTAAATATTGCCATATGGTAAAACTATTGAAAGTTTAATCATAAAAAACCTCATGAGTCTTTATAAGTATAGATAAAGAGGAGTTATATGAAGTTTCAATTTGATCCCTTCATAAAAAGATTTTTTTTTTTTTAATTTCGCCACGGAAATGTAGTCTTATGGGTGTCAATAACTGTCCGGTGACCATATTTATATTTACAGTTCCCAGGGTTTTATCTTGCATATCGAGAATTTCATCCATAAATATGATGAAAATAGAGCTATGAATGTCAAAGAATTTTTTTATTAAACTGCCTGAATTGAGGGGTAGTCGCATTTTTCAAAATCTCCGGTAAATCCGGCATTCTGGAACAGAATCACAGCTCTGAGAAAAACAAATGCATATTTCTGTTTTTTCCCAAAACTTCTTTTTTCGATTTCCTATTCTTTTTGAGATGTCTACTCCTTCAGAATGTGTTCTTTTATTATTGATCATCTTCGTCGAATTGTATGAATTTATGCTTCAGGGCTAAAATATAATTTTATTTTGACAACTGTGTAATTAATTTTACTATTTTGTATTTTTATCATTCAAAATAAAACAGAATTTGTGTTAAAATTGTTTATCTCTTTTAAATGAAAAGTTATATAAAGCAGATATAAATAAATATATTTAGTTATTCATTTTTTCGTTTGGCAACATAGATCTAATGAGATGCGGACTTCTTCCAGATGATGAAGAGGATTCAAACTGCTGCAAGGTAATTGGCCTCTGATTATGAGACTAGATCGGCCGATCTTGGTATTAAAGTCATCTATGACTAATTGCAATTTTATAATTAAAATACACTTGGAGTGAACTTTAGTATTGATTTTCTTGCCGCTAGACTAGTTCGTTTCGTTCTTCCTAGAGAAGAATGGTGTATATCACTCTGTGGTAGTTTCACCTCATTAGTGCTTGTTTCCAAAAAAAAAATCGTAAATATTGTTTCATTTGTATATATTACATATTTATAAAAATATATATATATATATAAATCATTTGTTAAAATAATTTAAATTTCGTTGAGTTTGTATTTTCGTTAGATAAATCAAGAAATAAGTACTTTGAGTAGAAATCCTCTTGGATTTTTAAAAAAGGCGTTACCGAAATTCAGCAAATTTTTAGGAAACACAAAATGCCTTTTTTCCCACAGTAGCATTTTTTTAATTTTAAGAGGAGAGAGGTCCGCATCAAGCGATCCTTACTTATTAAAGGGCCACACTTTTTTTGTTTTTTTGTAGGTATATTCTCAACGTGAGAAAAGTGTTTATGAAGGAGCTATTTACGGCCAATAATTAATTCAAACTTAATTTCCTAAAAAAAACAAAAAACATTTAAATTGAATCTAAGTAGTTCTTCATTATTTAAATCGATTGTTGGGACTAATAAAATTAAACTATAGTCACCAATTACCATTTGTTTTTGTTTTTTCCACATTTAACAATTCTCGAAATATTTTAAGCAGTATGCACTTCTACTATCTTAATTAACTATTAGGTCATCCCATAAGTAATTTCGGTTTTTAATATTCTGTGTTTTTAATATTGCTTATGTTTAGATTACGAATCCCTCCTTTTCAATTTATTTTTCTTTTGATAATAGGTAAAGTACCAAAATTGGGAAAGTGGGTCCCTCACGAATTAAGCCCTGGTAATTTGCAACAGCGAGTGAACACTTGCTTTTCTCTCCTCTCCCGTTTAAATCAAGAACATTTTCTGAACAGCGGCAGTGGTTAGCCTGGAGGATTTCATCCGGAAAAAGTGATGATGTCTGTATGGTGGGATATGGAAGGAATCCTTCATCATGAATTCCTTGATCTTAACCAAACTATCACTAAAGATCTGTAATGTGAACGGTTGGACCGATTAAAGAGAGCAATTGATTTTACCCTATACCTTATAGCACGCCATTGAAAACCGACATACCTTATGGGATGACCTTTTGGGATGCTCGTATATCTAATTTCTTTTTTTTTTTTTTTTTTTGTCATTTCAATATGAAAATAAAAGCATTATATAATCATACATTCAATTTTAAATTAGTTGAAATTCATAATGTGATCATAGACCGTTCATTTCTAAATATCATAAAATAAACACCTCACGACGGTCTCAAATATTCAATATATTACTAACTAACCGCCCATATAAACCCCTCAAATATATAAATAGTTTAACCTATAATATTATAAATACATTACATAAATTTGATGTTGAAGAATATAATTTTGCTCTCAAACCAGGACACCCGATACGTAATATAATAACAAAAATAAAAGACCAAACACCTTTAGAAAACAATAGAAATGTAATATATAATATACCATGTAAAAATTGTGAAAAATCATATGTTGGTCTCACATCTACAGATATAAAAACCAGAATATATAATCACAAGAGTAACTTAAAACCTAATTCTAAAACTAAAACGGCACTGTCAAATCATGCAAACACATTACAACATGAAATAGATTTTGGCAATATCAAAATTCTCCATAAATCAGATTCGTGGGCTAAGCGAAAAATACTCGAATCCATATATATCGCGGCGAATCAAAATAAGCTAATGAATGAAAAACAAGAAGCTGCGCACATCCCTTTACATTATTCACACATTCTGGATAAAATTAAAAAAAATTAAAAAATATTTATAGCATATACAAGCTCTTATCTATATAAGTTTATAATTCCGGACCTAGGGGGCGCCTTGTTCGTCGGGAAATAGGGTAGAGAACAAGTGGCAGCTATGCCGAGTGCATGTCTCTCCCCACGACGAGTAAGTAAATTATATATTAAAAAACCTATTTTAGACATTTA
The DNA here is from genome assembly GCA_911387785.2 of Aelia acuminata. Lineage (NCBI taxonomy): Eukaryota > Metazoa > Arthropoda > Insecta > Hemiptera > Pentatomidae > Aelia > Aelia acuminata. The sequence goes on from OU426980.1 coordinate 21,150,911, forward strand.
TATTTTGGGCATTATTAATATCATATACATATTCCTACTTTAGGTATTTAAACTGATGATGACTCAACTGATGAAACACACAGTTATACAAAGACTCTCCCTTAAGGGAACGAGAAAAAAGGGTAAGAGATTGGGCATATGCAAGACATATTTTAAATTTTAAATAAAATAATATATGTATTAATGTATTGTTAATTGATTTTATACAGATGAATATGGTGCTATGAGCACCGAAAGCTCCTGTTACATTAAATATATTGAATATTTGAGACCGTCGTGAGGTGTTTATTTTATGATATTTAGTTGAAATTTTAAATAGGGTGGATGATAACAAAATAAGGAAAAATTTAGAAGCTATATGTATAAAACAAAAAATATCAATAATGAGGTTAATTATAAAACAGACGTAAAAAACGTAGGAGTGCATTAAAAGGACATAATAAACAAAATAAATATTTAATGCGACACAATTAAAAATAAAATAATATTAATGATTGGTAAGGAATGAAGGTGAGGGGGATGTTTTGAACATGGATGGGGTATACAAATTAAAGAATGAGTTTTTGGGTAGTACAAGTGTTTTTAGTTTTATTTGATATTTGACAATTAAACACCAACTGTAAAGAAGTGAATTTTATTGTAAGTATGCAACAATAAGACCTAAATTTTAAAAAATGTATTTATCTTATCTCAAATAAGTTAAACGTGGAAAAACAAAGATGTATGAATGAAAGATAAATATTTGTTAAAACATAATGATTGGTTTTGAATATATTTTAGGATCTTTGAAGACGGGCAGATAGCCCGAATTAAAATGAAGCTTCAATACATACAGGTTATAAGAGTATAAGGTTGAGACCTAAATCAAATTTATAAATAATTTATTTTTTGAAGAGAAAAGATTTGGCTCCGCCGGGAGTCGAACCCGAGGAGGCTAACGTCGAGGATGCTAACCGCTACACCACAGAGCTCGGCTCAAGGCAGAGCAAATCCTTCCTCTTCACTGATACCGCAGGAGACCCGGGTTCGACTCCCGGCGGAGCCAAATCTTTTCTCTTCAAATATAAATTATTTAAAAATAATTTAAAAATGGTGGTCAGCCACAAATTAAGATTATATTAATAAATCAAATTTAATTTGCACTATAATTTTTTTTTCTTTTCAATTTTAATAATAACCACATAGTTTCCTTTACATAATTTAAAACTAAAAATTATTAGTATATCGTCAATCACTATTACTATCGGCGTATATACTTTTTTTTTTTCTAAAATTCTCAGAATTTCAATATCCGTACATATAAGCAGGGTTTTCCGGGTAAATACAGAGTAAAAAAAATACCAGCAATTCTATGGCGAATTCCCTACCAAAAAAGTCCTTTAAAGCTGTGCTTTTTTTCCCCTCAGTTTTTCGATTAATAGTTTTTTATTAAAAATCTCTTATTGAGAGATGAAAATTTCTGTTTCCTTTCATTTCATGTTTTTACTTCTCGATGGATCAATCGAATTCAATTAAGAACGAATCATTGCTGTGGCCTCTAATTTATAATGTAATTTATATTGATCGAAAGAAAGTAAAACATTTATATATGAGCGCATACATATTTTTTTCATTATTAAATTCCCTTCATATTATATACATAATACAAAGATAAGTACAAAAAATGCAACACAAGTCATGTTACTTCAAATTTCCAACTTTATAGTGACTTTTATAAAGAATGGAATTGTATATTTCTCACTCTTTTAGATTAGTAGCAGTTTTAGTGATTTTTCAACGAGTTCTAAGTTTTTTATTGAAAATCTCTTATGGAGCTTTAATAAAAAGAGATAGAAATTATAATATTTCGCCATTAAAAATAGCACTAAATTTTCGTTATGACTAGCTATCTAGTTTTTAAAAAGATAGTTATATTATATTCTTAATAATATTAGGTGTTAATAAATTTTAGTCTGCAAAAAAAAGTTGGAATAAATTTTCATGGCATCATAACTTGTTGAAGCTTTTAATCAAACTTTTGTGTCCATTACCAAAAGAACTGTAAAAACTGATAATGTTTAAAATTATATAGTGTGCTTGAACTAATATAAAACTAGAGGAAAAAATATGAACTTATGATTTAAAAATAACTCTATTCTAACATCTATTAAATCTATACATTCTGCAATCGTTAATTCAAACTACAAACTACTTTTTTTGCTACTATTTATTTCATATGTGCCCTTGTACTTGTGTTTCTAATATCCAATTCTAAAGAATTTCAGGACGAAAATTTATTCATGTATTTCAATTATGTTCAAAAAGTAGATAAATTTCTTTATAAATTGTTTCAGTAAAAATTTTAACTAATATTTAACTTTTAGTCTCTTTTTTAATACTAAAAATACCGTTCTACACTTTAACAATAAGATTCAAATGTAAAAAAAAAACAGTTTCTTTTCATTAAAAGACAACTTCATATTCATTCAGCATTGCCTAAAAATCTGGTTGGTTTATAAATTTTAGTCGATAAAAAAAAAAAAAAAATTAACTAACTTATTTTTTAATTAATTATTTTTTTAAGGTTTAGATATCAGAAACACTCTTTTGACGACACATTTGAGGTAAATAACAAGGGTAAATTACAGAATAAGAACTTCACAGATCCCCAACTTAACAGATCCCTAATAAGAAATTTAACTTAAAACACGGACCCGAGGTCAGATTTTATTGATAAAATAAAATTGAATCCACGAGGAGGTCCTAGGATTTTTAATGGGTGTAAAAAATCCTTGTCTTTGCCGTCCCTCGGATAGGACGTAAAATGGAGTTCCCGAGCCTGTACGATGACAGGTACTCGTTAAAGATCTATATCCTAATCATATCTGGATAGGCAAAATTTAGGACTTCCAATGTAGCATCGTCCGATTAGCCTTAATAGCATAAAAATGGACGTTAAACAAACAACAACAAGAAGTTATGATCTCATAATCATTTTATTATTTCTTTTTTACCTAAAATTTGGAACGTAAGACTATCTATATGAACCTTTTCGACCGAACGAGATAGTAAGTAATTAAGCGTTTCTTTTTATAATAATACAAACAGATATGTTCTAACTCTTTTTATTTAAGTCTAAAAGAGGTTTTAAATAAAAAAGCATACTACACGAAAATCACAAAACCGAAGCTAATTAAAAGGAGAAGAGGGAAATAAACCATACCTTTGTATGATTTTTTTTATTTTTTTATTTTAAGTAGGATATTTGATGAAGGATCGCTGGTACTTTTTGTTTAAAGTTTAGGATTTTTTGGGGTTGTTTTTCTTTTTAATCTGGGTTAATGAGTTTCTCTCATAATTTATATTTATCCACTTCTTACTGCATGTGGGAATGAGATAAAGATAATTATTTCCGACAGTAAAAAAATAAAAGCCTAGTTAAACTTACTGTTGTGTAATTTTTAATATTCAGTTTTTAAGCAATTTTGGACTATTTTAAGGAAGACTATTTAATTGCACATGGAAAAGATGTATTTACCTAGAATCGTTAAAGCCGTTTTGGAGGAAATCGTAAAAATGTGTAAGATGTCATACACAGGAATTTCCATCGAGTTAGTGATTGCAGTTAGGAGACGTCAAAAATTCTATTTCCGATGAAAACTTGGATAAGAAATTTTCTAAGCTTTCCCTTAGTATATAAAAGGTACTATATACATCTCATATATATATATATATATATATATGGTACTTTATTATAAAAATTATGTATTACCTCAATATCATTTATAATATATGAGCACCGGAACTCTGAAAACAGGAAGAAAATGTCATTCAACCCTTAGACTGGTAAGGCACCGAATTTGAAACCACGACTTTTGTAACTTTTTCCCCCTTCCTGATTGATTAGTTTTCTTTCTTTCCTTTTTTTCACAATCCTGGAATAAGTTGGTAACATTGTTTGACGGTGGCAGCTGATATACCCAAGAATAAACGTAAATCCTTACTCAAACCCACAACAACAAATATCGTGGCGCTAACGCGGAGGATTACTAACATTAATAATGTTTATTACGATAATATAATAATATCAATTTCAATTGTTATAATATTAACTACTTCTGTTTTGAAGCATATACTATTTTTTTATAATAAAAAAAAAAAAAAAAAAAAAAAAAAAAAAAAAATATGTACGTTTTAATTGTGCATTTATATTTAAATCATTTTTATTCAAGACTAGCTGTATATCCCGGTTTCACCCGTGGAATTTCGTTTTTCTAATGAAACAGTTGATTTCATAAAAAAACAATGTAAAGCGAGATTATAACGATTTTTAAAACAATAAATAATAAACCTAGAGATCGGCTGATGTTATGCGATTTTAATATGGACAGGTGTTCGGACCTGGTATAAAAGAATCACTGAGCGAAATTTGGAGAATTTAGGACAAACGGTATGGATTTCTAAAAAGAACAAACAAAGAAACAATGAGAATTTCATATTTATTTATATAGTTATGTATTGACTAAAGTTATGTTTATTTTTTATTTTAATTAGCTTACAACACAGAAGTAAAGTAAACTATGATTTTTTTTTTCAACACAAAATCAGCTAAATGCTGAGGTTCATTGAAGGTTGATATAATATTTATTTAAGTTATTATAGGTTTAATAAGGCGTCAAGTGATGAGAGAGCTGGTGTCTTGGGAGATGAGCCAATATTGCTTAAAAGCTTGCCTATCCTTTTCCATCTCTGTGCATTTTCTATTAAAAACTCTAGTGAGAATGCCTGTCATTCCTGTTTCCTGTCGAATCCAGGTATTGCTTTTCTTACCCTGCCTCGTTGTACCGAACATAAATCTTTCCATGTTTTTGACAGTAAACCTTAATTTTTGGATTGTTTTCCTGCCTAAGGTCCATGTTTCACAGGAATGGTTTTCTTTTTAGGTCTGTCTCTTTATTTCCCTTCACATGATCTTTGCATTTTAGGAGCGTCATCCATGCGCTATAGAGCATCTTCTTATTTCAGGTTCTTGTCCTCTTATTTTTTTTAATTTTTTTTTTGTTTATTTTAACGTCATCTTATGCCACTAAGGCTAATCGGACGATGCTACAGTGGGAGTCCTAAATTTTGCCTATCCAGATATAATTAGGATATGGATCTTTAACGAGTACCTGACATCTCACAGGCTCGGGACCTCCATTTTACGTCCTATCCGAGGGACGGCACACAGTGGTCCAAAAAAGCTGTAAATGGGAAAAAACGTAATATCTCTTATAATTACTTTGCTAGCGGCTTGGGACCACCCCTGTATTGATTTTTTGAGGTGCCGAATCTAATGAAATCAAAATCAGTGTAATGGGACCACCAGATCAAGTCCAAATTTGAGGTCAAAAAGTCAAAAATATCAAAAATTCGTGTTTAATATAGTCTTATATATTTTTTGAGGAACCAAATCTAATGAAATCAATATCAACGAAATCAGAGCATCAGATCAAGTTAAAATTTGATGCGGAAAATAAAAATTTGAATAGATTTTTTTTTTATTTAACATTTTTATGTACAATAATACAAATAGGATATAATTATTTAATCTTGTTTAAATAAATTGTATGCTTCCTCGGTTAGCTCTTTTTTCTTTTTATACTTGTATAATGGTCTTAAATCCGTAATATATGGGTCGCTTGTTACAAATAATTGGTGGAAAACATCTTCATTTGTTGCGACTAGAGATATCTTCCTGGAATGATGTTCCCTGTACTGCTTATAATATTTGTTCCTACTCTCCATGAGCCTTTTCTGACAGGGAACCGATACAAAGAGCTGCGTGCTCAATCATGTCTGCTACATGGAAAAGAATTTTGTGGACGGTCGATGGGAGATAGTAGCAGGGGTACCGAGTCACTGCCATCTCAGCCGTTTCCGCTGTATACTTGCGAAATGCTGCAGTATCAATCGGGTAAAGTGAGCAAATCGCATCTAGTAATGTTTTTAATCTCATAATTAATTCTTCATTTATCCCTGTAATTTGCGAGGTTAATGAAGGATTTTCAAACTTGCAACAATAACAGCATTAAACTGAAATAAATGTACCGCCTCAATTTTCAGGCGTGACAGCTCTAGTGCAAAGGATCACCATACACTATAAGCAAACTGTGCTACTTCAAACAACCTACTTGTAGTTATAGTTTAGTTGATTATTTAAAATACAAAATAAAACAATTTTTTTTTTGTATTTTAGAATTAAAATTAAAATAATTTTGTTTTATTTTAGTATTTTAGAATTAAAATGAAAATAACGTGTGATTTATTTTATTTTAATTCTAAGCCAGTCCCCCTACCTTAGAGACCTATAGGAAGATTTTTCTTAACTAATAGTTCCTCCCCCAAGGTCATAGTTTCTCGCCACTCCCACCGTAGCGAAATGTTTAAATCCTTATAAATCCCAAAGTTGGCCGAAGTTGGCGCTGAAAATTTTATCACAGTTCCTCTACTACCTGCAGTTACATATTAAACCATTGCGACCGTAACGCAAACTTTTTATAAACCAACAAAGTCAAAAAATCATATTTTTTTCGGCAACGATTTCGAAAATTAATTTCTTCTCTAACTATTGATATTATTCAAACATGTTTAGTCCATAACAGTGCACATATATACGACACACTCCTGGTGTATTGGAGAATATTTTATTGTTAATCTTATAAAGAGTAGAAATTTTTTTTCTAAGTTGGTAGAAAAGTACAATATTTTCAATCATTAGAAAGTTCAATTTTACCGGTACACACACATTTTAATTTTGAACTAGTTAAAAAAATATATTCTTTCCATTGTTCTACAAGTATCTAAGTATTCAAAAACCAAGAAAAAATTAGGTTTGGGCTACTTTCATTTTTGAGGTTTTTTCCCAGGTTGGACCACTGTGCGGCATAGACAAGGATTTTTTACTCCCACTAAAATATCCTAGGGCCACCTCGGGACACGAACCGCGACATTTAGTGTGGTAAGTTTCTATGCTAACCACTACACTACAGGTGACCCCCTTGTCCCCTTGTACTAAACTTTTGGCCCAAATAAACAAATTCAATTATTTTTTATTTTTGAACCCTCAATTATTAGATCTTCAAATTCTTGAATATTTATACTCATATTGCGTGAATTCTCGCAGTTTATGTGTAGACCAATTTCTCTGCATTTTTGAGTTAATTCCAATGCCATAACCTTTAGCTCTTCCATATTTTTTTTTTAATTGTCGAGTATATGTAACTTAAATCATTTGCTAGCGATCATAGGTTGAGTGATAAATGTAACGAAAAAGTTACTTTCTCGGTAAAAGTTATGAAGTTTTTCAAAAATAAACTGATACTCGTCTCCAATTGTACAATTATATGATTTGAAGCTTCATCCTCTATCATGGTTTTTTGTTTGTTTTTTTCAAAAACGTGATTACAATAAATGTTTAGAAAGCTTTCAGTGACCAATTTATCATAAATTAATTTGAAACCCGACACCAGCTCTAAATATTATATACAATTCTTTTAAATATTAAAACAAAAAAAAGATGGATGAAACAATATTGCCGAATGTAGTATTTTAATATTTTTAAATATGTAAAATAATACATCTCGATGTAAAGTAACCCTTGATACAAATTTTCTTAGAATTGATTAATTTTTCCCCTACTTCTATTGTCAGGATTTTCCAGATACCTTGCTAAAAGAGTATGAACTAACTGACGAGGGAAAATGTTTCTGGAGACATGGCGCAGATGCAGGTTACCAATTCCTTTAAATCCAGCTTTAAAGTTTTTTTCCCAGAAAATCCTTCTGGTTCAAGAATTGTATTAAATCTGCCTAGATCCCTGGACTATAGCTTTTCATAGCTCTAGTATGTGCACGAGGACCAATATTTCTTGATCTGAAACGGATTATCCAAGAATAATACTTCAGGGCGGTTACTGTGAACCTGGAATTGAGATTTCCGTTAACAGGTGTTATGAATAGGTTTATCTAGCTTACGAATCTAGCTGTGTCTAGCCGGCTAACGGTCTTCTCATATCCGGGAGCTATATCGTTCTCAGAATCGTTGTTAACCTTTTCCCGGAAAGCGTTTGCTCATTCAAGCGCCTTAGCCCATGCAGCTAACCAGAGCCTCTAATATTTAATTCATGAAGCATATCGATATCCCAATAAAAATATTATTAACCAAATTAGAGTTTACAATTTCATATTTTAGAAGCATGAGATTGTTCCTGTCTTTTATGGAATAGCTACACCAGTTGCTCGTTAAATTAGCAATGATAGTTGGTACTAACGTGAAAGCATTTCCCACTCCATCCGCATTCAGTTTCAATTTCAGTGAGTTTCGTCCTATCTTTTTTCTTAAAAAAAAATAACTATTTTTCCTTTTCTGTAACAAGTAAATATCATACGTTACGATGATATCACTTCAATTACATCATAGTTTCTTATAGTACTTGGAACTATTGCTACGTTTCTGGCTGCCCACTTTTCTAAGGCGGGTTGGGGGTTTCCAATAACGGCATATACCAAATCAATGTATTGAATAGGTATCAATGAATATTGGATTCTTTTCCAGAGATGACGTGTTTACCTTTTTTATATCTTTTAAGGAACCTATAGCATGGGGTGAATGAAGTATCAATGAACTGAATTCTGACTATAATTAATTTTATTTACTAAGAGTATAAATTATTAATTTACACTTAAATCCTATATAGATATTTTACTAACACAACTTAGTTACTGGATGCTGTCTTGCATGTTAACCTAATTTATTGAATGCATACCACGCAATTTTAAAATTAGCGTAATAACTGTACATTAAACTACAACTTATCTGGTGGGCCCTCTCTGGATCTCTCAGATGAATCTTCAATCTCTGCTCCTCTCCGAGACTAGGCACCGTATCTTCTCTCAGCTGGCACTACCTCCAACCTCTCTCATCTTCTCTTTCCATGCCTCCATATAAATCTTCTTTCCCCCACTCTTCAGTCTTCAGACTTCCTCTGATTGGTTGGCCTATCCTAAAATTTTCCTTCCATGCTATCCTACCTTACACTTTTCGTGTTCTTCGGCGGTATTTTTGCCGGGGCAAAACCAAATTTCTCCATCGGAGATAACAATCCTACTAGGTATTTTCCTTGGTGAGTGTCGGCAACATTTTCAGTCTTCGGCTTTACTTATTTTTAAGTTCAAACAACACTTTCATGGCCCTAATAACTTCCAAGGCAGTATTCCCAGGACCTTGCTGCCTTCAGGTAAAACTGACCACCGGGTTTGAGCATATTCAGTACTTAACATAATATTATTTTAAATTTACCAGCCCTATCCTGGCAGCATCCACGATACATAGCACTATAACAGCTTTGGAGTGAATAAAATGGGCATGTAAAATTGATGGCGTTGGTACTGAACGAACGAAACCCTAGTCCCCGCCTGGTAAGCATGCGAGGAATAGATTGTGGTGATCCACAATGCTATATAATTACTAGGTGATGTATAATTATTGTATGGCTAAATATACATTATTATAACAAGGGATATATTTTTATTAGTATATTATATATTATATATTGTATCTAAGAATTGATTCAGTACTATAATTATATTTAAATATAAATAAATTAGAAATGATATATAATTGTATTGCTGTAGGATTATGCAAATTATTATTGTATTCATTAATATTATATAACGTTAGTATAAGTTCCTTTAAGACGTTAATAAGTTAAGTCATACGATGATAGGGAGTTCAAAGAATGTACGATAAAGTCCCTTATGTTTGCATAATGTAGATAACGAAGACGAATAATTAATCTATAAAAAGTATTAGCAAAGTTTAAAGTTACGGTCTGTAAAGTCCCAGGTATGTTTATACTTTAGTGTAGTTTGGCTATTTTTCGCAAATAAATATATCCCCACCACCGAGCCGAGTTAACTCGTCCAATTCAAACGATTGGTTGGTACTTAGATTGCCCTCAGAGTGTTCCAGACCACGTCATCTCGCTCCATTTTACCAGGCTTGTACTCAGTTATAATATTATATTGCATGTAAATGTTTATAACATATATGTATGTATGTCTATTATTTCAATATAGCTTTTTTTTTTAATCGCTTCCACTGAATTTCACAGTCTTTTTGTTATATTCTTACCAGTAAATATTTCCCAAAAAGATCCACGGACGTTTTTAATCCTCTAATATTATAATAATTAAGAATATAGCAACATCCGAAATGAAGGTGGAAAATTGAGACAAACTGATCTTGCTCAGTAGCGTTTTGAATTAAGTATTCAGCGATTTTTGTTTGATGAAAATCTAACCTTGATAGGTTTTTTTTGTTCTCATTATTACTTATAAATAAAGCAATACGATCACGTAGAACTGAAAAGTATGTTCAAAAAATTTACAACTAAGCTAAAAACGCCACATAAATTCTGCTAAAAATAATTTCTAACAACATTTCTTCTTAGTTGAATTTAAATCACGTCATTATTCATCAATCAGAATAATTGTTAACCACACATATTTGATTTTATTAAAAACTAAACATAGGAGTTAAATAAACACCGATTTTAAATGTTTTTTAAAGATTTTGTGTTTATTTATTATAAAATATTTTTTAAAAAACTGGAGAGATAAAAAAAACCTAGAAAATAATAAATGTAAATGGTTCAGTAAATGGAAGAAAAAATTATATTCTGCCAGCAACGTTAAGTTAAGGATAATAAATGATGAATATATTAGTAAACGTATAGCTGCTGGCTTGATGTGGAAATATTCCAGCAAATTGTTGAGGCTTTATGGTCAGTTAAAACGCAATTTCTCTTCCAGTTTTATTCCTTTCCCTATAATAAAAGTAAACAATGCAGTCATTAATGGGAATCAGAATTATCGGCATTTAAATATGTAGTATTTAATTTATTATGTGACCCAGATTGAAAGAGCTTAAGTTAGCATAAACAAGAGAATTACCATAAGAAAATGACGTCGCATAAAGAAAAAAGTGTAGAGAAATCCCGAAGAATTTTTACGATAAATTATATTGTTCCAGGTCTCGGGAAAAAAAAAAAAAAAAATTCTCAATTGAAATATTATTCCTTTTATTTATATTACTATAAAAGCCCGATGAATTGTAAAACCTGAAGTGCACTAGACTATCTTATTTACTTCAGAATATAAAACCGGCGATGACGATATAAAATCACTAGAAGAGAAATATGTTTTTATTCCATGGGATATTGGTTAACATAAATCTATTCAGCAGGAAATGTTTTATAGATTTTCACTTTCTTATAACCAGTTGATTCGGAAAGTATGAGCAACTTAGGTCAGATTTGGAGCCATCACTATAAATGTATATGTCATTGTTATATATGTCTATTATTTTTTTGTATTGTAAGTACTTCAAGATGGGTACTTAGAGTACAAGATGGGTAATTCAATTCATTGGTTGCAGTTTTCTGGTACCCGATTTCTTCTACGTATCTTCTTGATCTTATTTCATGTGGAACAGACGTATTAATGGAATAAAAGGCTCAATACGAGAAAACAGAAATTTTCCGATAATAGCTAGTATTTCCAGAGATAAACTGTTTTGTTTTTTTAAATAAAATAAAAAACGATTTTTCGAGAGCTTGTTGAAACAAATGATATCAACAGACGCCGATAACATCGAAATCATTTAATAAAAATGTTTTTTGGGAAACCTTACTTATAATTAAACATAATCGAGTGAAGATCACTGAAAACTTGGATGAAAAGATTACAAACGACAAAATGGAGGCAATACTGAAAACCACGAATACTTACAGCAGAATACAAGTAAAGACATGGGAAAACTCAACAAAGAAGTCGGTGGAGGGTAAATTTATTTACAGAAAATGAATCATGATTGACTGCCTTAATTATATTTGGAATGGAGGGGTAGTTGAGGAACATTAAGGAATTAAGATAGGAGCTATAATTTGTATAGACAGAATAAAATAATTGGCCTCAAGTTCAGGCTGGGGTTTTCAAAGTAGAGTTATGAAACTAAAAAAGGTTTTTTGGGAACACTTACTTTATTTTCGACCATCATTAAAAATAATCGATCGATTGATCACTGAAAACTTGGATGAAAAGATTACAAACGACAAAATGGAGGCAATGCTGAAAACTGAGGCAAATAAGTCAGTAGAGGGGAAATTGATTTACAGAAAATGGACCATGGATCCATGGTGGATCAGGATCACGATTGACTGCCTTAATTATATTTGGAATGGAGGGGTAGTTTTAAAGGGATTTAGTTGAGGAAAAAAGTAAGGTGGGAGCTGTAATTGTTATAGACAAAATAAAATATGACAAAAAAAAAATAATTCGAATCAAGTTCAGTTGTCAAAGTAGAGTTAGCGTCATCGATGATAAAAGGCAATAGTCTTAGGAAAAAAAAAAGTTAAAAGGCGTTGAAAAATTCAAAGGTTTGGCTATTAAAAAAGATGACCTCCCAGCAAAAGTTCGGTAGAAATTGAGAGCTATGCTAGTTCCTTTTCTCCTATGATACAAAAATCAAGGCTGCAGGCTCTGTTTGTTTGCGTATGAGAAAGAAATGTTTCTCGAGGCTCTAGAATAGAAAAAATGGAAGGTGCGAGGATAAAGAGGCAGAGAAGTGAAGAAAAATCACCAGAGGTTGCTGAGCCGTTAAGTTCTGGGAAATTGTTCTCTAACCGAATAAGAACCTCCGTCCGGAAAAATGAGGGAAAAAAATGAAACAGGAACTAGGAAAAGTCGGGACAGAGGGAATAGAGAGATATTATCGCCCGATGAGGGGAAAGAGGAATGGGTACGATAGAGAACAACTGAAGTGGCAATGAGTAGACAGCGTAGCAATTAGAGCCAGCTTGGAAATAACCTAATCCACTCCGACTCTAACCTCAGCCTCGGATGATTTTACGCCTTACGATAAGAAATAAATAAATGAAAAAAGATAAGAAAAAAAAAAAAAAAGATGAATTAGAAAAAAATTATAAATATTTATGTTTAAAAAAATAGTATTTTATTCATATTATTTTTTAACGGAGTCAATGAAAGTTATTATTATTTCTTTACTAGCTGTATATACCGGTTTCACCCGAAGAATTTCATTTTTTAAATCTATAAATGTGAGCCTTATTATCGACTCAAACAGTCGATTTGGTGAAAACCAATGAAAAGCGAAATCAAAACGATTTTTATAACTATAAAGAATATACCAAGAGATTGGCTGAGGTTGTGCAATTTTAAAATGGACAGGTGTTCGCGCCTGGTATGAAAGAACCACTGAGCGAAATTTGGAGAATTTAGGACAAACGGTATGGATATGAAATGAACCCCTGATAATTGATTAAATTTGAACAATGAGGTATTTCATTGTAATACGGTGATGTTTCAAGGTGTGAGTGATATGTTTAGTTATCTGTAATACTTCGGATGTAAATCAGGAAAATGCATCTGTCCCCAAGGTTAGTAGAAAAATTCAAGGCGAGTGTTCTGGGCAACACTGTTCTTTGAAAATGTTGGGAATGGCCATGATAACCTTTGTTGATGATATCGGCTACCAGTCGACGTGCAAACTTCGTGAAGAAAGTATCTAATAGACAGTCATTTGATATCCATTGCAAAATAATGTATATCACAAAAATTAGTTGTCACGAGTGTTACGTTAATTGTATGTACCAGCGTTCATTGAAAAATCCGAATGATGCCGGAAAAAGATGTTGGTTAGGGACATTTATTCGAGTTCATCCTCTCATATATGTCCGACTCTTGGTTTAGCTGAGGATAGAGATTTTTTGTGAAAATTTCACGAGTGTTACGTAACACTCGTGACGCAAAAAAAATTCTGGGGAAGTGTTGTTATTTTTATGTTTAAATGCCTACATGATTCATTTCTTTTGTATAGCCATTTTAACAAACTGTAGAAAGGAGCAATATGGAAAAAAAATAGACTTGGGACATAATGTAAAATATATTCTTAATAAAAAAGAGATGTTGGCCAAGAGAAAGAAAATAAGCAAATCGGCAGCTTATAAAAATATTCAGTCCACTCAGCTTGTGAAAATACCTCTCAGTCTTTGAAATTGACCTACATGTAAAGCAGTGAACGAATTAATTATGGGTGAATCGTTGACACTGAACTGAGTAAAAACTGTGCAGCATATGTATTTCACAACGAGATGATCAATGAGCTGCAAATATCCGACGAAAAACCTAAGGCTTGACAGAACGACGTATTCATAGGTCAACTAGCGAGAAAGTAGAGGCTACTAAGCTTGGCAAGTAAAGGAGTAGGAATAGACGCCAAGCTAGTAATTATTGTATAACAAAAGGAAAACAAGATTCGATGCCTTACAAATGAGTTTTTACGCTGTGATATGGAGTGACGAGAGTGAGCGAGAATAAAAAATAAAATAAAAACATTACAAAAGATATGTAAATAAAAATACAGAAACGCTCCCACTAAACTCATTTTCGAGTTGAAAACATAATAAAAAATACTTATACTGAACGAACTAACAAACTTTGTTCACTTTTGTTTCCTTGAACATCTTATTGATGATATTCAGATCAAATTTTATTCGTAAGTTGAATTTTTTTAACCCAAAATTCCATTTTTAAAAAAGTTAAATGGTCAAATTAAATGAGAGTCACCCATAAAGGTATGATTAATTTGTTTAATTATTAATTTAAATATGAAAGCTTCCATTTAAACATTTTGTATCAAATTTAATCGTGATTCAGTTACGCTCACAGATCGGATTTGATAAGGCATTTTTTATTATTAAATGGTTAATTTTCTTCCACCTTGAGAGGGAATGCGGATAGGTTGGTGTTTGGCAGTGAAAATTCGTTAATAACCTCGTCATTAAATGTTTATTTTAGTCTCGGCTTTAGTAATATGCTACATAATTATTTGGGTAAAGATGAAGGAAACGTAAGCATAGCAAAGTTTAAAAAAAAAATATCGACTGATTTAGATTGATGCTTAGTATTTAAACATTCAAAAAATCAACCCATAGGCCCGGCCCGCCTGGCCCAAACGTATCGTGGTTTATTTCTATATAATAAGGGGGAAAAATTATCTCTGAAACTTTAATTTGTTTATATTTTAATTATTAGTTGACCGTAGCTAAATCTGTTATGAAATAATATTTATTTGTATAAAGAATTGAAATAACAATATTTACTAAAAGATTTTATTAAAATACAGGCTCTTTCCATGTAAGTCATGGAAAGGACACATATATTACTAACCGAGAGCTAAATATTAAAATTAAATTTAAAAAAAATAAATAAAATGCTAAAACCAATTTCACGGAATTATTAATGAACTAAAATCAGTTGTATAAAAATATATTTGAATAGAGTTAGATTTATATACGACCAACTGATTTCATGACAATAAGACTTTTAACATTTGCTTGTAATCTGTGCGAATATATACTCAACATTCTTATTATAATATATGTGTATATGCATTCATTATATCATTGTGTATGTAATATTTGTGTTACGAATATTGTTTGTATATTTTATATGTTGTATACTGGCTCATGTATCACATGCTCATTTATTTATGAGTGTGTGTGTATGTACATATATATATATATATATATATATATATATATATATATATATATATATATATGTATGTATATTATTAGAGAAGGTTACAATATATGGAATATTCTTATAATATACATAACATTCTTGTATTAATATTTGTTACTGATAAGGAAAGCACATCCTTTTCCTTATGTGAGGCCATCTAATTAATTTAATTTAATGAAATTATTGAAGCACTTAAAGTAGAACAAATAATTTTATATTAATGAAAAACATCTAATATATTTAATGATTATTCTGGACATTAAAAATATTACTATGAAATTATTTTTATAAGTTACTAGCTGACAAGTGCGAAGCATTCGCACTCAATTCTACTTAAATCCAACTTAATTAAAGTACACACCGTATAGCTAGTATCGTATAGTGCGTCATGGGCATAGGTGAGGGTTGAATTAAAGAATAGATATGTTTAAATTGTAGATTATTTATTTTTTAAATATATCGGTTTCGCGGGAAGCTAGGGCGCTGATTGTATTGACTGAAATCGCATGTTTTTGCTTGTAACTCGCAAACGAAGGCGATAGTCGAAAACTGAAAAAAATGACACCTTCGAAAAAGCCCTGTTACCATTTCGAAATGTTCGCTGAGAATTGCAGTTTTTCGCTTACAACTCGCAAACGAAGGGGTTAATCAGAAAAATGTATATAACCGAATATGTTCTTGAAAACCTGAAAAGATTGGCATCATTTAGAAACCTCTACGACCCTTTTTCTCGCAATAAACACGGTTTTGCGCTTATAACTTTCAATCGAAGGGGTTAATCGAAAAAATGTGTATGACCGAAAAAATTTTCCTTGAAAACCTAAAAAGATTGACACCATTTAGAAACCTCTACGGCCATTTTTCTCGCAAAAACCACGGTTTTGGGCTTATAACTCGCAATCGAAGACGGAATGAGTGATTTGTATACTTTTCCGGTGTAGCAGTTAAGGAAAGCTTTAAAAATGATGCCTCGTTCATGAAATTAGATGAAGTATTAAGGAAGTTATGGCGTACCGAAAAAGCAATCAATGCTTGAAGGATCATAAAAAACACTATTAAAAGTTTCTGCAAGACGTTTTTTGCAAGCTCCTTGGTAGTCCTTTGTTTTTCAGTATCTTGGAGGAGTTGCACGACCAATCTCACTTTATGAGGATTTTACTTATCTACATATGTATGGATCCCATAGATAGAGCACAATGAAAGCAGAGGACCGAATACTCCAAGTGTCCGAAAGAAAAAGTGCCCATCAAATCATGCCTGGATACCAGAAAAATGAAAACGTTGATAACAATCTAGGACATGTAAAGTGTGAATGATATCACATCAGTGATTAAAATAATTACTCTGTGTTACGTGAATGAATGCAGACTATACTGCAGTCAAAATTCTGTCTATATCAAACATTTCATATCTATATTTGTCTATTCAAACATCTGTCAATCCAAACATTTCGCCTGACCACTAAAGAATAGGGAGACCTTACATTAGTGCTGTGGATTTGGCAGACCTTGAGCGCTTGGGAGAGAGAGAGATTAGGTGTTAGTTATTAAAATCTACAAAAATTTTGTATGTATATATACATTTGTCTATATAACTTTCTTTACAGTTATTTAATCTCATGTAGATTTGTATTATTTTTTAAAAATAATTATACAATTTCAAATGAGTTTGTATTTATTTATTATTTTTTAGAATTATTCAATTTCCAATTAATTAATTGCAAGGAAAAGTTGCCATGATACTATTTACACAATCTTCCATATCAAAGCAATGCAAGTTCATTGCATATTGACGATTCCTTACATGAGCCAGCCCTGAAGATGTAGTATTTACTTCAGTCTTCTTTCTTCTGAGTGTATTTCGAATTTTTAACATTTTACAATAACGTAAGTATGCTATATTAACTATATATTCAATGAAGGAGGTTCAAAATTTAAGCAGATAGGGTCTCAAAAATTTTCTTTAATTGACCTTTATACAGCCAAAGTCATATTGTATTCATGTTGACATTTCGCTCGACTAAGAGCATTTTCAAAACTAAAAAAACCAAAAACAAGGGAAAATCACAGCTTTGTAGTTAAATTTTACAATTAAAAAACATTATGACTAAACAACAATTTTATTTTGGAAGTATACAGCTGATGTACATCATATAGTTTTGGGTTTTTCTAAATAATAGGCCTTTGCTGGAGGGTGTACTATAATGAATTGGACTTTGCTCACCCTGAGTGTTTTGGGTGTCTTGGGGTTAGGGAACATTGATTGAGAGTTGTATCTGCCCTGTTGTGACTTCAAATGAATTGTCTACCTGTTTGCTACCTTTTTGTCTACCTGTTTTGCTGGTCTGTATATATTAAATACAGATGACTAAATGACTGTATTACAAATATTTATTATTTATTAATTGTATTGTTAAATGTTTTAGAACTGAAGATGGCTCAAAAGAGCCGAAACGTCTTTTAAATAAAAAACTTTATTGTTGAGACTAATTTGGTCCCCTTCTGATAACTTGTTGAATAAATACAGTCTCAAGAACTTAATATCTTATAAGTATATATATATATTTTCAGCACCATGTTACTTACTCTTTCAATTTCTTATACCACTTTTAAATTATTTTACGACATCAAACATAGTTTTTTAAATTTTTTATATTTATGATTTTTAATGAGTTTGTTGATAAATTGGTAAGATTGAATTTCTATATTTTATTGTTGTTTAGTCATAATGTTTTTTAAGTGTAAAATTTAACTACAAACCTGTGATTTTCCCTTGTTTTTGTTTTTTTTAGTTTTGAAAATGCTGTTATTCGAGCGAAACGTCAACATGAATGCAATATGACTTTGACTGTATAAAGGTCAATAAAAGAAAATTTTTGAGACCCTACCTCCTTCGTTCTTTTAGTGGTCTTCTTTAGTCTTCTTCTTTCTGAAGATTAATACTTATATATTCAATGAACGCTTAAGTGAAAAATCAGTTAAGAAAAATATTATAATTATACATGTTTAGATTGGTAAATTATTTTGAGCAAGACATTGAAATCAAAATAGAGAGCGGCTTCCATATAGCTTCTATCTTGTTAGATTTTGCCAATATCCTGCAAAAATAAATAATTTGTTTCAGTACTTTTAGAAAAAATAAAACAAAAATATTTTTGCCAGATATATTATCAATTGTGATAATAATTTTTTTAAATGTGAAATTATAAAACAAAAGAGGTATATAAAACAAGATATGCGAAGCTTCTATGGGAACCACTACAAATATAATTAAGTAAATTTTTTATTTATTTTAAATTTATATTATTTAATAACTCTGAATTATAAAAGAATAGGTTATTTAACACAAAAGCTCATTTCTTTTTGCAAATTTACACTTTTTATCGTAAGGATAAAACATTAACTACGTGTGACTTATTTAAAAAGCAAATAAATAAAAGGTGATGCAGGGGTGACTTGAATTGCAGATTGAGTAATAAGTAGAACACAAAAAAAAAATCTTTATTTTTAAAACTGTTAAAAACAATTAATAATTAACATTCACTAATAATCATATGATGGTTATAATA
The DNA here is from genome assembly GCA_911387785.2 of Aelia acuminata. NCBI lineage: Eukaryota > Metazoa > Arthropoda > Insecta > Hemiptera > Pentatomidae > Aelia > Aelia acuminata. The sequence continues at coordinate 21,170,105 of OU426980.1, forward strand.
ATTAATTTGATTAATAATATAAAGAGATTATTTCTACATATCACACTTCTCTGCCATCAGCTTTGGATTCATCAACCTCTACATCGGCTATTTCCGTGGGCAGTCGTCGTCAATCCCTCCACAGTTCACCTTCCAAAATGATTGGCATGTTTCGTTTGCACCAGACCACCTACACCTACTTTGTGTCTCAGCCCCTGGTCTTCCTTTTGACATTTCACGGCTGCTATTTACTTTCAAACTTCCTCCACACCTCAACTTCATTCCCAGCTGCAACGCTATGGCACTACAACACCCATAATAATAGCTTTTCGTTTTCAAGCTGTTCCCAATCTTGACATCTTCCGTCGAATGTCATAAATGGCGCCCAAACAAGGACCGCACGCTTTCTGTATTAAATATATATTTAGGGGAGAGTGGGGAACAGTGAGAAAGTTAGCTCATAAACCAATTGCAATGACTTTGTTAGTGTAGGATTCGCATTAGTCTAGAATAATAGTCAAACAAGATGTTCCAGGAAAGAAACCAACATTATCACACGTTCGTGACTATTTATGTCTCATTTTGTTTTCGAGGCGTTTACTTTTTTTTGTGAGTTGCTTTCTCGTTGACAGTGTGGGTACTATTGTTCATTTCACCGAATTTCTATTAATATCTTTTTTCACCAATTAAAACTCTTTGTATTAACCTTTAAACGGCCAATGATTGTTCACTTCGATAACAGAAATTCGTAATGACGGCAAGACCCTATGGGGATGAGTGAGACGGGAACAGTGAGACAGCCTACGAAGACACTTACTGTTATATTGGAAATTAAAATTATATTCTCTAATCCCAAGAAAGAAGGAATACCTTTAAAGGAACAGCCCATCAACAATAGCTATTTTCATTAAAATATAATATACAATTTTTTTATTATATCACCTCATTTTATCAAAAATCTACTTTATTTTTTGTCAATACGTGATTTGGTAATGTTAATTTCAAATCAACTCGTATGTAAGTATTGGTCCCTAAATTGAAAAACAAAAAAGAATTATATCTAGTGATACTAATCTTGTCAACGACTCTTCATAATGACTGCTTCAAAGAAGTCATATATTTTTTATGTTAATTATCATGATAATATTTTGTAATAAAATGTTATTAAAATATTTGGTTTTAATACGGTGTCTCACTGTTCCCCGAGCAATGTCTCAGTGTTCCCTGCAGTGGGATACACTGAGACAAAAACCTTCTTTTGGTTTTATGAAATATTTTTGTGTGTGGCGTTTTCAGATTTCACGTCTGTTGAACAAATGTCCATTGTAGTAAGATGTATTATATAAATTTCAGAACTCCAGCTATACCTTTTCTATCATTTTTGACAATTTGAAAAAAAAAACTGAGTCCGTCCAGAAAGATCTTTTGCATCACTTATAAGAGTTTGGTTATCACTTATAGTAAAATCTGTTAGACTCAATCACATCTCCACCCCACATCAAAAGCTCTTCCTCAACTTTGCTAGTTTTAGGGTCTCTGTTTTTTTCCAACAAATAGATTGCTTCGAAGATTTCTTACTTTTCGAGGAGTATTTCCTCTTCCTTTGCTTCTTCAATGTTTCGAAAATTCTCAGACCCGATCAATGCAGTCTCCTTCCCTGCTGATCTGATCAGCGTTTCATTTAAATACTAAATAGATATTTAGAAATTGTATATTTGAGATGGAAATTATATATACATCGCATTTCCAGAACAGATTAAATCTTTACCAAATCGACGTATTTGGGAGGATATGTATTGATATAAGATTCAAATATAAAGCAGTAGGATGCTTAGTATTTGAAAATAATAGCTATATTTAATTTTTGGAGATTTTGCGGCATATGGAATATTTTAAACTTCACGAATTCCTTTGATATCAGTGCCAATCATTACGCTATCGGTGGCGCAGATCTGAAGAGTAAATTAATCTCACCATCACGTGATACATGCATTTTTATGAGTTAAGAAGAGGATTCAAAGGAGAGAGTAGGTGTCATGAGTAGTCGCTCGAGAATACAACAGATACGAATAGCTATAGAGTAAACCATACAGTTATTGGCACCCCAACTTTAACTTAAAGAAACAGGTAAACAAGTCCTAATTTTATTACAAGATATACATGAGTCTAATGTTTGAAGGGTCCTCTAAGTCATCTATGAAGTAAGACTTTAACAAACTACCCATAGGGAAGATTTCACAATTAAATACACAGGGTGCCAATAACTAGAATTGCCACTTTTAACAATAAATATTGCCATATTGTAAAAATATGGAACTTTTGACCCAAAAAAACCTCTCGAGTCTTTATAAGGATAGATAAAGAGGAGTTATAGGAAGTTTCAATTAGATCCCTTCATAAGAAGTATTTTTTTCAATGTCCCCACTGAAATTTAGTCTTAAGGGTGCCAATAACTGTATGGTTCACCCTAGTTATTTTATTTATTTTTAATACAATTAAATTCAATAATCGGCCCCTTTTTATAAAAACAGCTATAAAGAAAATGAGGTCCGATGAAAACTCCATTCGACCCAATAAGTCAACGATATTACAGAAATATTTCCTCTTTTATTGTCATTTATAGGGAGGAAGATGAAGTTTATCAAAAAGAATTGCCTTTTTTCACCAACACATTTATAAAAGGTTTAAATTAAATTAAAAATCAAAATCAATTATACGAGATTGTGCTTGTCTCATTGAATTAGCTCGTAGTAAACAAAGCACAAAAATACTCGAATAAAAAATATTTGCGTGCCAATTCAGATTTTTCAGTAAAATTGCATTTAAACATACCCTTTATTCAGGGTGTCATTAGATGTCAGGATTCATAGTTTTTAGGTTGATATTAAATAATCACGGATTTTTTGTTCTCATTGATTGATTTTTAAAACTGCATTCAACATCAAGTAAATATGAACAAAATCATGATAAATGAAATAATTACACTTGCAAAGATACTACCCATTGGTAGCATTCTAAAAATAGTTCTAAATTAGAAAATACAGAAACTATCTTCTTTTCAAACTCTGGAGCAGACCACAAGGCGCTAAATACAATTAAATACTAAATTAATTACTTTGACTCCATAGGAGTGGCTAATTTTAAAATTAATGAGATCGTTTTACACAGGATTCGATATTCTACAACTATTATAGGTAACATTTTTTATTTGGAGTAACCCCCTTCAAATTGTAGGCTTTGGAACATGAGCGTAATTCATTTTTCCGCAAAAGTGGCTAAATTGACAATCGGTTTTGGCGAAAAGACTTAACCGATTTTAACTGTGAGGACCTCAGTCGACGCGAAATTGAATGACCTTTTATTTTAGAAAGAACACAATCGTTTTCGAGTTATTAGCGAAAAATTTAAAAAGTTCGAAAATGTCGATTTTGTTCGCCTATAAAATTTGATGGCAACCGATCTGAGGTGGCAGACTTTCACATATATTGTCTATGAAATGAGTACTTTCAGTCTATATGATCAAAAGCTTTCTTCAAATCAGGCACCTTTTTGGCCCTCAGCTCCCGGACTATAGGAAGAGTAGAGAGTTAAACACATTCACATGCATTATATTTTATTTTCATTATATATATATAGTTAGATATTAATAGTTCATGTTAATAATTTTTACTTTAAGAAAAGTGTGATTTTTATAATAATACTGTATAAATCGATAAAATAAATTTTCTGGGAAAAAAATGTATTACACTTTCCATGGAAGCTCTATTCATATCATATTATATACTTTCAACGAGGGTGACTCTTTTTAGTTTCAGTAAATAATATAATAGCTTTAGGCTCTGATTTTTCAGGTGTTGGATATTTATGAAGTTTAAGTAAAAATATTTTGTGGACGTGAAGCTCCTTTTTAATCATTGAAATGAACAAATCCAATAATAAAAACTGCAAGAGAGATTCTACAACATTACGAAAGAAAACATATTACTATGTTTGTGATCGACTTGGTTGAAATTCGGGATACTTCAAAATATTAACGAAGTTAATGATCCATTTAAGTTCGGGTAGCATTCTCAAAATTTTATGCTCTATGAAAAAGTTCCAAAATAAAATAAGTGACTTTTTTTACATGGAATGTCAGTATAAATGAACTTACTTCAAATACTAAATAATGTTTTTTTTTTTTAAATATTAGAAACCTTTGAAAATCAAAAATATCTCCAACTTATACTACAAAATCAATCACTTTATTTATTTCTTGTTCAATGAAGTAAGAATACTCTAACATAATTAATTTAAAATAAAACTTAATGTAAATTTAATAAGTGACGTTTTGATAAAAACAATGTTTTAAAGATTTTGCGTAGATAGATCACCCTTCATATAATTTTTTGATGAAAATTCTTAATACAAGAATTTAATCCTAGTTTCGTTTCATTTGATCAATATATTAGGTTTACTAAATCTATTTGAGTATACATTTTGCGCCAAACTTACTTAATTGCGTACAATTTTTTATCAGTTCAAATCCTTTTTCATCCGTAAAACAGTATTTCACTGTTTTTTTTTTTTTTTTTTTTTTTTTAATTACTTCTACTATAGTTTTCCAAATAGAGTACCTACGCATGTGAAACCTAATTGAAACAAACCAACTAAAACAATACGTAATGTTGAAGAATTGAATAAGGAAAATCCAGTTAAGGGGAAACCGCCATTGTGGTAGACGTTATTCCTCTAGCTGTGGCCCACACGACTCGAAGTAAATTACTCGGGAACTTATTACCACTAAAGCTGTGCAGGGCCTTTACAACACCGAATCATGGACCAAGCAAGTACGTGTGCTTTTTCAAAGGATGAAAGCTATTTTTCCTCCAAGCCTTTTACAAAATAAAAGAAATCCGGAACGACAACCATAGAAAAAAGCGTCAGCCTATGTTTTTTGCGAGGCCTTCGGCATTCGGCGATTTCAAGCATTAAAGCTTCAGATCCGGTCCTGCAAATTGAGTCCTATTTATAGGAATGGTGTGGGAAGAGACTATTAGGATTAGGTTTTGGATTTATCTCATTTAGAAGTTAGAAATAACCTATTTAAGACGTATTTAAATAGAATAATGATAAAGTAACATTACAGGCCTTATATTGAATAAGAAAAAATCTGATTAGAGATAATCTAATTCCAAATCAAGGTAGTGGCGAGGATTTAAAATTAAAAATGAATATTAGTTAATAAATATAAATACCTAGCATGGCGAAAAAATAATCTGAACTAAATCATCTAAATATAACCCTTTGCACTCGAGGTCTCCGGAGCGGAGCCATTTAAAGTTTGTCTTCAAACTGGAAGGCTCCGCTACGGAGACAATGCAAATAATTTTCAGTTTTTAACATATAAGGACATAAACAAATCTTAAAAACTATTTATAGGATATTTCGATTTCGTTATAAATGACGGTCGCGGCTCGTGGTGTTTTTAATTATTTTTATAGTACGTAAATCTTTTAACATCGGCTATATGTTGTGGTTTTAATTCATCTTTTATTTCCTCAATTGTACAATAATTTAGTTCGGGGCACCAAATAATCCCTTTACTTCGATTTAGTTTCCCATGTGCTTCTACTTTAACCGGAAAGTTATTAAGTAGATTTTCACATTTTAGGAGCTTTTCTGAATGGATATCTGAGAAAACTTCAACTAAAAGGGTACTATCTCGTAATTTTTTAACTGTTTTTACTTCTCCAATTAGATTTGTTATGCTTTTATATAAAGAACGGCGAAACCTTTGAGAAATCTAAGGGATTTCCATCGTTATCCGCTCCGGTTCTCTTAATTATCAAAAAAATTTATAGTAAAATTATAAATAAATATAAAAAAAAAAAATTGAAATTAATATAAAATTAAAAAATATGTATAGGGTAAGCCGTACAGTTATTGGCACCCTTAAGACTACATTTCTGTGGTCAAATTAAAAAAAAAACTTTTTATACAGGGATCAAATAGAAACTTCCTATAGCTCCTCATTATCTATTCTCATAAAGACTCAAGAGGCTTTTTGGGGTTAAAACTTATTGGCACCCTGTGGATTTAATTGTGAAATCTTCCCTATGGTTAGTTTGTTAAAGTCTTACTTCATAGATGACTTAGAGGACCCTTCAAACATTAGACTCATGTATATCTTGTAATAAAATTAGGACTTGTTTACCTATTTCTTTAAGTTAAATTTGGGGTGCCAATAACTGTATAGTTTACCCTATAAAATTTAAAAAATTTAATTTTTCTTTTGTAACTACAATGTGTTCTTGAAGCTTCACAAATACATATAACCTAAATTACAACTCCTTACTTGATCCTAAAATTTTACTGTATAATATTACGTTTTCAGGGTATACGTTTTCGCGAATAAATTGCGTCGAGTTGCCTGTAGGTAACGTCCGAAACGGTGCCGAGTGCAAAGGGTTAAAGTATCTAACTTCAAAAGGCTAATAATTTTTTTTTTTTTTTAATAAATTTTAGTCACAATATAATTTTACATATTTATGTAGGGTATGCGCAGCAGTTATGGGCCCAGTGATGGACAGCTTGGGGTTTGGATACAAACAATAAGCCTCCTTGCGTGTTTACAGCTTCAAGGTTTTTCAAGGCTGTAGAACAATGCTTACTGTAGACAACTGTCTGAATGAAATAAACAAAATTTGGTTTCAGAATGTTTCCTAGTATCTTTTCTCAAGATCAGTGTCTTTATTGGCCTCCTAATATTTTTCCTATCTTATGTAAAAAATATTTAATCAAAATTATTGTACCTAATTGTCGTTCTTTTTTACAGTTAAATAAAGATTTCAAAGTTTTCTGAGGTATATCCATTACTGGTACCAACCCCCTGTCCATCACTAGAGCTTCGTCATAATGGGATGTCCATTACTAGAGCAAAAAGTAGGTTCGGTAAATTAAAGTTGCAAAACTGAATATTTTTTTAAACTTTAAAGCATGGAACATGAAAAGAAGATCCTAAGTATTTTAAATACATAACTACAATGAGTAAGGCTTTAGGCGGCAAAAAAGGCGAAAATTTCCTTAGCTATGTCCATCACTGTTGCGATTACCCTATATACTGGGTGTCCCAGACCAAGTGTAAAAAAAAGAAATTGGGTAATAGTGCATGCTAAACGGGGTAGAATGGCGCAGAAACGAGTTTCCTACCTCAATCTGTTGAGGAGATAGAATTTTTTTTTGTTTTTATTTTTAAAATCTTACTTTTTTCTAAAAAAAATGGCAGTTTTCTCTACTTCGGTTTAGCGTAGAAACAAAAACAATGATATTTTCTTAATCAGCATTGACTTTCCTAAAAGATGAGTTAGGCTTGGTTAATTTAAATCTACTTCTAGATAGTGGATCTAAAACTTTCAGTGGACTTTTTAACGCGCAAAACACAAAACATTTATTAAAACTTAAATTTTTAATAGTTTTTGAAATTTCTTCTTCTTCACTCCTCACTGGAGCACCCTAGAAGCTGTCAAATTCCCTAAAAACTGCGGAATTTAGTTAGCTTTTTAATGGTGTAACCTATGATACAATTGCACTTCACCTTTTGAGTCTAAAAGAAGTTTTTCTGATGAAGAACACGCTAGAGAGTAAATACTTGATTGTTTCACGTACCTACTAGAAAAACTACTTGATTGAATAAAAGTATTAGTTATTTTATATTCTTGTCGACATGCATGAGGGGTAAAGAGTTGTGAAGGTGGCAAGCCCTTCCTCCCCCCCCCCAAAAAAAAAAAAAAAAAAAAATCTTATTTATAGGGAGTCAAGGGGGGGGGGGGGGGTGACCCAAATTTTTTATGATTACCTAATGGTTCATAAACGTACATTTTTTCATTTGTTTTAATAATTATTAAAAATAACAATTTAGAATTATTTGAATAAATAATCAAATAATCCTAAATTGTTATTTTTTATAGGTATTAAATAAAACCCGAGCCCCTCCCCTAAATTTGTAATATAGAGAAAAAATGGTATGTGTCCGTAATCTGTATTATTTTAATTAATCATGTGAAACCTAAAATAATTAGTAAAATGGCTAATAGCGTTATTCAGTTGTCTTTGTAGCAGTACTAGAACATCCCCCAGTCCCATTATGATAAGTTAGAACCCCCCCCCCCAGAAAATATTTTCTATTTATCATCATCCAACGGCCTTTCTTCTCATTTCTGAGACTAAAACTACCGTGTCAGTCACCGCCTTATGTCCCGATCCAAAGCCGCGGACATACAGCGCGTGTTCCGGACTCCAAGAATACACGTGCATCATGTGCAAAGCATCTTGCCAGCGCAATCTTGGTCGGTCTAATACCGGGAGAAGGGATACCACAATAATTATCATTATAGTAATACCACGATAATTATCAAAAATAGCGGAATTTCCACAGAGAATAAATTAAAAAAAAAATGTGCAAATTCGTAGGGGAGAGCGGGGTTGGTTGGCATAAGTGACAGGTTGGCTATTGGCTTATAGTTTCCGTCACACCTGTTGTGAAGGCCCCACCATTGTACCAGGTGACCCACTCGACCTCGGGAGTCTTGTCCTGAGTTTTCAATCCGATGCTAACAGTGTAGAGAAGAGTGTGCTTCATTGATTGATTTTACATGTGAGTAAATTTTTATATGTGTCAGTAAATTTGGTTTAAAGGGATGGCAAAACATTTGAATCCGATTCTGTTCACATAGCCCCAAACTCCTTTGAAAATCCTAACCTTTCGACTAACCAGTTTCTTGTTTGATTGTTCTCCCCTGTCCTGGCAGCCATCTTTCATATTATCTCTCCTGTGGGGTTAGTTGGCTCTCTTCAACTTGGGTTTGTTGGAGCAGTAGCAATTCACAAAAGCAAGGTAAACATAAACAAAGGTGAAACTACCAATTGTCTTTAGTTCCAGCAAGGAGGATGAGAGCAATTTTTCTTACGCAGAAAGTGACTACAGTCTAAACTTCTATCTTCTTTTATTGTCATTCTATTTTCCCTTAAAAGCTGGTTAAAACCGATTCAAAATTATTATACTATTATAGTGCAGCTTTTAATAACAATAATATGTGCCAGGCAGTACTTGAATGAGATGGCTAAACAACCCTACCTTCTAGGCCAACCTGCCCCACATAGGGGGTTAATTGGCATACTCTGGATTGACGAATTCTTCAATTTTCTATATAATCTTAGAATTAAATATTATGTGGTGAAAAAAATACTTGAAGTACTTGAATACTTGGAGTTTACAGTGGTATCAGCCCCATTGGGATTATATTAACAGGAACGACCCAAGAATCAAAAAAGTGAAAACTGTTGCCAACCAACCCCGCTCTCCCTTACCGTAAGAGCCAAAAATCTGCAAGGAATGATCCGCTCTCTACGGAAGGTTCCCCCACCTAATAGATATAAGGACGGCTTCTTATGAGACTCTGCACGGGGTCAATCATATTTTTTAACATTAATACAAAGTTATATTTTTGCTGCTGCTGGAAAACTCTGGGCCACCAAAAATAACCAAAGGGAAGCAGCATAGCATATCGCTGGAGCCCTCTCTTCAACATCTCTATAATTACTTTACCACTGGCTCTCAAGTCAATGTGACTTAATGAGTTCCTTAGACCCTGCCCCCCTCCCCTCCCTTTTAGAGGATTCTCAAATTTGCGATCTTTAACATTCCTGATAAGTACCCCGCTATAGCGAGATACAGGACTCTACTTGCTTTACTATCTATTTATTCATGTCCACACACACAGTTAATATCCCTTTATTCCTTCTTCTTAAACATATGCCTCAAGCCTTTCCAAGCAAAATACCCAAAAAAACACAACAAGGAAAAAAATAATAAAGATTTCAGGGAAAATATTTATTGGCAAAATGAATAATTTATAAATAGACCTTGAAGTACAAATAGCTGATAGATTTGTATATAAGCAGTGATAATAATTTGATTTAACACTAAACATACCAAAACTTAATATATAGATATTTCTACAATAGCATGTCAAATGACCGGTGTTTATGTTTCCTGGTATGAAATATGGATGTTAGGAAGAAAATAAACAAAGTAACTTTATTATAATTAAACAAAAGTGTACGTTGATAAGAATCTGTAGAAAATTTAGGCAATGTTCCTTTCGGGTGTGTACTTTCTTTTGGTTGTTGACGGGCTTCTCGAAAATCGGCGGCAGGTTCTACTTTCTCGAAATTTTTAATTCACAGTTATTTTTATTGAACAAACTACGAAACAGTCTTTCCAGAAATGTGCAACGAACTATGTACAATAGCTTGAATGTACAATAGCATCATGATTTCTAATCCGACAATGACCGGTTGCGGTAGATAACGGTATACGACAAGTATAACTCAAAAAAAAAATATAAATAAAAAAATAATAGGATATTAATTGTATATAATTAATAGAAAAAGTCATGAAGCCAAATGTGCAAAAATGATAAGATTTTATGCGCCTTTTTTATGCAAAAGTTCATAATACATTTTGACTGCTTATGGTAGTTTTAGTGATAACCAAGATTTCATGTTCATAGCTTCTTCTTTAACCCAAACACAAGATGGAAACAAGTAACTGCCCAAAATTACTGCTAACTTCAGCATTTACTATCAAATGCTCAATAAATTCACTCAATTACAAATGACTCATTTACTTGACTACAATACGATTTATTTGTAATTTGAATGTTGAGCTTTGAACCTCTACCAAACTATCAAATTCCTCTGTCATCCAATCCTTACTGTCCAAAATCCTTAGCAAAATCGACAATGCTCCTCTTATTGACTTTACGAACGGGTAGAAACCACTTTCGCTAAATTATTATTCATTAATTAAAGTTATTGTTAATTAAAACACAGTATCTTGATTAGTTCAGCCCTATTTTTTATGTATTTTAAAAATAGGCTTCCTCCTAAAAAGTGAATGGTACGCAAATGGCAACCGACCGAATTTGAAATCAATTAGTTGAAGCTAAAGCATTCCAGCTAATGACGGAACAGTTGGATTGGAGGGTCAGGTTTGACTTGATGCGAAAGGACGTTCTGAGGCTAATCTAATTGGATAAGCCCCCCATAACACTGAGAAGACAAATGTAAACAATTCGGGTGTCCCTTTACCCGGATAAAAGATGGCTAAACTTTAAATAAAGGGTTTGCTTTATTTCTCCACTCGCTCTTTATGATTAATTAATAAATTAGATTAAATAATGTCCTTTCCATCTCAAGATACCATTAAATTATACCCTTCAAAATATTATTTTGATTTTATTATTTAAAATATTATAAATTAGAAAAGAAATTTAAAATTTGTATATATTTTACCACATACCACCAAGTGTTTTATTACTTTTCATTTACACACATAAGTCAAGAACAGGTAATGCTAAAACTAGAAATATTTTTTTTCGAGGGATATATGTAACAAGTTTAGAAGCCGTTATCTATCCGCTTATGAAAAATTTCAAAGCAATATCTCTAAAAATAAGAACACAGGGACGAGAGAAACAAGAATTCCCATTAAAATTTTTAAGTAAAAAAATTACCAAAAATTATTTATTGCGATTGTAGATTTATCTTTTGTGTTTTGGTTTTAGGATAGGCTGATAGAGAATCAAATAGTGCACATTATAAAATTACAAAAAAATAAAATGGAGTTTTTCAGATTTTAACATGAAAATTGTAGATTTGAAGATTTGGCAACAGCTCACGAGATCTACTACCATGTCGACGTGGAATGGACTATAGGCCCATTGGATTTTACCACAACATTATCTCCAGTATGTTTTTAGAAAATGGCTGATTTAATTAGTAAATGCCAATAACTCCATTGAACATTTGAGTTATATTTAATATTTAGGGTAATATTTAATAATAAGAAATAAGTTGGACAAAAAAAAAAAATCTCTACAATACCAATAGGTACTGCTGACAGTTAAAACGGAATTTAACCATTTAGAAGAAAGGAAGAATCAGGTGTTCCTGTCATGTCTACACTGTGGGCCTGCGATTAAACCACGTCATTCTGAATTTTACATCATAGCGGTTTAAGATTAATTCATAAGCTACTTTGCATCAATATGCATTCCAAATGCTCCCACAGATTAACATTTCCGTAGCTATCCCCAATGCAGTATCTAACTTGGTACATTAGAATGCCGGTAATGAATAATTCTCAATAATAATAAAAAAATAATAAAAATACTAATCGCATCTTCATAGCTTCATTATTACGATTTCTAAGCGTTAATCGATTCATCGAGGTTCTCATTCAGTTCTGTGGATCGGAAAAAGCAAATGATAACAGTTTCAGTATGGTTAAAACTAACAATTAATTAAGAATATTAATATACCCCTTAATTATAAGTGTTTAATGATAACAGTTTACTAATAGGTGAGAAACTCCAACAACTCACATAGGTTTATGGAGATCCCAATTTTTTTCTTCTTTAAAATAATAAAATTCCATAAATAACAACAACAACAAAATCATAAAGATTTATAACGTTGTATTTTTAACATCATCAGAACTATAAATTTACTGGAAAATATCAAATATTCGTTTTAATAAGAAAACCCGATTTAAGTTCACATAGCCAAACTCTATGAGTTAATAATTAAATTTAAAAAAACCCGGCCGATGGAAAAAGATAACATACATGATGGAATATATTCCATATACATATAACTGTCGGATATTAACAAACCTACAGTACCAGTCAAAAGTTTAGACTCACTTTTATTTATTTCACAATCTTTAAATTTAATAAAATAATTCTAACTCAAGAGGTAGAATATGGTGGATATCTTCCACCATCATTAACTCAAGAGGTAACATTTCAAACATTATATGATTAAGTTTAGAATAAAATTATAAATAGGGGTAGCCTGTGGTTTAGTGTTCAGCATAGTGACCTACAATACTAAAGGTCGCGGGTTCGCGTCCCGGGGTGGCCCTAGGATTTTTTAATGGGAGTAAAAATCCTTGTCTATGCCGTCCCTCGGATAGGATGTAAAATGGAGGTCCCGAGCCTGTACTATGTCAGGTACTCGTTAAAGATCCCTATCCTAATTGTACCTGGATAGGCAAAATTTAGGACTCCCACTGTAGCTTCGTCCGATTAGCCTTAGCAGAATAAAGGGAAGTTAAAGAAACAAAAAAACAAATTATAAATAAATTAAAAATAAAATTATACTTTTTATGTTGTTAATTATATAAAATGTTGTTATTTATTTATTCTACAAAACTAAGGGTGAGTTTAAACTTTTGAATGGTACTCTTGTGTGGAATAATTGGCCACGTTTAAAATTTTATATTCTCGTGTTAGCATTAAAGTAACATTCAAATCACTTTTCGCCCGTTTTCCAAGAAAAAATACGTTAATTATTAACTCGGGATCGGAGATATGCTACTCGAGCTTATATATATTTTTTTATTTCCTCACATCTTGAAATAAATAATTGTTATCAAGTTATATGTTGGAAAGTCGAGGCAAGAGAACATTTAAATTTTTTTTAAATACATTACTGTTATTCTACTTTAGTAAATTTTTAAATAATTTCTACTTGGTTCTTTTCTTTCATTTAGAGAGGAAGAGTGCTTTATTTATATGATTTTTTAAATGAAGGAGTCTCTTCAGTATATTCAAAATTTTATTTGCTTTACCCAACGTTTCGGGCTCTTGGCCGATCCTCTGAGGTTATCTCTGAGTTACTTTCTTTCTCATTTCAAATTGCCAATTGTCATCATACATTTTTTAATCAGTATATATAATACTTTTGTCACCTTTCGCATTTTACATTTTTGGCATATATGAAAGGAACTTTTATTTCATTGCCACATTTTAAACTGGTGTTACTATGGTACTTGGACTTTGTGGTGGACTTTGATTTTTATTTTTATTTCTCTATTTAGACTTTCCGATACAAACACTGTTCCCTAATAAGAAATTTAACAAACGGATTAATTTAACGGACCCAAGGTCAGATTTCATTGATAAAATAAAATTTAATCCCCGAGGTGGTCCTAGGATTTTTTAATGGGAGTAAAAAATCCTTGGCTATGCCGTCCCTCGGATAGGACGCAAAATGGAGGTCCCGAGCCTGTACGATGTCAGGTACTCGTTGAAGATCTCTATCCTAATTATTCCTGGGTAGGCAAAATTTAGGACTCCCACTATAGCATCGTCCGAATAGCCTTAGTAGCATTAAGGGACGTTAAAGAAACAAAAAAAAAATTAAAAATAAAATTATAGTTTTTATGTTGTTAAATTAATAAACTGCTGTTATTTATTTATAAAACTAAGGGTGAGTCTAAACTTTTGACTGGTACTGTATATGGAATAATTGGCCACGTTTAAAAATTTATATTCTCATGTAGCATTAATGTAACATTCAAATCACTTTTCGCCCGTTTTACAACAAAAAATACGTTAATTTTTAACTCGGGAGATATGCTACTCAAGCTTATATATTTTTTTCATTTCCTTTCATCTTGAAATAAATAATAGTTATCATGTTATATACTGGAAAGTCGAGGCAAGAGACCATTTAAATATTTTTTAAATAATTTATTTTTATTTCTCTATTTAGACTTTCCGATACAAACACTGTTCCCTAATAAGAAATTTAACAAACGGATTAATTTAACGGACCCAAGGTCAGATTTTATTGATAAAATAAAATTTAATCCCCGAGGTGGTCCTAGGGTTTTTTAATGGGAGTAAAAAATCCTTGTCTATGCCGTCCCTCGGATAGGACGTAAAGCATGTACGATGTCAGGTACTCGTTAAAGATCCCTATCCTAATTATACCAGGATAGGCAAAATTTAGGACTCCCACTGTAGCATCGTCCGATTAACCTTAGTGGCATAATGTGACGTTAAAACAAACAAATTAAAAAAAAAATAGAATTTAATCATCTGAACTGTTAGATAGTGCATAAGTAATCTTTTGATAAATAAAATATGAAACACATTTTGAAATTTTAAACCCCTTGAATATTGTCTGCTGCTTGTGATACATTTATTATATTCGTATATTTCAATAATTTAGACGTAAGCAATAGTAAATTGTAATATTATTTTTTTTTATTGTCGTTCCAAAATAGGGGTTGAATGTAAAAGATTCAGTTGTTTAAAAGCGTTCTTTTACCCTTGCTTAATAATAAATAAATGATGCAGATCGTGTAATTATAATTTATTCATACAAATGGTGCTATTAGAAGAGTGTACTGTAGCTGAAATAATATTATGGATCGGGAATAATATCTCTCCCTGACGGAATAATGGATCCGTTTATGATGCGACTGGATGTGAACTTTAGCTAGGAATATTTCATGAGGCAGAAGAGCTCCTTAAAGATACTTAAAAGGACGGAGAGAAAATATTTAACCAGTTTTCGGCGTCCCTACCCGGACACCAACGATCTAGGAATAGAAAAGTTTAGTGTCCTCATAAATGCTCTATATGTTTCACAATAAGAAGGGCTTTTAATAGAAATAATTTTGACTTCTGTGCTTATTTATTGTTTAATGAAGTGGTAGTAGTTAGGGTGTAGTGTTATTTTAACATAAATCAGGCAATCATTACTTAAATAAATAAATACATTTTTTAATATAATAACATATAATAATAAAGTGTTTTATTGCAAAGAAATATAAGACATGACATAATGAAAAATTCAATTGAAAACATCATAAGCAGGGTTTGAAATTAACTCTTATTTTCTCAGGAATAGAATGAAAGTCAAATTCGGACTTTTATATTTCGGGCCAGAAAATAAAAGTCCTGATATGATCTTTATCACAATGATACCTAATATTAGAGTCAGAGCTTGATTTTAATTATTTAAGGATGGATTTATTAGCTTTTTTTTCGGATTTCTCCATATTGGTGTACATTAATAGGTTAACCGTTTTCATGGAAATCTTATAGGGTATAATAAATTACCATACTTTATATCGATCTTAAATTCGATTATAAGATTATCAAGGCTGCTGATAATGAAAATAATATCGTTATAAAACCTCAGGCTCGTTTTTTTTTTTTTTTTTTTTTTTTTTTTTTTTTTTTTTTTTTTTTTTTTTTTTTTTTTCAAAGAAATAATACATTCTGCCACAGTCAAGGGCATTTATATTAGTTCTGTAAGGTAAATCATTCACACAATAACTATATACAAATGTACATAAAAAAAATAAAATAAAAAATAAACGTAATAATAATAAATAAAATGTAAGCCTCGAAAAAAGAAGAAAATAATAACAAATAACAGTCACAAAAATGATACAGTCTACATTCAAACCTATTTACAATATATACATTCAGCCAGGGAACCTCCGAGTCCCGCTCTGCCTCCCACTAAGTCAGGCAAAACAAGACCCTGGGAGATCCCAGTGCTTCTCTCCCAGCCTCGTCACTGTGATTAAAACCAGTGGTGACTAGGTGAGAGCACTCAGCTACAAGCAGGCAGGACTTGAGTGGAGAAGCTGGCCATTGCCAGGACTCCAAAAACAAGTTACAAGAGGTCTCTTGGCCACTGCCGTTTCAGCCTTCTGGGAGGATTATAGGGATGATTGGAGCATGACAGGGATTGTGCTGAAGGATTAGGATGATAAGAAAGGTTCTGATGAAATTTAGGAAATTTGGATGGGATAAGGTCCAGGACAAATGGAATGTTGACGTCGTGATGTAGGGTTTTGTTTGTGACGTAATGTGGGGCATTGACTATGGTTCGAAGGACTTTGGACTGGATTGACTGGATGCGTTTGATGTTCGAAGGTTTTGCCGTTCCCCAGAGTTCGATGCCGTAGGTCCAGATGGGTTTCAATATTGTCTTGTGAATTAATAATTTGTTGTTGGTTGAAAAATGAGATGTTTTGTTTAATAGTCTATACAACTGTCCAAATCGTCGGTTCAGTTCTTGTCTTTTGAGTCTTGTATGTGGGTTCCATGTTAGTCTTTTGTCTAAAAGGAATCCCAGATACCGGACTGTGTCTGAGACAGGGAGTGGTATTGAGTTGAAGAGGATTGGAGGACAGGATTCGAAGGGTGAAGGTGATATGTTTACATTTTGATTCGTTTATTTTGATGCGCCAGTTGCTGCACCAGTGCTCAATCAAGGAGAGGTGACTTTGGAGGTTCAGGGGTGCTGTTTCAGGATTCGGATGGGATGAAAGGATGGCGGTATCATCGCAGGCTCGTTTAGATATCGATTATAACTTATCCGATATTTACAATATTGAGGTCGACTTCTAGGTTATTAAGGGCGCTAATTGTGAAAACGATCTCGATTTTTCGATTACGCGCTCAGGTATCGATTTATTACAACATACGCAATATAAACGATATTACGCTCTAAGGTGAATGGAGGCGCTGAATTCGAAAATGATATCGATTTTTTTATTACACTCTCAGGTATCGATTTATTACAACTTACACGATAAAAACGAAATTGAGGTTGGCTCATAGGTTAATTAAGGTGCTGAATTCGAAAATGATATCGATTTTTAGATTACGCGCTCAGGTATTTTTATTTTTATTTTCTGGCCGAAATATAAAAGTCATGATGTGATTTTTATTTATTTATTAGAAATATAAAAGTCCGGATTTGACTTTCATTCTATTTCAGGGAAAATGAGAGTTAATTTCAAACCCTGATCATAAGCATGGACATTCTCCGTCTGCTGTGGTGTTTTCTTGAATAGTATAATAGTAAACTTGTCTCAGGAGAAAAAATGAACTAATATATGGCTATATTACCGTATTTAAATTTTACATAATAATTAGGTAAAATGAAATTAAATTACATGAACATTTACATTAAACAATAATAATAAACAAAATTAAAATATCTCCTGCATATTTAAAAAGAAAATTAGTAATTAAATTCTGTTTAATAGTTTTCTATATTTTGCGCCTTGAGTGTGTAATTAAAGAGAGATTACCATTTTAAACCATTTAAATATTGGTACATACATTTTTTTAATTAATCGTCAGTTAAATTAGAAGATTTTTTAATTATAATTATAATTTACTAGCTGTATATACCGGTTTCACCCTGGGAATTTCATTTTTTAAATCTATAAAGTGAGTCTTTTATCGACTCAAACGGTCGATTTCGTAAAAACCAATGTAAAGCGAGATCAAAACGATTTTTATAACTATAAAGAATATACCCAGAGGTTTGGCTGAAGTTCTGTAATTTTAATATGGACATGTATTCGCACCTGGTATGAAAGAAACACTGAGCGAAATTTGAAGAATTTAGGACAAACGGTATGGATTTCTATAAAGAACAAACAGAATTTCATCTTTATTTACATAGATTATAGCTGTATAACCCAGGGATTTTCATTTTTCTAATAAAACGGTCGATTTCGTAAAGACCATTGTAAAGCGAGATCATTACGATTTTTATAACAACAAAGAATATCAGCTGAAGATCGGCTGAAGCGATTTTAATATGGACAGATGTTCGCACTTGGTATCAAAGAACCACTGAGCGAAACTTGGAGAACTTACGACAAACGGTATGAATTCTATAAAGAACAAACAGAATTTCATCTTTATTTACATAGATTATAGCTGTATAATCCTGGGTTATTTTTCTAATAAAACGGTCGATTTTGTAAAGAACCGTTGCAAAGCGAGATCATTACGATTTTTATAACAACAAAGAATATCAGCTGAAGATCGGCTGAAGTTAAGCAATTTTAATATAGACAGGTGTTCGCACCTGGTATGAAAGAAACACTGAGCGAAATTTGGAGAATTTAGGACAAACGGTATGGATTTCTATAAAGAATAAACAAACACTGTAGCAATTGATAAGTCTGAAGCATGGCAAGTGGGCCCGTCTTGCTGAAACCATGTTCTAGAGTCATATCCTTTAAACTCTTGAAGTTCTTGGGCCAAAAAACCTTTTATCATTTCACAGTAACGCTCACTATTTACAGTACTATTTACACTATTTACTGCGTTTGAGATTCGAGGAGTGCCAGCAGCGTTATGGTGGACACCTAGACAATATTGTTTTTTCTAAATAAATTTTCAGTTCATTGTGTTTAAATAAAACGTAAACATCCTTCTTGATATTCTATATTTGAGATTTTATTCAACTTTCAAACCCCGAATACTCTTTTTGGACACCCATTATTTTCAAGAGATAATCTTTTTTTGAAATTTCATTTTTTTATTCTTAAAATGGTCATAATACAATCGATTCACATATTACTCAAGGTAAATTTTGAATGTTTGCCATGGCAATAATATTAAATCGCCCGGACTTAGGGTAACCTTCATAGACGATAGGAAGCAAGGAGTGAAGCAGTGAACCTCCCATACACCTTATCTTCAGCACCACTCCTATCCCTCCTTTGCAAAGGGTTAATGTCCGAAACCTCTGTTGCAGAATTTCCCTCCCGCATTCTTCCACATTTCTGATAAACCTTCACAGCCCTTCCCAAGTCGGATAGTCGTTTAAAAATATCATACGTCTTTTCCCTTAAGTATTTAGATTCCAGCGATGATAAAGACCCTCTTGGTTCACTTCTCTCGGTTCATATGCTTGGTTTTCTGCGCTAAACCACTGCTGAGCTTGAATTAAATACAATTCAACTATAAAGTAAGATTGTAGAAGGTAGCTGACCGTAGATATAGCGAAGAGGGAAGAAATGGTTGGGGGTGCGGTCAAAATAAATTGCTCTAATATGTAAGAATCACATATTTTATTTTTGTCAACGTTTCGACCAGAATTTCAGGTTCTCATCAGGGCTAAATTAGAAAAAAAGACCAGCCAACAACCAATAAGAGAAATCATATAAAGAAATATCAATCGTGTGTGTAACATTAAACAAAATTCAATATATTAAATAAAAATGACATAAAAAATTATAGAAATTTAAAAAATGTAAGATTATAGTTATTGAAGTAAAATGTTGATAAAAGTAACAAATGATGAATGTGATAAAAAATCGACATAGCTTATTTAGAAAATAGAGAAAATGAATTTCTTACCCTTCATTCAGTGATTTATTCCTTAATATTGTGTTCATTTTTTATATATCTTAATCGTATAATAATTTATTATGATTGTAGATTTATCTTTTGTGTTTTGGTCTTAGGATAGGCAGATATTGAATCAAATTCTGCACACTATAAAATTACAAAAAAAAATAAAATGGAGTTTTTCAGAATTTTAACATGAAAATCGGGTAAATTTGAAGATTTGGCAACACCGCACGAGATCTACTGCCATTTCGACGTGGAATGGACTATAGCTATGAATGATGATATTACGTACGATAGCTTAGAAAAGATTCTTTTCATTCATAAATATTTAAAATCCATAAACAAATATACTATAAAAATACACTATTTTTTTTTTAATCGCTTTCATTTTTAGGCTGCATCTTTCGGTAAAGTTTCAAGTTTTTTTTTTTTTTTTTTTTTTGGAATGAAATAGTTAATTATAATATTTATGTTTTTCAAATAAAAATTATTTATAAATGTGGTAATTACCGGGAAAGGCAATTTTGTACGTAGAAAGCTACATACAGACGGGTATTTGTTCATTACTTCTTTTTGTTAAAGATATTACATCTAATAAGCTGTTATTATCACAAATGAAATGAGAAGCTAAGTAATAAAAAATATAATATAAAAGGCCCAGAGACACACGATAAATAAATGAAAAAAAATAATTCTTCATTTATAGTCTTGTTCAAGAGCTTCAAAATTTACCCAAAAAAAAAAAAAAAAAAATAGAAAGTTTTCACCACTTTGTGACCCATAACCATAGCCGATAACCAATGTGGAAGAGCTTATGTTGAAGTACCGTCAAAAATATTCCATATCTATAATTAAGAGAATTGTTTTGATCGTATTTTGAATTTGATTTAAAATACAATCAATAACAGTGAGTAGGTGAGAGCTATCAACAAGATGGAAGCTTGAGGGAGACAAGACTGTCTTTGTAAGGAAGATCGAAAAGGAGATAACTCTTATCACCATCACCAACTCCTGTCATTCTGATACCATTGCCTAAGTTTAATTTAAATATGGAAACTGATTTTTTTTCTTTTATATTGTCACTTCTTGCCCTTTCCCACAAAATTACTTTAAAATGGATTGTTTTATTTTTTTCTATTATAATACGATAGTAAAAATTTTTTTTATGCAATAAGTAGTCTGTACCATCCATTATTTAAAAAAAGGGTTTTAACAAGTTCTTAAGCTTTTCAACCATGAAATTATTGTAATTGAAAATTGGCAAAATCATTATCCAGGAAACCCCACGGTACAATTTTATAAAAATATATTCTCACAAGCAAGCATCGGCAAATACATCATAAAAGCATACATTAGACTCAGTACGAATCATGGAATTTGCAATTATTATTTACACAAAATAGGCTTATCGGAAAATACTCATTGCGCAAAATGTGGTGACAACGAGACCCTTAGGGCGGATTCACACTATCGCTCCGCTCCCGCTCCACTCCCGGTCCGCTCAAATATTCCAAAGAGAAATAGACAGAGAATTCCACTATCGGCACCGCTCCGGTCTCGCTCCACTCCCGGTCCGCTCTCGCTCTACCCCATTCACACTAGCGCTCCGCTCCCGCTCCGCTCCAGGTCCGGTCTCACTGGCAAACTATTCTACAGAGGAATAGAGAGAGGTTAATCACAATATTGGCACAGGTCCGGCCTCGCTCCGCTCCCGCTCCACTCTCGCTCCACTCCCGCTCCACTCTCGCTCCACTCTCGCTCCACTCCCGCTCCACTCTCCTAAAGTCTTTTCATATTCACATTATATAATTTTACACCGTTCACGATTGAAGCCATTAATAATCGAAGCCGTCTGTATTTGGATTTTAATTAATAATTAACTTTCAGTTATTAAAGTATTTATTTATTCATCGATTTTACGGCCAAAAAAGTTCAAATTTAAAAAAAAAAAAAAAAATATATATATATATATATATGTATATATATATATATATAATTATAAATTAATTTAATTAATGGTGAAGAAATAATTTAAATTTTTTTTCCGAATGTGTTAGAATACGCTTGAAATGATAAAAAAAAAAAAAAAATCACCAACAATACGCGCGGTTTTTCAACGTGAAAAATTCATGTTATGTTTGAGATATATTTTGCTATGAATTAATGTACTCGTAAAAAATGGTCACCGATTTATATTTATTGACTACATACTCATTGCTATTATAAAATAACGTTTAATTTGAAACGAATAAAAATGCAGTATATTATGAAAAATGTCAGATCATTAACAAAAAAATATATTAAAGCAAAAAATAATTAAAATATTAATCAGGAAAAGAAGAGAACACAATCGGTAAATTTGTAGCATTTGCTGATTTCAACTTGAAATTTTCAAGCGTATTCGAATACATTCCGAAAAAAATTTAAATTATTTCTTCACCATTAATTAAATTAATTTATTATTATTATTAATTATCATTGTGTTGCAATATATTCTTCTTATTATATTTTTTGATAATATTATCTTCTTCATCAAGAAAAGTACACTTACCAGCTATTTCTACAAACGAAAAATTGATTTTTTTTTTGGCCGTAAAATTGAAGAATAAATTAATACTTAAATAACTGAAAGTTAATCATTAATTAAAATCCGAATACAGACAACTTCGATTATTAATGGCTTTAATAGCTTAAACCTTTCAAAATTGAACGGTGTAAAATTATATAGTGTGAATAAGGTAAGACATTAGGAGAGCGGACCGGGAGTGGAGCGGGAGCGGAGCGCTAGTGTGAATGGGGTAGAGCGAGAGTGGACCGGGAGCGGACCGGGAGCGGAGCGAGAGTGGAGCGGATAGTGTGAATAGGCCCTTAAGCATATTATAATGGTATGACCGGAGAACTCAAAACAAAGAGAAGTATCGTTCAAAGAACTAGCTATGAATGATGATATTACGTACGATAGCTTAGTGAAGATAACTGACCATAGTAAAATTCTTTTCATTCATAAATATTTAACACGTTCACGCTGGCGTGTACCACCGGTGGCTCACACTAAATAATTAGATCTTTAACACTTTGACTTCCGAAAAAGAATACCTGAGAGTCACGCTCTCGTTTCGACACAATTTTAATATTTAATTCTCTGACAAGAGAACAGGAACTCGATTTCAGATGACATGGCTGCCAAAGTGTTAAGAAAGTAGAAATAATTTCAATATAGCTGAAAATTAAAATAATCAAAATTTAAGGTAAATTCATTTATTTTTATATTTATTTATATTTATATTCATATACATATAAACGTTTAAACATTTATTTTTTAATAACAATTATAATTAATACCGTATTATAAACATAACTAGTAGGATAGTATTTTTTATTGTTTATTTTATTATTGTTGGATTGCTAATACTGCATAATGCCCTGGAATAGCTCCCGCCCGATAGAGCGAAAAGCATTTAACAGTCCCGGCGTCATCGTGTTAAAATCCATAAACATGTGTAATAGATAAACTTAGTATAATAACAGATAAGATCTCAATACAGTATAATAGAATTACAGCAGTGAACAGATAAATAGCAGTACTGAAAAAAAAAATCTTAGCAGATGTATACATTCGTATTATTAAATACTGCAATTAGGTATACTAATTATTTTCATATATTATGATATACATATACGCAAGACCTGACTGTATGGGTAAAACCAATGCATCCCCCCTTGTGTAATTTAAAAACCACGAGGTATCGACAAGGACCCACACTCGTATACAACGGTGTATTGTGCTGATCCTGTTTTGTTCTCAGTCCAATCTCAGTTTGATCTCGGTCTAAAATGTCTAACCATATTCAAATTTTACAATCTGACTCTATTCAAGTCTTATATTAATCTATACAAATAAAGATGTAATTCTGTTTGTTTGTTTGTTCTTTATAGGAATCCATACCGTTTGTCCTGAATTCTCCAAATTTCGCTTAGTGGTTCTTTCATACCAGGTGCGAACACCTGTCCATATTAAAATAGCATAACCTCAGCCGATCTTCAGCTGATATTCTTTAATGTAATAAAAATCGTAATGATCTCGCTTTACAATGGTTTTTTACAAAATCGACCGTTTCATTAGAAAAATTAAATTCCCCGGGCGAAGCCGGGATATACAGCTATATTATTTGTAAATAAAGATGAAATTCAGTTTATTCTTTATAGAAATCCATACCGTTTGTCCTAAAGTCTCCAAATTTCGCTCAGTGGTTCTTTGATACCAGGTTAGAACACCTTCCATATTAAAATTGCATAACTTCAGCCAATCTTTGGTTATATTCTTTATTGTTATAAGAATCGTTTTGATCTCACTTTACAGTGGTTTTTACGAAATCGACCGTTTGAGTCGATAAAAGTCTCACTTTATAGATTTTATAGATTTAAAAAATTAAATACTCCGTGTGAAACCGGTATATACAGCTAGTTAATTATAAACTTACATTTAAAAAAGAATTTAATTGATTGATTCATTTTTATTATATTATAACAACTTTATAAGTAATCAAAATATTTTCTTTTATATTTGTAAAGATTAAATTCTTAATAATAATTCCATTCATCCATTCATCCACGTATGCTCCATTTCCACAGGTGAGGCGTTGGCGATAAAGGAAGCACTCACACATATTGGGTTATATGGCAACGGAGCTGTGGTAACAGATTCAATGAGTATGTTACTGGCCATTGAAAATAAGAATTCCAAATCATCTTTAATAGTAGAAATAAGAAATGTTTGGTGGCATATAAGGGAAAAAGGAATAGATATTATTTTCGTATGGACCCCCTCACACTGCGGAATTTATGGCAATGAACTAGCATATCAAGCGGAACGTCCAGCGAGAATTCCAGAAGCCAGCGAGGCGACAATAATAAATAAAATTCCTTTAGATGACTTCTTTAAAAACAATAACACTTCAAATCCAAAAATATGGCAGACCAAATGGAACCAAGAAGAATCCAAACTAAAGGTCATAAAGAAGAACCCGAGTGAATGGACTACCTCCAACGGAAAATCGCGTAGAGAAGAAACTGCTCTTTATCGGCTAAGGATAGGGCACTGTAGAGCATCTACTACAAAGTTGTAAAGTCTATGAAAACCTATGAAGAAAATTAGATTTGTGATCTTTTGAGAAAAATCTTAAAGACAATGAGACAGCAGTAAAAAAAACAAAAACAATAGAATACTTGAAGCTAACAAAGTATTATCACAAAGTATGAAATACAGATGTTGCCAATGACCCTTCAGGGTAGAGGCAAAAAAAAAAAACCAAATAAATAAATAATTCTATTCAAATTTTTCTAATATTTTTTTATTTGGTACGGTTCTTCGCAATCCTGATGTTTCGAAATGCCGATGAATATTGTGCTTACATGTTGTTTTCAGTGATCATTGTTGATATGGGCACATTCGTCAAGGTAGACATTTGTAATCCTGATGATTCATGAGTATGAGGTGGGATTAGCAGCCTGTTGTCTTATGTATGTTGTGATGGTGTTAGGCAATCACGTGAATAGCTATGAGAACTAGATTGACTAATGTCAATGCAATAATATGTATGATGAATCTGACGATGTGCCAGGCAGTGTTACTGACTGTGATATAGGAGCTGTTGGTAAAAATATTGGAGAAGGTGCCAAATACCATATTTTACCTCTATTTTATTTATAAGTTAGAATACTTCATTTTTTATTAAATGCTGATGAAGAGGAGAATTCTTTTTTATACCAGTAGCCATTAATATGAAAAAAAGAAAAGAAAAAAAAAAGATCGAATGAATACAATGGGCGTTCTGAATTTTTATTTTTTTAAATAATCAGGACAGAGTATGCGCTCTCAACTAGGGATGCGACATCGATGTCGATGTTTCTAACATCGATGTTATGCAGCCGGTGTTAACATCGATGTTTTTTTAAGTAGTTGACCTATTTTTTAATGAAAGATTACTAAAAAATTAAAGAAAAATAGAAAACTTAAAATTTAACCTAATAACACTGTATTTACACTCAATAAATGCAAGCTTGAAAAGTACGTACATTTACAAAAGATAACCAATAAATATTTAAACAATTTTTTTTCATAGATGTTTTGGTAAAACAAAATATAATTTTTTTATGTTTTTAACATCGATGTTTAGACAAAAAAAAAATTCCTCAATTAGATTTTTTTAGAAAAACAAAGATGTTTTTAACATCAATTCTTAGAAAAAAACAAAAATGTTCTTAACATCGATGTTTTAACAAAAACAAAGATTTCTTTAATCGTGTTTTGACAAAATCAAAGATTTCTTTAATAATGTTTTGACAAAAACGAAGATTTCTTTAATAATGTTTTGACAAATACAAATATGTTAACATCTAAGTTTAGACAGAAAAATATGTTTATAACATGGATGTTTTGACAAAAAGAAAGTTATTTTTAACATCGATATTTGACTATATATTGGATGTACTACCTCAGATATACCTTTTCTTGTTTCTGTATAATGTTCAACTTCGAATAAGTTGATAAAATATGAAAACGCAAAACCATAGTATCAGTTGAATTACTTATTTAATGCAGCTGCTAGCAAAATCTTTGAAAATATTCACCAGAAAGATGATCCTCTGTACATACTAGATAAGTGACATCGATTTATGAATATGTTTAGGTCCTAACAGGTTAATCTTTAAAAAATGAATATGAAAAATCATCAATGTCGTAAACGTCGATGTTTTTATACATTGATTATGAAAAACGACATTTTTTACACTTAAATGTCGATTTTAATATATTGATGTTTAAAAAATGTATATATTAAAAAACATCGATGTCGAAAAACATTTATTTTTTGTGGTCGATGTTTTGCATTCGATGTCGCATCTCTACTCTCAACACACATTAGTTAAATTATTTATTTTGTTTTACTTGTCTTAAGGGGAAGTCTCGCAAGAACAAATGGCTATGTAATGTAAAATACATATTAATAAGTTTAGAAAGTATGAAATACATCTCATAAATGTAGTTTATGTAAAAAAAATTTGTATATACCAGATTTTACCATTAATCAATCTGTATAAATAAGGATGAAATTCTGTTTGTTTGTTTGCTCTTTATAGAAATCCATACCATTTGTTTTAAATTCTCCAAATTTCGCTCAGTGGTTCTTTCAGAAAGGTGCGAACACCTGTCCATATTAAAATTGGATAAATTCAGCCAATCTTCAGCTGATATTTTTTATTATTATAAAAATCATAATGATCTCGCTTTACAATGTTTTTTTACGAAATTGACTGTTTCTTTAGAAAAATGAAATTCCCCGTGTGAAAACGGGATATACAGCTATAATCTATGTATATAGAGATGAAGTTCTGTTTGTTATTTATAGAAATCCATACCGTTTGTCCTAAAATCTCCAAATTTCGCTCAGTGGTTCTTTCATACCAGGTGCGAACACCTGTCTATATTAATATTGCATAACTTCAGCCAATCTCTGGTTATATTCTTTATAATTAGTTATTAATTTTTCTCCCTATTTCTTGAGACTATCCAATTTATAAATGGTTTGCCGTGTGGAGTCCATTATCCCTTAATCCTCCCTAAACTTCGAACAATGAAAATATTAAACAGATAGTGGGACCAGGGTAGCAGATACCTATTTATTTTAATTATTAATTGAAAAACCACTGATGGTGGATTTTTAGAATGACAATTTTTATCATCAATCATATTTAGGTGATTGTTAATAATTTATTAATTTATTATTTTTATTGTTGATTTAGGAGTAAGTTATGAGAGAATTTAATTGTTATTGTGTTTTAAATGAATTGTTATCAGAATAATAAATAATTGTTTTGCAAATATGTTAATTTAATAAAAAAAATTTGTATTATGTTGCCTTACAGCACTGAAGATGGCCGAACTGGCCGAAACGTTTGCATAAATAAAGCTCTAACGAAATAATAGTGTTGAGACTTAATTGGTCACCCTAATCCACATTTATATATTCTTTATAGTTATAAAAATCGTTTTGATCTCGCTTTACATTGATTTTTACGAAATTGACCGTTTGAGTCGAGAAAAGTCTTAGTTTATAGATTTAATAAATGAAATTCTCCGGGTGAAACCGGTATATACGGCTAGTTTAAAATAAAAGTTAAGCGAGACAATAAACAAATAAAGATTATTAAATATACATAAATATATATATATAATATATATATATATATATATATATATATATATATATATATATATATATATATATATATATACAAATAATAGTAATACGATTAAAAATGAACTCTCATTAAATAGTATTTTTGCTGTTTTTAGTCTGTAATTTAAAAAAAATATGATATAATATATATGAATATATTTAATCTTTTTTTTCTTTTTTTTTTTTTTTGGCTTCAAGACTTACCAAACAAGTCCTATTTTGCAAAAGGTGGTAGCTATATCATTTGTTTTGTATATAGTAAACGGTTCAATTCATTGTGTTTATCGACATATTGTCAATTAACTTATCTACAGCTTTTTTCCATGAATTATTCAATTGAAGACCAACACCAAGATAGCATTGTTTAATAATGTAGCCAACTACACAACTAACTGTTTTTTTCTAGACCAATATTTCCAATTTCTATTACTTCATCAATGACCTAAGATATTCGAGGTTTATTTACAGTAGGATAGTCGTTAAGAAATTGCATTTGATCTCAGTACCACCATTAAATAAGATTCGCATTTTGAACGCCTAATGATTCCCATCGTACCTTTGCTCGTGTAATGGAATATGTCCGATTGTCTTACTTTTGAATATTTTATCAGACCGAGAACGAACCAGGGTAAAAATATTTATTTATTTATCCTTTATTTCATTATCAATTTCTATCATGTTTTATATTGTATTTAGCCATTCCTCATCGCTCGGAACAATAAAATGAAGACGTTTGATTATACAAATAAACGAAATTAAAGGTAATTTACAGGAAGAAAATTTTCCTTCAACATCTAAGCTCTATAAGACCATTTCTATAATGATAAAACCTGAGTAATTAACCCATTTTATCCCAGAGAGACCTTTAATATTAATATTTATTATTCATCATTAAATATTAATATTTTTTCTGTATATTATATTAAATTTTTGTTTTTATTTTTATGGTAGATGTATATCCCTGTTTCACCCGGGGAATTTCATTTTTCTAATAAACGTGAACAATTCTATAAACAAAAAAAAAAAAATACAAAAAAATAGCACTAATAGCTTATTATCCTAAAGCTTTAGGACATACTATATTTTTAGTTTTTCCCTCTGGGGCATATTTCTATAGGGGTCTTTATGTGAACCTGCTCTAAAGCATGTAACGTAAAGCTGAACATGAAAAAAACAAGGGGCTCCCAAAAAACGAATCTAAAGCGTGATCATAACGATTTTTATAACAATAAAGAATATACCCAGAGATCGGCTGAAGTTATGCAATTTTAATATGAACATGTGTTCGCACCTGTATGGAAGAACCACTGAGCGAAATTTGGAGACTTTAGGACAAACGGTATGGATTTCTATAAAGAACAAACAGAATTTCATCTTTATTTACATAGATTATAGCCATATATCCCGCTTTCACCTGGGGGAATTTCATTTTTCTAATGAAACGGTCGATTTCATAAAAACCATTGTAAAGCGAGATCATTACGAAATTTATAACAATAAAGAATATCAGCTGATGATCGGTTGAATTTATACAATTTTAATATGGACAGGTGTTCGCACCTGGTATGAAAGAACCATTGAGCGAAATTTGGATAATTTAGGACAAACGGTTTGGATTTCTATAAAGAACAAACAAACAGAATTTCATCTTTATTTATATAGATTAATGTATAAGCTTTTATTTTTTTTTTAACATTGTCATAGAAATTTTAATTTTTTCAAAAGTATCTGTGATAAAAGTTGTTGAAACCTTCAAATTTAATTGAAGAAATGTGATTTTTTTTTCTCAGGAGACAATCCGACCCCGAGGAATCAACTAAGTTGTTGAGACTTAAAATATCAAAGGAACAAAATGAAAATCAACTGCTTACTTAATTAGAGGAAATGATCTTATACTATCATGTCCGAAGACCACATTAAGTCCGATCACCGCAAATTAAAAGTTAATGAAATTATTTCTTTTTTTAGCCTTTCTGAATTTCATTACAACGAATTAAACCTTAGTAATTTTAGTCGAAAAAACATTCACTGAATTTAAAGTAGGCATGTTCCTCAAAGAAAATGAAAAATCAAAAACCGTAGTTCCAAAACATGACCACATTCTAAATTAAAATTGAAATTTCGTAAATATGAAGTATGACAATTATCGGAGGTAAAACGCATATCGTCGACACACTTAACGTTGACACACGTAAAGCCACGAATCTGATTTTTTTGCAAAAATTGGTTTTTATGTTTACTCTTACACTTAGGGCCTATGTGTTAAACTTGCGAGTCTGTATCTTGACCTGTTAATGTATAAATTCCGATATTAAATAAAGGAACAAAAAAAATAAAAAATATCTGTGGTAGAAAGATAAGAAATTGTTAAATTAATTGACAAAGTTGAATAATTTGGTGATTTGACGCTTTTTTTTTTTTTTTTTTTGGAATAAGGCATGGGAATGAGAGTTGTGATAAGCATAAATAAAAATATTATATTGAATTATTTATTTATTTATACATATAAAATTTCACCAACAGACAAATTGCCCACCAACAAGACAAATTGTCGACCAACAGACTAATTGCCAATTTATTCAAGATGTAAAGACTTATTTTCATTATTATTCCATATTAAATAATTAAGGTTATTAGCAATACCTAAACAATAAATCAGTAGTTAAATGATTTTGATAAATATAATTCATAATTTGGGGAGTTTCAGTTAACTTCGAGTAATCTTACTATCTCAACAATCCGATATAACTCGTTTCCATATGTGTCGGATTAAGGAGACTTAATTTGAATAAAAAAGACTTTCAAAACCTTTATATACAAATAAGTAAATAATACATCCATATGGCCCTTAATGAACGGCTAGTTCTTTTTAATTTTATGTCATCATGAGGGCTAAATGAGAATAACCCAGAATTCCTTATTTCTTTTTATTAATTTCTCTGATTGGTTGTTTTCTGTTTTTTAACTGTTAAAAAAATCAATTATAATATTTTATTTTCTGTATTCAAATCTACTGAAGGTGAATTTCATACGATATTTATTAAATTATTTTACACGAAGAGAGATAGGCCGTTTGGTCACCTTCGTCTCTCAATTTTCACCCTTAATTACCAGGTGTGTAAATATGAAACCGGAATTTTTCAAATATCAAATAAGAGTTGATTGTGTAAAAATGATACATACTTTTTTATTCGAAGTACTGTCCTTCGCTATCTATGCATTTTTCCCATCATTCAGGAAATTTGTGGATTCCCCGCCAAAATAATGCTTCCTCTTCTGAGTCAAACCAATCACTTAACCAATTTCGTACATTTCACAAAAGAAGTGAAGCGCTGCTCAGCTAGTGCGTGTCCCATCGATGCAAATAGGTGGTAATCGGATGGGGCCAAATCTGGTGAATAAGCAGCATGCGGAAGAATTTACCAACCAAACACTTGGATCGTTTCCTTGGTCCGTTTAGCCGAATGTGATGGAGCATTGTCATGGAGCAAGATCACTTTGTGTGTCCTTTCTTGATATTTGGGACTTTTTGGCGCAAATCTTTATTCAAATTTATCATCTGTTGTAGGTAGCGTTCCGTATTAATAGTTTCCCAGATTTCAGCAGCTCATAGTAGGGAACACCCATCTGATCACACCAGACACAGAGCATTTTCTTCCTCCCCAACCGATGGTTCACCAGGAGTTACCCAGGATTTTTTACGCTTAGGATTCTCGAAGTAAATTCACTTTTCATCACCAGTCACAATTTGATGAAGAAATGACTTTTTTTCTGTACCTGGCGAGCAACATTTGCCATGAGGTTTTTTGAGCTTCCTGCTGCCTGTCATTCAGTTGGTGAGGTACCCATTTTCCGACCTTCTGGATCTTTTCCATGCCTTTCAAACAAATGGAGACGGTGTCACATGTAATAATTGTCCAACAAACGCTTCCGAATCAGCGTTTTCAAAGTTTTTTTTGTGGTTTTCCACGGTCTTTCTTTCTTTTATCGAAATCCATCTTTAAATTTTTTGAACCAATCGAAACATTGAGATATGCCTAGGGCATGCTCCCCGTAAGCTTCAACAAGCATCCTATGTGATAATGCTCCAATTTTTTTCAGAAGGAAACGGAAAATAAATGCTGTCCGCAAATCTTGATTTGTTGGCACAAAAGTCGACATGTTCAACGCCACTAAAAACACGGTTATAGAATGAAACTGATGTTGGTATCAATTGGACCTCTTTATTACATGTAGGCAAAAGCAGATAACACCACTGACGGATTAGTTAGAAGATTATATTGACTGCTAACTCCTATCATTGGCGAATTCCGGTTTCATATTTACACACCTGGTATTCATTGCATAAATATTTCTTAAACACACTTTTTTTTTTTAATGGTGGAAGTTGGAATTTGGAATTTTTCTGTTTTTTAACTGTTAAAAAAAAATCGATTATAATATTTTATTTTCTTTAATCAAATCTACTGAAGGTGAATTTCATACGATATTTATTATATTATTTTACACGAAGAGAGATTGACCGTTCGGTCACCTTCGTCTCTCAATTTTCACCATAGATTAAACTAAATTGGTTATGTTGTTCGTGCAGATACATTCATTTATTTGATACAGATGTATACATAAAACGCATACACTCAGGTAAACATCACGGTATAATTACATGTATTACATATGTTAATTATTTAATTTACGTTTAAACT
Organism: Aelia acuminata; assembly: GCA_911387785.2. Classification (NCBI taxonomy): domain Eukaryota; kingdom Metazoa; phylum Arthropoda; class Insecta; order Hemiptera; family Pentatomidae; genus Aelia; species Aelia acuminata. The sequence goes on from OU426980.1 coordinate 21,203,045, forward strand.
AGTAACAGGTGCTGGTAAATTTGGAGGTTTTAAGTAAATAAATTTAAAATGTCGGTGAAAAAATTAGGTCGTGTGAGGAACCTGTATATTAGTTTTACAGCATCTGTGCCAGGAACAGGGTTCTAGCTATCCATCACTTCCCGGCTCTCACTACCTCTCCCCTTCACCAACAATTTAAGAAATAATTATAGCTCCCTTATTTAAGTGTAACTATACTATAAATTATGTAGTTAAATATACTAAAAATAAATTTCACCAAATGATGAACCCCAAGAGCCCGACACAAAAAAAAAATAAAAATAAAAATTATCTTTAATGGTCACAATTAATTACAAAGAAGGAATTTAGAGATGATTTCGTATAACAGATCTGGCGAATTTTCCTTTTCAGCAAAAATCAAGAGAATAAGTACACTACGAGGAATAAGGACAATCTAATAAGGAGAATATAGACACTACGCACAAAAATGATGTTAACAAACAAACCAACCCCAAGTCATACCTCAACAAATATTTGGAGTAACATATATAGAAGGGCTAACTAATAGAGTAGAAAACACTTTCAGAAAATATAATTTAAGCGACATAAAATTTGGAACTAAAACAGTGAATAAGATCAATAAAATATTTTCAAAAACTAAAGACAAGATTCCAAAAGAAAAATTGACAAACGTAATATATAAAATAAACTGTAAACAATGTCCTGAAAAATCATATTACGGGCAAACATCGCAATGGCTCGAAAGAAGAAAACAAACCAACCCCAAGTCATATCTCAACAAATATTTGGAGTAACATATATAGAAGGGCTAACTAATAGAGTAGAAAACACTTTCAGAAAATATAATTTAAGCGACATAAAATTTGGAACTAAAACAGTGAATAAGATCAATAAAATATTTTCAAAAACTAAAGACAAGATTCCAAAAGAAATATTGACAAACGTAATATATAAAATAAACTGTAAACAATGTCCTGAAAAATCATATTACGGGCAAAAATCGCAATGGCGCGAAAGAAGATTACAACAGCAGAAGCAAAATTGTACCGCTAAAACGACAAAATTAAAACTAGCAACCGGTTTATCACAACATGCCGTGAACCATAAACATGTTTTAGATTTCGAGAAAGCACAAATTATACATCATGAAAAGAACACTAACAAAAGAAGAATATTAGAATCCATCTATATAACCAAAAACCTGACTAAAACCGTGAATCAACAAACTGATGTTGACAATTTAAACATTTTCTACGCCAATACCATACAGAAACTTAAAATAAACGTCAAATAAAACCATATTTTCCGTTGTTTGTGAATCACGTAAAAAAACTTTATAAAAGATTCTTTAAATTATTCATACCCAATCAGCGATCGCCAACAATCATTCCTACTTAGCACCCCTCCCCTCTCATAGAATACCATAGTAATCCAATCAGTTGCTCGGAGTTAGTGATGGCAGATATAGCAATGTATGACAGATGGGTAAATATAATTTTTTATCAATCAATCAATAGCAAATAACCTTTCTAAACACAACATAAGATAATTTTATTCAGGATTTTTTATATTTAAAAATGACGCCTCCAGCAACAAGTTTTTTATTTACAACCTTAAAAATATTTTTATTCTAAATCACCATAAGAAAAATTCCAAAGTATGATGCATGGTAGGTACAAAAATACAAAAAAGCTAAATGTTATAAAAAAGAAAAAAAAAAATCTGGTGCGTGCGCGCTACACACAACTTTCACTTACCAACTTACTTAGATAAGTAATTGACGTGTTCTGTTAAACATAATTTCCCAAAGTCACACATTTTTCTACATCCATATCTTATTTTTGTTAATCGTTAAAGCCGTTTTTGAGTAAATAAAAAAACCCGTGAAAATGATACAAAATTTATTAAGTAAAGTCCCCCCTCCGGTTAATCAATTTTGATGAAATTTTTACAGTCATATTTCGGGCATATAAATAGATGAAATACTCAGTTTAGTCAAAATCGTTAAAGCCGTTTTTGAGTAAATAAAAAAAACCGAGAAAATGATACAAAATTTATTAAGTAAAGTCCCCCCTCCGGTTAATCAATTTTGATGAAATTTTTACAGTCATATTTCGGGCATATAAATAGATGAAATACTCAGTTTAGTCAAAATCGTTAGAGCCGATTTAGAGTAAATAAAAAATATACGTGAAAATGTTACAAAATTTATTAAGTAAAGTCCCCCCTCCGGTTAATCAATTTTGATGAAATTTTTACAGTCATATTTAGAGCATATAAATAGATGAAATACTCAGTTTAGTCAAAATCGTTAGAGCCGTTTTTGAGAAAATCGAAAAAAAACTAAAAAGTTATTAAGTAAAGTACCCCCTCCCTTTGAGCAATTTTGATGAAATTTTTGCTGTCACATCGCGGGCCTATACCTACACTAAGTACCCAATTTCAGGATCGCACGGTTTATAGTTTTTGAGCTAGTCTGTTCACACACACAGACACACAGACACACAGACACACACATACACAGACCATTTCGCGGGACTTGGTCATTTCGACTCAGGGGACCCCAAAACGTGTATTTCCGTTGAAAACCGGAAGTCGAATTTTTTCACGATCGCAATACTTCCACTTACTATATATTTCATATATAGGTAAGTGAAAGTAAAAATTCTATGTATTGTTATAGAATTATAGATTAATAATTTATGTAAGTGTGCTTACTGGCTTGAAAATGGCTCTAGAAGCCGAAACGTTGCCAGAATAAAAAATAAATTGTTATTACAGTTTTTTGGTGAAATTGGCCTTTTTTATTAATCTAAATGTGTTAATTCACCAAACCCTAATAAAATATGATAAAGGAATTTACAGATGATTTCGTATAACAAATGTGGCGAATTTTCCTTTTCAGCAAAAATCAAGAAACAATAAACCTATAAAGGAAGGTTTACTACTTATAAATTATAAAGCAAAATGAAAATGTGGAAAATACAATCCAAAGACAAAAATATCTATGTTGGCAAAAAGTACTTCAACTTTCCATATTTTATTTAATTATTCAAGCCCTTTCTGAGTATCGAGACATTTAATAACTACTACCACTGATTATTGACCATCCACAATAAACCATACTGTTTGTCAAATGCTTCTTCTTCTTCTTCTTCTTTCACTAGCTCTTATGTGCCTTTCAGCGTAGAGCTCGCTTTGCCTCAGCCCACTTCTTCCAACCGTCTCTGTCCATAGCCATTCGCTTCATCTGGGCCATTGACATCCCCCGATCTTTGCCTATCTTTTCTATATATTCACTGAATGTGATTCGTGGCCTGCCAACTGGTCTGCTTTCTTCTGGCCTCATCTCCATGTACCATTTGGCTTTCCTTTCTTCTGGCATTCTGCATATGTGCCCAAACCACTTTAGTTGCCGCTCCTCAACCCTTAACTTCATGGATGGTACCTTAAGCTCTTCTCGGACAATTTCAGTTCGGACACAATCCCTTCTTGTTTTCCCCACTACTCTTCTAAGGAACCTCATTTCCGCAGTAGTGAGCCTTTTAATGTGTTTATCAAGGGCAGTCCAGTGTTCGGCTCCGTACAAGAGGACTGGGAGGAATACGGTCTTGAAAACAGTTAGTTTTGTGTTCCGGGCAATTTCTTTTTTACCGACTATGGTACTGTTGATTTGGAGGTACACACTGTTTGCTTTCCTCACTCGATTCCCGATTTCTGGGTCCAGCCTTCCATTCCTGCTTACCAGAGTGCCAAGATATTGGTAGGTCTCCACACATTCTAGAGGTTCCCCATTGCAAGTAATGTTTACTTCCTCTTTCGTCCGTCCTACCTGCATCACCTTACTCATGGTAGGATTTATTTCCATGGCCTTTCTGTGCAGTTCCTCTCTCCACTCCACTACGTCCTTCTGAAGATTCTCCTGTGAGTCAGCTATTAGTACGATATCGTCGGCAAATATGAAGAATTGGGCCAATACTGGGTATAGGTTTCGATAACCTACTACTGCTCTAGGTGATCTTCTTTTGCATATTTTGGCGATCTCGTCCATAAATGCGACAAAGAGAAGGGGACTGAGGCTGTCACCCTGCTTTACACCCTTCATAAACTTAAACGGCTTTGATTCCCTTCCATTCAGGCGAACAATTCCTTTTGGATCTTGGTAAACAGCTTGTATCGCCAGTATAAGTTTATTAGGGACTTTTTTGTTGCGAAGGGATGTCCATATCTCCTCTCTTGGGACGGTATCGAAAGCTGCTCTAAGGTTCAGAAAGGCCAAGTAGACACTCTTCCCTCTATCCCAGGCCTTCTCCAAAATCATTCGGAGGGAGAATATATGATCTGCGGTTTGTCGCTGGGGTCTAAATGCTGCTTGTTCTTCTCCGATTTCTTGTTCGATCCATCTCCTTAGTCTCTGCTCCAGGATTCTAGAGTAAACTTTATAAGCTACAGGTGATAGGCAGATGGGCCTGTAATTATTACAATCACTTTGGCACCCCTTTTTATGAATTTGTCAAATGCGATAGTGATTAAATGCATTGCAATATTGATGGCAGAAGATAGTTGACCCTAGATATAATGAACAGGATTTGGTTGGGGGTGCGGTCAAAATAATAAGCACAAATATGTGATATTTACATATTTTATTCCTGCCGACGTTTCGATCCAAATTTTAGGTCATCATCAGGGCTAAATGAGAAAAACCAGAAAAAACAACCAATCAGATAATTTATGTAAACAGATGTAAATGTATGTGGAACATTAAACAAAATTAAATAAGTTAGATAAAATAAACACAAACATATTTTTTTAGAATTTAAAAATTATAGCTCTCAAAGTAAGGCCATGATGAAAGTAATAAATGAAAATGAGATAAAACTTAAAATGGGGCATCTGAGATTTATTACTTTCATCACGGCCTTACTTTAAGAGCTATAATTTTTAAATTCTAAAAAAATATGTTTGTGTTTATTTTATCTAACTTATTTAATTTTGTTTAATGTGTCACATACATTTACATCTGTTTACATAAATTATCTGATTTGTTGTTTTTTCTGGTTTTTCTCATTTGGCCCTGATGATGACCTAAAATTTGGGTCGAACCCTCGGCTGGAATAAAATATGTAAATATCACATATTTGTGCTTATTATTTTGACCGCACCCCCAACCAATTCCTGTCCTTGCAATATTGATTAAGTACGATTAAAATTCAATAAGTAAGATGTTCTCTCTTTAGTATTGCTCATACCTTCTTCAAATATTAAACGAATAGTATCTTGAAGGATTTGTGTTTGACAAAATTAAAGTAAAAATTTGAAAGAGTCATTATTTATATACAGAGCGATCCAGTTTTTAATAGCTAAGCTTAATCACCTTAATTAATATCTAGTTTTGATGCATGGTCCAATCCCGAACGTAAAAAGAGGAAAGTCCATTTTATTTTTTTTAATAGTTCAACCATCTAGTATAGTATTGTAGTATCTAGTATGAAAACTGTATTCTACATTTTTTGAAAATATTTTGAGGCAATCGTCCAACCTATCTAACTCCATTTTCCAATGCTTATTAGGTACAGAAGTTTCCTAAAAGTAGGGAATCAGTAGGCTATCAAGAAGCAGAGGAAATAATTCGCAAAAAAAAAAAATTATTTATCGAGAAAAACGACTGTGCTGTTTTTGATCTCCAGAATGTTCGGCGTTATAAATAACCTTAGTTAAGAAAATGGCCGTTTTCTTAAAACAATTGTTGTCTAATTTACGATAGTGCACTTATAATATAATTTTCTTGAACATTTTTTGAGAAATCCTTTCTTATTCAACAAAAACACCGAACCCCTTCAGAAAACACAAAATTGGACTATACTCCTACGCCGTTTGGAATCGGACCATGCAAACAACAAACGGTTTTGTTGGAGATGATGTCTGGAATCAAATCAGAACTGAATCACTCAGTACATCAGGTATTAGTGTTTAACATCCTGTCATTGTTCACTAACAAGTTCATACTAAATTGAATCTACCAAATATACCAAATCTGAGCAAGAATTCTGTAATATATATAAGTATATACATTTATATAACATATATCTATGTTACCATTTAAATATAGATTTATTATAGACAAGCGTTCTTATGGTATATTTTAGCATTAGGTTATGGGCCAAGGAGAGAAATCAGGTGAACGGATTTAGCAACACTTCTGATCCGGGTTTGAAATTGATAATTACGTTTTCCGAAAAAAAATATGTAATAGTTATTATATTTAATGAAATAGTTAACTTAAAAATCATACTTGATTTAAGAATAAACATTTTAATCGATCTTAATTGTTTATTGATTTAATTAAAAATAATGATCATTCACTGAGTTCAACTTTTGAAAAATTATCATCGGCAAATGGCTCAAATTTTAGCAATATTACGTCCGATGAACGTAGCTACATTAAATCTTCGAATAAAGAAGCTTCCTTTGTGAGATTTTATTAAAATATAATGCGAACTACGACTTACCTTAAAAGAAATTAATAGTGAGTTAACCAAGAGGTTCTTTTCATCGAGAAGAGTCTCTTGCTATAAATAATCCTGTGATACTTTCTGCAATATTCCTAGGTCCAGCCCCTTTTCCTCATTTCCCACGTTTTTAAGAATGCTATAAACATTAAAAGCGACAAAGCATGTAACACTGAAGGAACTGGAAGAAAGAAGCTTCCACTTAATCCTAAACCATGGACATCGTGTGATGTGGATTAATTTTCGAATGAATCCCAGCTAAAACGTTTTCTAGTAACGCTGGGGAATGTTTCAGAAGAAATCATGTACCTTCTAACAGAAAAATAAATCGAAAAGTACTCTAATTAAAGGCTCGACCTCAATACTGATATAATTGACCACTAGATGAATAAAATGTAGTTTATTTTTTTTTTTTTTGTTTCCTTCAGGAAATTTATCTTGTTTTTATTTCTAAATCAATGCATTTCATAAGGTACAAAAGGTAGCGATTCCTCTTACTGTAATCGCTTTAACTTTGCACGCGGTACGTGCTTCACAAGGGGCTGTTGAATGGGCTCGCCAATACGTTCTCAGTTCGTAAGCGACTTACGTTCTCGCTTGACACCTCGGCACTAAAAATTAAAGTCTTCTCTCTCTTATATATATATATATATATATATATATATATATATATATATATATATATATATGACAGTTATTGACACCCTTAAGACTACATTTCTTTTTATGAAGGGATCAAATTGAAACTTCCTATACCTCCTCTTTATCTATCCTTATAAAGACTCAACAGGTTTTTTTTGGGTCAAAAGTTCAATAGTTTATACCATATGGCAATATTTATTGTAAAAAGTGCTAAAACTAGTTATTGACACCCTGTGGATTTAATTGTAAAATCCTCCCTATGGTTAGTATTCTAAACACTTACTTAATAGATGACTTAGAGGACCCTTCAAATATTAGATTCATGTATATCTTGAAATAAAATTAGGACTTTTTTACTTATTTCTCTAAGTTAAAGTTGGGGTGTCAATAACTGTACTGAGTGTCAATAACTGGCTGCATGCCCCTATATATTTCTTTTTTTCTTAAGCATAAATTTCCAATTTATTTCTAAAATTAAGGTGTTTTGTGTCAAATAGTGGATAACAATATTCTCCACTTACATTCAAAACATATCGTTGAGATATGTAAAAATGAAATTATATTTCTGATTTAAAAAATAATTATTCGAAAATTATTATTATTTTTGGTCGTAAACATTTGTATTAGAAAATAATGATGAAGGTATGATTTACTTTCACTTATGATTAAATTAAAATCGATTTAGACAAAAATTCTGATCAGATTTGATTTTGATTTGTTTAGTTAATGATTCAAAATTCTGCTTCCGATTAGCATTATACAAATGCTTTCGTAAATAGCGCATGCTATTATATTAACACTAGTAACACTTATGACACTAAAATGAGATTGGATTTTTTTTTTTTTTTTTTATAATGTTATATAATCATAAAATTCATATATTTTGTAATTATCATCATAATACTAAATAAATGTTTATATTATATATAAAATTGAGAGAAGAATGTTTTTTTTTTGTGAGAATTGAAGAAAATGCCTTTAAAAGGACTCACGTTGACACTATTACTTATGAATTGACCAAGTCACCATCTGTTGGACTTATTGGTGACATTCCTCCTGTTGCATCTCTCCTGATTCCTTCGCTTTCCTCAGTTATCTTTTCTACCTCCAAAGCAACCAGTTTAAAAATAATAATAAATAAGTTTCAGGTATTTTCCAAAAAGGTAATAAGTCATTCCTCCTTCACTCACAACATAACCCACAAGGTGAAGTTTGTAAAGCTTTCGCTATCATAATGGCATAATGGAATAAAACTTGGTGAATCTATTACTGATGAAAATGTTCTGAAGAAGATGTCAAAGCCATGTTTAGGAAATCATACTTCATAAATATTCGATTGTGTTTATTTTGTTTTTAATTGAAGGAACCTTTTCCATATGTTTTATAATTAATTCCTATTTTTTTTTTCTTCCCCGATTTCGGTACTTGACTAAAATTCAAGGGCTATAACAACATTTAAAAGAAATACATCTACAACCACACACTTTTATTTTTTAATTTGTTATTTAGTTTAACTGAAATGTATCCGAATCATATATGACCAAATGTTTTTAAAATGCTATAGTATTGACTTGGAGATGGCTGCAGTAAAATTAATGATGTAACTCCAGATTTAGTCCTTGAAGGTGGTTCTAAAAGGCAAAACAAAAACCACAAATAAATTATTAAAAATAATGTAAAAGTTTCCTTCAATTAAAAAAAAAAACTAATATCAGTTGCTCTTTTTCGCATCTTGGAAAACGCAACTATGTGTGTCAATAAACAATGTATTGCATATTAACATATTTATTTATTTTTAACTATGATATCCTATTTATTTATTTATTATGTTTGTTGACTGTTATGGCTTTTGCCTAAAATTGTTAGATATTATGTGAAATTAGAATATATTAGCTATAATAAAAAATCTACACTCTTATCATTTTTATCAAGTTTGGTGATTAATACATTTAGATAAATAAAAAAGGCCAATATTCACCAAAAAAGCAATAGTAAAAATTTATTTAGGCAACGTTTCGTCTTCTAGAGCCATTTTCAAGCCTGTAAGTACATTTACATAAATTATTAATTTGTAATTTTATAACAATATATAGAATTTTTTTCTTTTATAACATTTAGCGTTTTGGTATTTTGTACCTACCATGCATCATACTTTGGGATTGTTCTTACGGTGATTTAGAATAAAAATATTTTTAAGGGTGTAAATAAAAAACTTGTTGCAGTTATAAAAAATAATATATATTAATAATATTTAACATATGTGTCACTCAATTATCTCCAAAGGTGAGTTTTTTTGATTTTTCATATACTTGTATTTGTGTTCTTCGAATAAGTTCACAATGGATTCTGTATACATTGCATGATAGCTTAAATTCTTAATGAAAGTTTTATCGTTTGAAGCACCCTATTCTAAAACTAAACCTACTTTCATTGGTTCTAAATGGTTACGGGTGAAAATATCCTTTTTTATAATATAAAAAAAAGATTTAAAAAAAAAACGTTTACATATTGTTCACTTTAAAAAAAATCTCCTCAAAATACATCTTCGCTAAAACATGATTTTTTTTTTGTCGTTATATAAAATGAATATTTTAAAACAAAGATGTATTTTAGTGGGAAATTTTTATAGGGGATATTATGTAAAAGGTTATTCGCGAGGTGGGGATATTTTTACCAAGGATATTTTGAACGTGTATATTATATAAAAGGATATAAACAGTTTACTAGCTAAATTTATTAAATTCTGTATTCCGATTGCTTGGAGATTCCTTTATTACTTATAAAGACACGAGCAATTTCAAGATTACCGCCCTATCTTTCTATAACATCAGGAATTTCAAAATATACAGTTTATCGATATCGCAATATAAAAAAGCACCTGAGCTTAATTTATTTTATAGATTAGCCATTGAAAAAATAATTTTTATTTATAGACAATTTTGCCTTAGCGACATAAATATTTGTCCTATCAATGAAGCCTGCCTATCAAGCCTTACACATATTTAATTTCTTCTTAATTATATCCAATATGTAATTGGTTCCTTAACCTCCTGGGATATTTTTATTATATGGGTATAGTTGCTGTTAATAGTATTGGAGCAATCACCAGGACAATAACACAAATATCATTTATTGCTTCATCTACAACGTTTCGGCTTTGTCCCCATTTTCAAATCTTCTTCTAAGATGATATTATTTAATAACTCTTTTGCTTGAACTGAATTTTTAATATCATCATCAATAATTTAATATCACAGTTTATTGAAATAAATGCATTATCCAGGCTAACACACGGAGACACAAATACCAAACAATATGAAGTTTCTACCCTAACGACTCACAGCAACTATACCCATATATTTAATTTCTATCAACTATTCATTTTTAAATCATATTTTTTATTATTGCTTTCATTCCTGTTGGTATCTCTTACTACCATTTATTGCTATTTTATAAATAATATAATAATTCTCTAAATAGTTTCTTTCCATTTATCAGAACCTTCTGAATGAGGCTGACATTCTCTCCCAGTCACAGTGTGTTCTTATTCTTCTAATTTTCTTCTCTCCTCATTGTTTCTAGCAATTTTCGTGTGGTAACAACAATTTTTACTATGCTAGAATTCGCTGTTCGAAAACTCTTATCTGTGACATTTTTCATTTAGAGGAACAGTTTTCGAGTTGGGACATGAGCGTAATTCATTTTTCAGGTAGAGCGAAAAATTACCGATCTTTGAAAATCGATTCTGGCGAAACGACTATACCTATGTAAACCTTCGACATGTCATTCGGCGCGCAATTCAATGTTATTTTATTTTAAGCAAAGCATGATTTTCCATGCTAAATAATACTACTACTGGTGGAAAAAAACACCGGAAGTGTCTAAGGGATATGACTGATAAGGACTATTCCCGGCAGTTTGTTATCACAATTCGTACTCGCAGGTTGATTATAGACCGTGAAAGTGTAATAATTATTTCACCAGAAGCTACTGAATATAACACACAACTTCGTCAGATGAAAAATTTTTGAAAATGATGCTGAAGTCCAAAATGCGTTTTCAGATTTTGTTTCACTTCAAAGCTCAGAGTTTTTCAGTTCCGGGATAAAACAGTTGGTGTCACGTTGGGTAAATGTATAGAAAAAGAAGGTAAATTCTTCGAATAAAATTATATTGTTTTCATATTCCATTTTTACTAAAATCCGAACGAATTCGATTTGAAGTTTTATCTTGTTCAGTCACTCAATAACTGTTTGGAAGGTACTGAATTCTATTGTAATCAGAAATATGAAAAAGAAAGACTAGGGATTAATATACACCCCGTCATATTTATAAGTAATTATAAACCACCATATATTTTTTTCATTTTTCATATTTCTTTAGAATGGTAATTTCAAATCATGGTTAGATTCTATGATGGTTACTAATTATCCAAATATTATGTTTGGTAGATTAAAATTGGGACCAAAACAATAGGTTTCCAGTTATGTTAACACTTGTCATTTTTCTGTTTTATTTCATGATGTTAATGTATATCATAGATTTAAGTTTAGTAGGTATGTGTCATTTGTATGAACAATAATTTCAATAAATTTTGATATCGGTAATGTCGTTGTTCTCTTTTCCCAATTCATACCATATCTATGAACTTGCTGAAGCCTATGCAGCAGCGAATTATTTAAAGATGAATTTATATTTTAATAAGTGGCCTAAATATTTTGAACTATTGTTGTTTTGTTATTCTCCTTATGAGTATAATATTATGTCATAGATTACCCTTATTAATAATTTGTTTTTATTAAAGTTAAATTACCGCGTAGGCCTTAATCAATTGCCACAATCTTTTCTTAATAAACTAGATAAATAAATATCAGTAGATATATTATTTCAGTATTGATTGTTTTCAAGTTATAAGCAAACTCTTTAAAAAATTGATTTTTCCATGTTGGTCAGATTATATAAAATTTAAGAAAAATAACCTTTTACCCGACCTTTGACGAAGTAATCCCCTTTTTCATGAACATTGTCCCTGTACTGAACATGAAGAAACCAGGATTGAATGATTGTATTAGGTCGTCGTTCGTAGAATGGAATAGCTGGAACTTTTTTAATTCTTTTTCTGTCCTCTTGAGCTTCTCCAAATAGGGATACTATCAGTTGCTCAAGATTCCAGATCAGGAAAAATAATTTTCTGAACTGATGATGGGAAATGATACCAGTGATATTAATAATGGTTATACTGTTGCTTTATATAATCTATAAATTTTTCAGCGTGAATAGTCGAAAGTTATGAAAATGTACGTAGTTATGAAAATGTACGAAATTGGTTAAGTGATTGGTTTGACTCAGAAGAGGAAGCATTATTTTGGCGGGGAATCCACAAATTGCCTGAATGATGGGAAAAATGCATAGATAGCGAAGGACAGTACTTCGAATAAAAAAGTATGTATCATTTTTACTCAATCAACTCTTATTTGCTATTTGAAAAATTCCGGTTTCATATTTACACACCTGGTAGTATTTACGTGTTTACAGGAACTCTTAGAAATCTATGTTTGAAGTTGCGATATGGTCATCCTTGGTTGTTGGTGGGTTTGTTTTACACAGGCATAGACATCACTTAAAGAGCGCACCCTGGAAAACGCCACGTACTTATGTAAATACACATATTGGTTTCGCGGAAAGTGAGTGCGCTGATTCTATTTACTGAAATCACATGTTTTTTCTTGTAACGACAAATGACGGCGGCAATATCGGAAAAGTGTTTAAAACCAAAAATGTTCGTCTCGACAAACTGAAAAAAAATGACACCTTCTAAAAAACCCTGCGACTATTTTTCTCGCAAAAACCGGGGTTTTGCACTCCTAACTCGTAATCGAAGGCGAAAGGAGTGATTTGTATATTTTTCCGGTGTAGCGATTAAGGAAAGCTTTAAAATGATGCCTCATTCATGAAATTTGATGAAGTATTAAGGAAGTTATGGCGCACTGACAAAATATAATGTATATGATGGTGTAAAAATTTATTGAAACTTCAAAATTTTTAATTCATTTATTTATATGGATAATGTCACCTTATTTCTACCAAAGTCAAAATATATTCCATATATAAAACCTTATTTAATCTTTGTAAGTATGTTTCCATGATACATACTTCGCCGTGAAGCACAAATTTCTCTGTTGTTTCTTTTTTTCATTACCTCTGTGTAAAGCCTTTAAAGGCCTTAATTATCATTTGTTGAACTTCACTATAATTACCTGAGAATATTAAAAAAAAAAAAAAAAAAATCATAGCTAAGTCACCCCCGCATTAGAAGTTTTTCCAATGAATGAGCTAATACTTGAGATTTAAAAAAAAAAAAATTTAAATCAGTGGCAAAAGAGCAGAATCGTTTCGTAATGATATTTGACAATAAATATTTATTTTATTAATTAACATAAATATTTACATACTTTTTTTTAATAGTGGTTTTTATTTTTGTAATATAAAAAACAGAATTCGATATACAGGTTTGTTTGGAATATGTATTAATTATTAATTCATGATCTGGGCAAAAGAGGGTTATTAAAGCTATGTTTTATACATGAATTCAACGCAATAAATTTACACAATTTACTAAAGAACAATGATTTAAAAATGCTAACTTAAAACTTACATTTTCATAAATAGTAAAGACATTTTTACAGGATAGTTTAAATACCTGACTCACTTAAGATAATATAAGCAGCCACTGAAGAAGGAATGACAGTAAAAATTTAAATAAATACTTCTCAATATTAACCAATTAATAAGTCAATAAGAATTTGAACTAATTTACTCCAAAAGATAGTTTATTCTTTCATAACATTTTCGACCTTTCTCTGGCATCTTTGGTAAGGTCTCAACTTAGAAAGAAAGAAAAAAATATAATTGAATTTTATAATTTTTACAAAAATGTAATCTACTTATGTGATAAGTTATGTAACCTTGAAAGTTATACAAGAACTTTAAATGAAAAATCTGCTATATAAATTTGAAATTTCACAAGAAAACTGCTAAGAATTTTTATTTTAAATTTATCTTTAACATTTTATCGTCCATTCACACATCCATGATTTATTTTAAAATATAAAGTGCATGACTTAAAGATATCTTCAAACATTCTTTAAGACCCATAATAATAAAATAATTAAATCTAAAGCTTTATTATCCCTTCAGGAGCTTGGATTGATTGGCTGACAGTAGTTAATGGATTTGTATTATAAGATAATATAAGATTATCTTATATTATATTTGATTTATCTTATATACGGTAGTATTTTACATTAGATTATCTTAAATTATTAGTACTGATAATATTATTATATTTAATAACCTATTAAAAAATTAAGACGCATATATATATACATATTAAAGAATTAGAGATTGGTAGAAATGTGTTTGGAATCGTACAATCATTTCCCAAAAATTTATTTACACCTCTTTTATTAATTGTATATTTTTAATCATTATTGATTGTATATTTTTAATAATTATTTATTTGTTATTTTTTGTTTTAAAATAACCATAGTAAACATACAACATTTAAAATATTTTTGCATAATATTTAAAAATAAAATAACATTAAACTTAGTAAACATTTAATATTATATTTTGAGTGAATATTCTTTTCCTTCTTAAAGATATCTTTCATTTGCGTAATCAAACTACAAAGTAATTTAGAATAAGGTAAAATTTTCTTGGTATTTTCCTTTGAAGAAAAAACTGAGAAACGTTTCAAACCTCCTTTTGATTAGCCCTATTTGCTTTAGTTGATATTTTCAAATAATATCACCAATTTCCAACATCAAACCTAAAAGTACTTGGCTTCGGAATGAATACTTTTGAAGGTTAATTGGAAACTGGTTTAGTGGTTTTTAAAATTAATTATTTCTCGAGAGCTTTCTTTTAATACTCATCCCCTTGGTTATCCGTTCTCGATAATACTTGTCATTTTATTATGCCATCACATTTCATCAATTTTCCTTTTCTTTATATTATATTCTATAAAAAAAAAAAAAAAAAAAAAAAAAAAAAAAAAAAAAAAAAAAAAAAACAATAACCATGTCTTTGGTAAATAGCTTCTCAAGATTCAAGCGATTGGAAGGTATTGTAGGAGTGTCTCTCTTCTATGAAATGCTTTTCTAATAAGATGAGACAATGCGTTTACGGTTAATAAAAAGATTATATCATTGATATTGAATCTAGGATAAATCTAAATAATAAATGAAAAAAAACTAGAAACTAATACAAAGAACAAAAAATAGTACCGGCAGATTTCAAATTACATTGTTTTTAGATTTAACTCATTTTTAAATATAACAAAAAACAGAGTTCAACTAAGTGAAAAAAAAAAAAAAAAACATATTGAATCTCACCCATAGAGTTTTTAAATATGAAGAAATGATTTTTTGGAGATAAAAATGGCTGCAAGAGGCGGTATTCTGTTGCCTATAAGAAGCAAGAAAAAAATCTAAAAAGGAATTTACATAAGATTAATCTGAGGTAAGGATTATTTTCCTATTGTTTTATTTTGAATATATATATTTTATTTCATCTATTAGTTAATAGACTTGATACTATTATGTGTTAAACTAAGTGTGAAATATTCAAAATATTTTTAAATAGAACCTAATGTAGTTCTTAAACTGACAATAATTTTTTATGTTTTGTTTCTAAATTATTGATAGATTGTTACCTTAAACTGATCTAGTCAGCTCAATTCGAAAATCCTACAAAGATCAAAAAATTTCATTTTGCTTTTACACTTGGCTTTTCCGTTGGCATATATTACTACATAAAAAAATAAATACATAATCAAAACTTGCTTATATATTTTTTGAATAGCATGGATTGTACAAATGTCATCTACTTTGTCAAAAGAAGGAAATAAAGGAAAACTTTTCCTAGTGTCAGATGCCTCACAGTCAGATGCTTCAGTTAACGTCACTGTCTAGTTTGATAACGGTACATAATTGACATTTTTAAGGGAATTTCAAGTCATAAATTTAAGTTAAATTTTTTATAGTTCTGATGATTTTTGATCTTTTTAAAAAGGTGTAATACCGATGATAATATTAAAACATTCGAAAGATAATTTATCTTTGGTTAAAATATTTTCCATCTAAAATTTTTAATTGTTTATGAGCTGCAGCAAAATGTAGACACTTTTAAAGGAAATTAATAAAAAAAAACCTTTCAAAGTTTTTAAGGAAAATGTCTTGCCTTTGATTTTTTTATTCATATCAAATACTCGTATTATTATCGCTGTCTGGATTGATAACGGTAGGTGCTTAATTGACATTTTTAAAGGAATTCTAAGTCACTGTTTATCAATATTTTTTAATTTTTATATGAGATGCAGCAAAATGTTGGCGATTTTTAAGTGAGACAATTTTCAAGAAATTTATAATTTTTAAGATAAAATGTTTTGTCTGTTTTAAAAAAATTAAGTTTCTTTATATGTAAGTATTATTACTGCTGTCTAGACTGATAACGGTACATAATTGACATTTTTAAAGGAATTCTAAGTCACTGTTTATTACTTTTTCAATTTGTATGTGAAATGCAGAAAAATGTTGATGATTTTTAAATGAGACAATTTTTAAGAAAAAATGTTATGTCTATTATAAAAAAATTAAGTTTCTTTAAATGTGAGTATTATTACCGCTGACAACGGTACATAATTGACATTTTTAAAGGAATTCTAAGTCACTGTTTATCAATATTTTTTAATTTTTATATGAGGTGCAGCGAAATGTAGATGATTTTTAAGTAAGACAATTTTTAGGAAAATTTATAATTTTCAAGAAAAAATGTTATGTCTATTTTAAAAAAATTAAGTTTCTTTTTATATAAGTATCATTAGCGCTGCCTGGATGGATAACGGTGCATAATTGACATTTTTAAAGGAATTCTAAGTCACTGTTTATAAATATTTTAATTTATTTTTATTTTTATGTTAGATGTGGAAAAATGTTCATGATTTTTAAGTGAGACCATTTTTAAAAAAAATTGTTTTGTATATTTAAAAAAAATTTAGTTTCTTTTTATGTGAGTATTATTACCGCTGTCTCGATTGATAACGGTACATAACTGAAATTTTTAAAGGAATTCCAAGTCACTGTTTATTAATGTTCTAATATTTTTATGTGAGATGCAGAAAAATGTTGATGATTTTTAAGTGAGACAATTTTTAAGAAAAAATGTTTTGTCTATTTAAAAAAAAATATCTTTTTATGTAAGTATTATTACGGCTGTCTGGATTGATAACGGTAAAAGGAATTCTAATTCGCTGTTTATTAATATTTTGATTTTTATGTGAGATACAGAAAAATGTTGGTGATTTTTAAGAGAGACAATTTTTTAAGAAAATTTATAATTTTCAAGAAAAAATGTTGTCTCTTTAAAAAAAAATGAGTTTCTTTATATGTAAGTATTATTTCTATTCACAGTTTATTACTATTTTATTTATTTTTTAATTTGTATGTGAGATGCAGAAAAATGTTGATGATTTATTAGTGAGACAATTTTTGAGAAAATTTATACATTTTTTGAATAGCATCGAGTGTACAAATGCCATCTACTTTGTCAAAGGACGGAAATAAAGCAAAACTTTTCCTAGTGTCAGATGCCTCACAATGTCACTGTCTAGTTTGATAACGGTACATAAGAAAAGGATATCAAGAAAAAATGTTATGTCTATTAAAAAAAAAAAAAAGTTTCTTTTTATGCTATAAAGATAGTTAATTTAAATATGTACTGGTGGGTATTTCAAGTGAATTCCATTCCTCACCTCGTTTCTACGACAAACTCTGCGGAGTAAACTGGCCCAGCTAAGAAGAAAAAAAAAAATTTTTTGTCTAAAAAGATGCAGCAAAATGTTTGCGAGATGCAGTAAAATGTTGGTGATTTTGAATTGAGACAATTTTTAAGAAAATTTATAATTTTTAGGAAAAAATGCTTTGTCTATTTCAAAAAAATTAAGCTTCTTTTTATATGAAATATTATTACCGCTGTCTGGATTGACAACGGTACATAATTGACATCTTTAAAAGTTCTAAGTCACTGTTTATTAATATTTTTTAATTTTTTTTTTTGTTTTTTTTTATGCGAGATGCAGAAAAATGTTGGTGATTTTTAAGTGAAACAATTTTTAAGAAAATTTATAATTTTTTTATTACCTCTGTCTGGATTGATAACGGTACATAATTGACGTTTTTAAAGGAATTCTAAGTCACTGTTTATTAATATTTTAACACTTCAAATTTTATGTGTGGCGCAGCAAAATTTTGGTGATTTTTAAGTGAGACAATTTTTAAGAAAATTTATAATTTTTTTATTACCTCTTTCTGGATTGATAACGGTACATAATTGGCGTTCTTAAAGGAATTCTAAGTCACTGTTCATCAATATTTTAATTTTTTTTTAAGTTTAATGTGTGATACAGCAAAATGTTAATTTTTTTAGTGAGATTTTTGTCTATTTAAAAATATTTAGTTTCTTTTTATCATATAAATATAGTTAATTTACATATACACTGGTGGATATTTCAAGTGAATTGCATTCCTCATCTCGTTTCGACGACGAACTCTGCGGAGTAAACTGGTTTTTCTACTAAGAAGAAAAAAAAATTTTTTTCGCCTAAAATACAAAGCTGACCTGTGTCATCGTCTGAGTCTTGTTCCGCCCAGTCGGGGAATGCTCTAGCGACAGTAAGGAGAGCCGTTGCAAGGAGGATGATGTTCATGCTGGTATCATACCGCGTCTAGATCGACGAAGTAAGCGAGAGAAAGGCGTGCACTCGACACGGCTGCTGGTAGTCGACTGAGCCACCCCCGACCGCCCCCCTCCACCACCCTCTCTTTGTTTACCTCCCCACAATGGACTGTCACTCGGGGCTCCTTTAATAAACTCACTTACCTACATAGCCCTCCCCCTCATAGTCACCCTCATTCCTACTTTTTTTTCTAAAAACGATATTCCTTATCTCTTCCCTATCCCAGATGCTACCGACCAAGCTAAACAAAAAAAAAAAAATAAATACAGTACGACTTCCATTATCCGGGGTAATGATGGGTGTGGGGGTCCACGGATAATCGAAAACTCCGGATAATCGAATTAAAACATTTTATTGACTCAATGTAATAGAAAAAAAGATTAAAAAATCACTTGTAGGGTATAATCACTTTTATTAACAAACGAACGTTTTATATACATTAAATTATAATATACAAAAATAACAAAAAAATTAAATGTATGTTTTTATATATTACTAGCTGTATATCCCGGTTTCACCCAGGAAATTTCATTTTTCTAATGAGCCGGTCGATTTCGTAATAAACCATTGTAAAAAGAGATCATTACGATTTTTATAACAATAAAAAATATAAGCTGAAGATCGGCTAACGTTATGCAATTTTAATATGGACAGGTGTTCGCACCTGGTATGAAAGAATCACTGAGCGAAATTTTGAGAATTTAGGACAAACGGTATGGATTTCTATAAAGAACAAATAAACAAACAAACAGAATTTCATCTTTATTTTTATAGATTATAGCTGTATATCCCAGGTTTCACACGGAAAATTTCATTTTTCTAAAGAAACGGTCGATTTCGTAAAAAAAACATTGTAAAGTGAGATCATTATGATTTTTATAACAATAAAGAATATAAGCTGAAGATCGGCTGAAGTTATCCAATTTTAATATGGAAAGGTGTTCGCACCAGGTATCAAAAAACCACTGAGCGAAATTTGGAGAATTTAGGACAAACGGTATGGATTTCTATAAAGAACAAATAAACAAACGAAAAGAATTTCACCTTTATTTATATAGATGGGCCGACGACGATACGAAGTCGAAAATGTCTTTTTTCTTCTTCAAAATATGTATCCCGTACAGTTTGTTCGCCGATTCCTAGTTCAGGGGAAATTTTTTTAACACTTTCACCCTTTACTAATCTGTTTATAATAGTTAATGTCTCTTCAAGTGTTAAAACGACACGTTTTCTTTTTTCCGACATTTTGCTACTTCGTATGTATTTAAATCGAGACTAAATTACAACTGAGAATATTTTGTTTTGTAGCCAAACCTTCCAGAGTAGGAGTTTCCTGGAAAGACTTGAAAACAATATCGTTCCTAGATTATGAATTGGAGTATTAGATACCGGAAACATCTCATCATACAATACTCGCTTTCTGTGTTTTTCCATTTATTGTTTTATTTCATAATAGATAGTTAACCATTGTGTAATCGTTAAATATTTACGTATAAATTTTTTTTTAATATTATACTTACAAATTTAAAAAAGCTTATTAAAAAAAAAAATGGCTCCTCGGCACCCCGGTTAATTGGATCCCCGGTTAATCGAGGCCCGGAAAATGGAGGTCCTACTGTAGTCCTATAAACGAAGATACTATTTTTCTTTATGAAAAGTAAGTCTTAAGGTGCCTTTACACTCTAGGAACCTCACCCTCGAACAGGTTCTCCCCCGAACCTTGCCGTACCGGCGTTCCACGAACAGCCATTTATACATGACATATAAGCGAACAAATATGGCAGACGCACCCACTCTAGCTTCTAATGAAGAAAAAATCTCCTTTATCAATATATTTTATATTATCTGAAAAATAAAAAATCTGGTGCGTGCGCGCAACACACAACTTTCACTTACCAACTTACTTAGATTAGAAATTAATGCGTTTTGTTAATTGCCACTTCTCAAATGAACTGAACGGCTTTAATTGTGAACAATTGTCTGTCATTAAAGGCGTACTCCACATGCATGGATGGGCTCAACGAGTTTTATGAGTTGACTGAATATTTTTCTTTTTTTCTCCTCTTTATGTTTTCTTTATTTTTATCATATCTCATATTTAGCCATTCCTTATTTTTAGGAGTAACGAGAGACAGTTAATTTCTCCATATAAACAAAAACAAAGGTACTTTATAGTAAACAAACAAAAAAAGCCCCCTCAGAACATTTTAATAATGACAAAGCTTACCTGATATTAAAGAACACCTAATTTTTATTAAACATGACGAATTTGATCAAAATCGTTAAAGCCTTTTTTGAGTAAATAAAAAAAACACGTGAAAATAATACAAAATTTATTAAGTAAAGTCCCCCCTCCGGTTGATCAATTTTGATGTAATGTTGGCTATCACATCTTTGGCATATACATACAATAAATACCCAGTTTGATCAAAATCGTTAAAACCGTTTTTGAGTAAATAAAAAAAAAAACCCGTGAAAATGATACAAAATTTGTAAAGTAAAGTCCACCCTCCGGTTGATCAATTTTGATGAAATTTTTACAGTCATATTTCAGGCATATAAATAGATCAAATACTCAGTTTAATCAAGTACTATATATACTCAGTAAATCGTTAGAGCCGTTTTTGAGATAATCGAAAAAAACTTGAAAAGTTATTAAATAATGTACCCCCTCCCTTTGAGCAATTTTGATGAAATTTTTGCTGTCACATCGCGGGCATATACATACACCAAATTCCCAATTTCAGGTTCGGACGGTTTATAGTTTTTGAGCTAGTCTGTTCACACACACACACACAGACCATTTCGCGGGACTTGGTTAATTGGACTCAGGGGACCCCAAAACGTGTATTTCCGTTGAAAACCGGAAGACGAAATTTTTCACGATCGCAATACTTCCACTTTCCTATATATTTCATATATAGGAAAGTGAAAGTAAAAAATAGGAGACGAATTAGAACGGCGCACTAGTATCACAAACAACTCCTGTCATTTGGGGAAAACCCAAATCAAAAGTGACACCAGCTCTACCCCCGAACACAGACGAACAGATGAAGTACCTATAACACACGAACAACCTTCGAGAAGGCTGTTCGAAGATGATGTTCGAGGGTAAAGTTCGTAGAGTGTAAAGGCACCTTTAAACATGTGATCGAATATCCTAAGGTACCTTTACACTGTGGGAACCTCACCCTCTAACAGATAATCCACCGAACCTTGCCGTACCGGCGATCTACGAACAGCTATTCATAATTAGTGTCCACTATCGATTGTTTCGATAGTGTCGGACATAAAACTATCGATACTATCGATAGTATTTGGTGGTGACCGGAGGGAGGATAATGCAGAATGCACTTTTTCATTAGCAGTTTAATTAGATAAATATTTCTGTAAACCGAGCGTGGGTTCCATTATACCTTAAGGTAATTTTTGTCAATACACAAGCTTGGTAGTAACGACGATAAATAAAAACCTCAAAAAGTCAAGAAAACTTGATTTACAAAAAAGTGAAAACAAACCTCTAGAAGAAACCATCAGTCAAATGTTTGTGTTTTTAGATTAAGATTAATTGATTAATTAAGATTCCCATAACGCGGCTATTGAAATTCAATGGTATAAGGATGAATCTGATCAGTTAATTTCAGTTTATATTTTTGTATGTGAAAATATTATTTATAGAGTTTATTTTAAGCATTTTTTTGTTAAAAATATAAATGCAATAGCACTGTACCATTTTTTTATGTTTCATTGAAATGAATTACATATCAGATGAGTGTGCTTAGAGACAGAGGCCAACTCCTTTCCCCTTTACAAACATAGTTTTCGATAGTACTATCGATAGTTCAAACAATTATCGATAGCCACGATAGTTTTACATCACTACTGCCGCACCTATGCATCTTAACTCATTGTACCCAGTGTCGACATGCCCAGAAATAAACGTAGCTCACGGCTAAACTTCACCGCCAAAGGGACTGGAATTAACTAGAAAAGTCCCTCACACAAGATCGAATAAGTCCCTCTTAGTTGTAGCAAAATATTGACTGATGAAAAAAAACTATTCAAAAGAGAAGAAATGTTTTCTCGGTCAGTCTCAGCCAATGTGATTTCTATTATAAGCCTTTGTTTGAAGAAAAAACATGCCGCCAAGCTAGATTTATGTATAAAAACCTCTGCAAGTGGTAATTTCAGAGGAAACAGTAGTGATGGGACATTAGGCAGAAGCTTCTTCGTCATCAGCCGTAATGGTAATGGTCGATTCAAAATTATACATACAAAGGTCTGGTAACACATATCCGCACCGCAGCACGGGCGTGTATCGGATCTGATTCAAATACGAAGGATAGATAGTAACGGGTCGGTTGACCCGGTGTCAGTCATGTGTGACCGGTTATGTGTGACCAGACCTTTATAATTACACTTACATCACACTCACCTCATCTCTACCTAGAAAATATCAACTAGATTCCTCTCGTGTTATCCAACAATAAATGAATATTGTACAACATGGCATTCCATAGATTTTTTTTCTAATTTTCGAAAAAAAAAAAAACAATTAGAACTGATTATTTTCAATTGACTACCAAGTTCCCAGTCTTGCGTTTTCCCAACAGGGCTTATTTCTGTGTTGATTTTGTTATTTTTTTTTTATATATCCCATTTCAGGGTGTAAATGTAAACGTGAAAAACGATTTTTATCTTTTCCCATATTCAAAAATCTTCTGGGAACAAATGGGTTAATACAACCATTTTTACTACAAAGATGGCTGACCTGTAACTAGCGGTTGTTCTGAATTTTGTTCTAACTTATTATGGATATTAGCAAAATCAGGAAAATGATAAATAAATTCTAGAAGCTTATCTCAACTGACTCAAAAGCGACACTAGAGCTACCCCCGAACAAGCGGCCGTACAGAGAAAGTACCGCTTCAAGTTCGTGTCTTATTCAGATAAGCCGACAGGCTGTTCGAGGATGAGGTTCGCACAGTGTAAACACAAGTTTGTCGTCCCCCAACGCCCTTTTACATCCAACAACAATTACACAAACACGAGATCGAACAAAATAACGAACTGCCGTACTTCGAAAAATTCACTCGTACATTTGATAAAATCTGGTAGAAGGGACTCTTCGAAATCTATGGAAGAATAATTCCCTTTAGTTTAGAGATCCCACGTTTTTTTTACGACTACCGTCTTCTTACTGTCCTATATTCTTTTCATCCTTTGATGGGCATTCATCTCTGATCTTTTTGCCTTCTCTTAAGGGAGTATAAAGTCGGCCTAGAGTACCTTTGTATCAATGTATTGCCTTATATGCTTCATTGGGTCTATTCGAAAGAGGAATGCCAGTGATTTTATCAGTAACTGCGATTATTTTAATAAAATAAAAGAACTCTGACTGTATAAAATATGTAAACATATGTTGCGGTAACCTTGCCAAATTTCCTAATTTTTATATTGTTTCCTTTGTTCCATGTTTCAGTTAAGTGAGCAAGTCAGAATTGAAGACAACCTTCTTTGGTTCCAACAGAGCAAAAGGATCATATCTAGTACAAAGGTATGCGGTAATAGGGTAAACAGACAGTTATTGACACCCCAAACTTTAACTTAGGTGAAGTAGGTCTTCAGCAAAATAACCATAAGGAAGATTTCTCAATTAAATCCAAAGGGACTCAATAACTAGTTTTTGCACTTTTTACAATAAATATTGCCATATGGTCAAAACTATTGAACTTTTGACCCAAAAAAAACCTCTTGAGTCTTTATAAGAATAGATAAAGAGGAGCTATAGAAAGTTTCAATTTGATCCCTTCATAAAAAGTTTTTTTTTTTTAATTTCACAACAGAAATGTAGTCTTAAGGGTGTCAATAAGTGTGCGGTACCCTAGATATGGATTCATATCTATGAGATTTTATATATAACAGAAGGTATGAGAAAAAGTGTTTGTTTGAGAACATTTTGGAAACCATCGCCGATTTTCGTCCAGAGGTTTAACTTGTATTTTAATGTTTTCAGGTTATTTATAAAAATACATATGTATGTTCTTTAATATATAAGAGTTATTTTAAAAAATCACTGGCATCCCTCTTACGAAATAGACCCTCTTCATTTATATTATTTATCCAAGCCCTATCAATATCTACATACCTCTCGCACACCTAAATTTTCAAGATTATTATATCTATATCTTATCAATCCAGAAGAAAGAAGAATATACATCTGACGTGTATAAGATTGTTTAATAGAAACAAAACGAAAACGTGGACGTTAAAGTAACAATCAAACAAATTATAACTAAATTAAAAATAAAATTATAGTTTTTATGTTGTTAAATAAATAAAATGTTGGTATTATTTATTTATTTATTGTTAAACTAAGGGTGAGTCTAAACTTTTGACTGGTACTGTATGATAAAATACTAAATATTGGTATGGAAATCTGGCTTTCTATATTAAAATATTCCAATCTAGTACACCTGATATATCCCATGCATTGATAGATTTCCATGTTTTTATCTATATCCCTTAGTTCATCAGTTTTTCAGTTAACTGTCTGTCGACGAATGCACTCCAAGACAAACATTATGCAATTTTTGGTCTAATTAAAGCATGGGATTGGCCTTATGAATCACTCGATCTTGTTTGATTTGATTAACGTCACTTTATGCTACTAAGGATAATCAAATGATGCTATAGTGGGTGTCCTAAATTTTGCCAATCCATGAATCATTAGGATAGGAATCTTTAACGAGTACCTGACACGTTCAATTCAAATTCAATGCTGCGTTCAATTCACTTGAAAAAACAAACGACCATACTTATGTGGGTACTGAGTCATTCAGGAATCGCAGGAAGCGAGAATGCTGACAAAACTGCTACCAATGCCAGAGAGAAGAGTGATCCAACGGTTACTCGAAACTCGAATACCAAACTCGAACTTGCCGCGGCAGAGGATTGGACTAAAGGCACTGCAATGAATTCCTGTAAGAATGGGAAAGTAAGGGGAACTTGAGTTTTTCAAAGTTGGGAAAAATAAAATCGCATAGGTCAATGCAATGGATTCCTTTTAAAAAAAAATAGAACTCCCCCATGTATAGACATAAAGTATTGCTGAATAAATGCAATATTTATGAAGTAATATTTAAAAAAAGAAAAAAGTTGTAAAAAGTAGTGCGTGTAATTATTACGGCTGTCAAGATTCATTTCTTATGGTCACTGAAAAATGAATATTAATTGACTGGCTCTATTGTGATTCGAACCCACAACGCGCTGTGGAGCAAAATGGCAAAAAAGCATAAACAACTCTATTTCGAGAACGGTTTGTCCTATCGAGATGGAAATGGTTTCATTCGATTAAGGATAAACATTTAATTATTTACGTATATATAATTATAAAGACAACTTAAGAACAGGTATCTTTTTTTTTTTTGTCAGATAATGTTTTGTAATTTTTTTTGGGAAGATATTGAAACTCCCGTCTTTAAATGCCTTTCTAATCACCTCATTCTGATATTTAGACAGTTTTGACAGGATAAAAACAGCTAGAGCAGAATCAGTGTCGAAAACCTGCACTTTTATTATTTTTCTTTGGGAGGAGGCTGAAGCAGCTGTCAAGTTTCATGTAGTATAACACTCACCATATTATATTTTAAATTTTCAAAAAATTGAGACGTGATTGAGAAGGTATTTGGGAATATGGTTCAATGTTTTTTGAATAAATTGGAGACAGTCAACTTTACGATATTTTCCTTCTCGGGCCAACTGTGTGCCGCGAACTTTTTCACATAAATGACAATAACTACGCAACAAGAAAAAATTGGCAATTGAAATCAGAGGAATATATTTTCCGATATATCTCGGTCCTAGATCAATCGCTGCCATCTTAAGCCATGAGAAGACTATATCTATAATCATGCTTAAAATTATTTATTTTGTGTGAAAGATTTTCGGTTATATAATTTTTTTTTCGACGGTTACTGTTATAAAGTGGTTCATCTATATATGCACATAATGGCTGTAAAACATCGATCAAAAAATTTGCAAAATATGTTAAAAAAATAAAATAAAATAGCAATGTTACAACAGCTACAAAAATTATAACTTCAACTTAAACCCAATTTTTGGTATGGAAGATACTAACCGTTTTCTATTTGTAGACTATTAAAGAATAAAAATTAACTCGAGAAATGAACGTTGGATTTTAGTTTTTTTTTTCTCGCTTGCCACACCGTGCAACGTTCCAAACTTAGCTCCGAGACATACGACCTAAACCTCTAGCCGCTCGTCCAAGTAAAGTGCTCGCATGCGGTGAAGTCAAAGTAAAAATTTAACCAGATAATATCCTTTTTTTTTTTTTTGTATTACTAATTGAGGCGTTTGGTTTCAAAACCTGCTCCATCCATTTCCAACAATTTTTCAGGACAGATCAAAAAAAGATCAATTTAACAAAAAAATTTTGTTCTTTTTCGTCGTTTTGCTAACAATTACCTTCAAAAATTGTTGACAACTTTTTATCACATTTTCTTTTTTAAATCTCATTTAACATTAAAAAATATGTTGGATGTAACTGACTTTGATAAGAAAATATCAATTTTTGATTAAATTATGAATAGACATTTTTAAAAACAAATCTCTTTATTTAATATGAACAATATATAGGTGAGAGCGGGGTTGGTTGGCATAGGGGGTAGGTTGGCCATTGGCTTATAGTTTCCGTCACACCTATTGTGAAGGCCCCACCATTGTACCATGTGACCTGCTCGACCTCGGGAGTCTTGTCCTGAGTTTTCAATCCGATGCTAACAGTGTAGAGAAGAGTGTGCTTCATTGATTGATTTTACAACATGTAAGTAAATTTTTATATTTTCAGTAAATTTGGTTAAAAGGCATGGCAAAACATTTGACTCCGATTCTGTTCACATAGCCCCAAACTCCTTTGAAAAACCTAACCTTTCGACCAACCAGTTTCTTGTTTGATTGTTCTCCCCTGTCCTGGCAGCCATCTTTCATATGATCTCTCCTGTGGGGTTAGTTGGCTCTCTTCAACTGGGTTTGGTTTGCGCAGTAGCCATTCACAAAAGCAAGGTCAAAATAAACAAAGGATGAAACTACCAATTGTCTTTAGTTCCAGGAAGGAGGATGAGAGCAATTTTTCTTATGCAGAAAGTGACGACAGTCTAAACTTCTATCTTCTTTTATTTTCATTCTATTTTCCCTTAAAAGCTGTTGAAAAACGATTCATGATTATTATAACATTATAGTGCAGCTTTTAATAACAATAATATCTGTCAGGCAGTACTTGAATGAGATGGCTAAACAACCCCACCTTCTAGGCCAACCTGCCCCCCATAGGGGGTTAATTGGCATACTCTGGATTGAAGAATTCTTCAATTTTCTATGATCTTAGTTTTAAATATTATGTGGTGAAAAAAATACTTGAAGTACTCTAATACTTGGAGTTTACAGTGGTATCAGCGCTCTTGGGATTATATTAACAGGAATGACTGAAAATTCAAAAAAGTGAAAACTGTTGCCAACCTACCCCGCTCTCCCCGACATAGTTTTTATTTTTTAAATATACAAATTTTCATTTAAATCTTGATGTTGACCCACTTCCATATTGGTATCATATTGTACATATTTACTTGGATAGGTGACATTGTACTGTATTTTACAACTTTCTAGAATTCTAGGGTACCTATAGATCTCCATTCTTCTCCATAATGTTTTTCTTAATAGAGTATCAACATCATCCAACTGATTGGAAACATGGAAACCGTTTGGGATTTCGAAAAATTGAAGGTTTTCTGAAAAGTGAAGCTTCGATGGAACCGCTTTTGATAATAAATGGAATCTTTAAGTAATGATTTTCGAAGGATCTAGACGCCTTTAAAAAAAACGCGTCAAACACATTATTTCTAACATTAAACACTTGCAAAAAAAAAAAAAGAAAAAAAATGTTATTGGAAAAAATGGATGTAACCGGTTTTGAAACCAAACGCCTCAATTTTAAGTTGTTTTTAAGCGTGGTAGAATGTATTATTGTAGAATGTAATGTTTATATGTCTATAATTTGATGCCTGTGGTGGATCACATCTCTTTGCGGCAAAAGGAGCCAATGACACGGTAGAGTTCTTGATTGTTGCATGCCGATGGCCGGACTGGCATCCATTATTCATGGCAGGCAAGATCCTTCTCTTACATCTCTTTTGTCTCTCTTGACTCATTATAACAAGTCACTAATTATCGGAGATCACTAGCGAAGATCAGAACAACTACCTCCAACGGAATTTCAAAGAGCTAATAAGCATTCATTAAGTATTTTCATAACAATGTCCGATTATTATTTTATTTATTTTTTAACAAATAGACATATATAGAATATATTTATATAGTTTTTAACATAAATATTATATTAATAACATAACAACAAGAACCTTTTTTTCTAAAGGCAGGGGGTTGTTGACCTAAAGGCAACCTGTTACTAAGTTATGATAACGGTTATTTAAATAATAACAAAGGTTACATAATTATTGAAAAACACACGATTTATTTAGTATCTAACTTATTAACAAGAAATATTGCAAAAAAAAAAAAAAAAGGTAATAGTTCTGGAGGCCAATAGGCTTTCATTGCCTCAAAAATTTCTATGAATAAATCCTTGCCTTCGTTAGGACGCCTCCATACATACTAACACAAGTAAAGAGTCAAGCATGCTTCTTCGAGTTCCATTTCCTTTTTTGTTGCGGCGTTTAACTGATAGTTGCCCATATACAAGAAGGGAGACCAGACCTTATGTGGGAACTACAGGCCCATATGCCTGTCTCTGGTGGTGTATAAGGTGTACACAAGAATCCTGGAGCAGCGGCTGAGAGCATATGTCGAACTCGACATGAAAGAAGAACAAGCTGCTTTCCGGCCTTTAAGACAGACCCAGGACCATGTCTTCTCTCTCAGGATGGTTACGGAGAAAGCGCTGGACCGAGGACGAAATGTCTACCTGGCCTTTTTGGACCTTGAAGCAGCCTTCGATTCGGTTCCCAGACAGGAGATCTGGACTGCCTTACAGGAGAAGCGGATACCACCGAACCTCATTAGAGCTATAAAATCGGCTTATCAGGACCCGAAAGGCGTGGTTAGATTGAATGGAAGAAAGTCTGCTCCGTTCAGATTTTGCAAGGGGGTTAAGCAAGGAGATAGCTTCAGTCCACTTCTGTTTAACATTGTCATGGACGAGGTGTTGAAGGTATGCAAGCGAAGAACACCCAGAGCCATCGTTGGGTATTGGAATATGCTGCCTGTCCAGGCTCAATGCTTCGTTTATGCAGACGACATTGTGGTAATAGCAGACAATGTGAATTCTCTCCAAGTTGGAGTGGAGGAGTGGTCTGAGGAGCTTAAGAGAAGAGGACTCGCCATAAATCCTGGTAAAAGCAAGGTTATGCAGGTAGGACGAGAGGAGGTGGAGCTCAGGATTGTGTGTGAAGGACACCAACTGGAGCAAGTTGATATTTATGAATATCTGGGGACTCTCTTTAGTCGAGATGGGAAGCTAGACCATGAAGTTATGCATCGAGTGCGTAAAGCTAACCAGGTCTTCTTCCAAATCTCCAGAACACTGGTTCGCGAGCAAGAGGTGAGCAAAGAGGCGAAGCTCCGCATCTTTAAATCTGTATTCCTCCCGGTCCTGCTATATGGTGCTGAGAGCTGGGTACTCTTAGACAAGAATGCCTCACGAGTGACGTCAGCAGAAATGAGGTATCTCAGAAGAGTTGCTGGGAAGACAAGACGAGACTGCGTGAGAAACAGCACAATCAGAGATACTCTTGGAGTTCGACATGTAAGAGATGTCATAGAGGAACGCCAGCCCGAGTGGTTTGGGCATGTCTGCAGGATGGGGGACGACGTAGAGCAAGGTGGCTAATGGAGGCCAGACCAAGGGGGCAGCGACCGGTTGGACGCCCAAGAATTTCATATAATAGTTATATGGACAGACTCGGTCGAGAGCGGGGATCGACCCTAGAGGAGATGAAAAGGAAGGCCCAGGACAGGGACACTTACAGGCTACTCCACGCTTAACAGCACTAAGGAGATAGAGAAAGAAGAAGAAGAAGTTTAACTGATAGTATGGCTTTAACGACTGAAACCCTGCAGTTTTCGAACCATGTACCTTTATATACACTTAGTAACATCCGTGTCTTCGGCATCTCCAAATCGGAACGCGTTTCTTACGGTAAATTATTTTCATGAAGTGTCTTTCTCTGCATTTCATGTAGAACACCGATTCTTTGTAAAAATGTTATAGCTATTTTATTTAACTTCAAAACTGAATGTAATTCTAACAGATTCATTTTTAAATACAGAGCACAGATTAACTTTATACACCATCTCACACTGCGAAAAAAAAACCTTTAGATAATTCTAAATTTATATTTCAGTGAAAAATCCAGTCTTCCTTTTTGATAATATATATTTTTTAATATGTTAAATATATATTATCAAAAAGGAAGACTGGATTTTTCACTGAAATATAAATTTAGAATAATAAAAGACCAAAAGGGTTTTTTAAAAAAGTCTTCCAGTATAGGATAAACTATCAACCTTTAGATAAATTATGATTAGACAAATATGAAATCATATGAATTTATCTGATATAGATAAATCACTGTTTAAATTAAAAAAATAACCGCTATCATAACTTAGTAACAGGTTACCTAAACTGAAAAAGACCCGAACCTGGTCATTTTAATCGAGGTTTCCGTACCCTAGTCTGGTTGCTTTCCCCTCAGCTAAAGCCCATACCGTCCCAGTTTCACATCGGAGCTAACCTCCCAATTAATTAATCATTGGTAATAGGAGATTTGGTCGGCCTCGCAGGCGATGGATTCAGGGCTTTGAAGAGGACCTCGGAACATTGTGCGCAGGAGTATGAAAAGAAAAGGCACGTGAAGAATAGTGTAGAACTATTTAGAAAGCCAACTTGGGCGGTAGAACTGCACCGAAAGTAAGTAAGAACAAATATTTATTTGTATTTAATAAAATTAAATATCAATAAAGTGAGTAATATACTCAAAATCAAGAAACTTTTCATTAGTCACTTCTATAGAATACACAATTAATAATATACCCCCCTCGCGCATTAGGCAGCCAAAATCTCTGGTTTTAGCAACCACTTGCAGCGTCTACCTTATACCCACCGTTCATGAAGCTAGATGCATTTTATCGATTTTTATTTCACTTTTGATTCTCAAATTTTTGGAGGGAGAGGGCGAAATTATAACTACCCTTTCAACCCCCATAAAACAACGCCAGTGGTTTGCTCTATCCTCTAGACAAGTTTTGACTAGTCACGTGACGTATAGGGCATTTATTTTTCCTACTACCTCACCTGAACCACCTTCTTGACCACGTTGCGTATCACGTGAACATTATGCACCGCCCTTTTAACACTAACCTTACCTTGGCACAAATATTTTAATCACGAAGTAACCACCATTTAGTTTTCTGCTTCGTCATCGGTTTGGATCTTTTAGTCACGTGACCTCCGCCACTTTGTTTTCTGTTACTTCAATATGCAGCAACAAAACTAGAGAATTTCTCAAATAATCAACAGGCGATGATGGCGTCGAGTGTTAGTGGATGCTACGGAAATTACAGGTTTTGATATTCCTAAGACTTTTGTACAAGGTTCAACATCAATACGTTTGAAACAAAGTAATAGGTCTTAAGGGGACAACGATGTCCCAATACAAAAACCAAACCGAAAATTCAAGTTGAACTCATATTTTTCAGCCTGGAACACTTTCATTAGCTCAGTTACAGGGCGATTTTATCAGCTGCAAGATATTAATTTATAATTTGGGTTCTGGATCACTGTACAGAACTGGAAAAATTGCCCATAATGAGTCTAAGGATGTTAACGCAATAGAGTTGTGTAAAGAATGAACTTCTACCTATTTATTTAAGAATTATCAAGCAGTCAAACCCAACCATTTCCGTTTAACAAGAGCTGGTACAAAGAATGGGCCTAGAATGGGTAGCGGTTGAAAAGCAAATATTTTTACTATATATGCAAAAGTATATAATTATTATAAAGGAAGATCATGATATTTCTTATACATAGATTGGTGAATGTCAATCTTCCAATAATATCTTTTATTTAAACATTAAATATTAAAATGGTCTAACGCCAGAAAGTTCAGTAGATAGATCTGACAAGGACAAATAGGTCTATGTATGTGGTAGCAATTTTAATGTTTAAAAAAAGTGAAAAATAATCTTTTAAAAAATGTGACCTACAGTTGTAATGGAAAAGTGAAAGAAATATAGAATACTAGCTGTATATACCGGTTTCACCCGGAGAATTTCATTTTTTAAATCTATAAAATCTATAAACTGTGACTTTTATTGACTCAAACGGTCAATTTCGTAAAAACCAATGTAAAGCGAGATCAAAACGATTTTTATAACAATAAAGAATATACCCAGAGATTAGCTGAAGTGATGGAATTTTAATATGGACCGGTGTTCGCACCTGGTATGAAAGAACCACTGAGCGAAATTTGGAGAATTTAGAACAAACGGTATGGAATTCTATAAAGAACAAAAAGAATTTCATCTTTATATACATAGATTATAGCTGTATATCCCCGGTTTCAGACGGGGAATTTCATTTTTCTAAAAAAAAAGTCAATTTCGTAAAAAAACATTTGAAAGCGAGATCATTATGATTTTTATAACAATAAAGAATATCAGCTGAAGATTCGCTGAAGATTGGCTGAAGTTATGCAATTTTAATATGGACAGGTGTTTGCACATGGTCCGAAAGAACCACTGAGCGAAATTTGGAGAATTTAGGACAAATGGTATGGATTTCTATAAAGAACAAACAAACAGAATTTCATTTTTATTAATATAGATAAGATAATTGGTCATGCCACTAAAAAATGAGAAGAAAGTATGAAATAGGAGAATATTGCCCTGAAGATGGACGAAATTGTCCGAAACGTTGGCGTTAGACCATTTTAATGTGTAATGTTTAAATAAAAGATATTATTGGAAGATTGAAATTCACCAATCTAT
Organism: Aelia acuminata; assembly: GCA_911387785.2. Taxonomy (NCBI): domain Eukaryota; kingdom Metazoa; phylum Arthropoda; class Insecta; order Hemiptera; family Pentatomidae; genus Aelia; species Aelia acuminata. Next base: position 21,237,074 of record OU426980.1, read on the forward strand.
GTATAAGAAAAAACATTTTTAAAATCTCCAACTACCAAACTAAAACCTTACTCCTCCAATTGCCTTCCCCCCCTCTTTATAGGACACAGCCTCCTATGATAACGAGGAGCCAAGCACGAGCTTTAGATAGAGCCCTCATCATTCCCCCCTCCCTCGTGCCCACGGAGTTCTACACCGCTTCGCCTAGCCAGGAGAATTCAGAGGAAGATTGATCCGACAAAGAATCGATGTCTAATGACAAATCGGTCGACGTACAGGGATTCATAAAAGTATCATAATAGCAAAGAGAAAAGAATACAAAAAATTCGAACACTTAAAATCACATTTTAGATAAGGAATAGGGTAACTGTACCATAAGTTGACAGTGCTCCAATAGTTGACATTTTGCACAAAAAATGTGAATAATAAGATTCAGGGTTGATTATTTTGGTTCAAAATTTGGCGGGAATTCGCCAAGTTATACTGGTTAGCTGTGCTGCCATCGACATTAGTTTGATGAAAACTCAAGTTTATTTGTGAGATGTTGTAATGGCGAATTTTCTAGTGGCCTGAAAACTTGGTTTCTGCTAAGGTACTTGCTGTTCCATTAAGGTAGAAGTCAAGTTAAATAAGCTTTTTTGTTGGTTTATTTGAGTTCAATTATTTTTTAATTACTTTTATGGTATTCATTCATGAGAATCATTTAATTTCCTTTTGTTTTAGGGCTTAAATTTAGGTGTCAACTATTAGAACAGATATTAATCCATAATTTCAATAGTTGACATCGATGTCAACTACCGCCAAAAGGATGGGATATGAAAGTCTGAGTCTTTATGGATGACAGATGTCTTATTTTTATGAATTTATAGCTAGTGTGCTCTATCCATGGATTGTTGAGAGCAAAATTGCATTGCCAATAATCCTATTCCTATATGGACAAGCGTATCATCTGACTCTTCCCACTTCCCGATTCTGCAAAGAACATGGGATACTTGCTATTAGTCGCACTCTATCAAAATGCTACACATTTCATCCAACCAATGAATGTGGCCACCTTTGATTGTCTAAAAAGGCACTGGAAGAGTGAAGATCATCATTGGAGAGTCGAAAATTGTTTTCAAACCCAACATTAAAAAAAGTAGTTTTTTTTTCTTTCTTTGTTTTAAGAAAAAGAAAAAAGAATATCGAGAATCATCCAAAGAATTATTAGGAAAAGAAAAAATAAACTACATTTTTCGAAATTAATAATGCAAAATAACAACACAGACTACATAATTAACCGATCCTATTATAACCTGTACTACCAGCTAATTATAGTTATAAGAAAAAAATGTAATAGTGTTCCCACATTATAAAAATAAAAAATATTTTTAACGATTAAAAAAAAAAACACAGAAATATGAAACTGATAAAAAAAAATTAGAACTCACCCACCATTAAATAATTTTTTCTAGCAATTAGTACCTCTAATGTTTTGTTTACCTAACAAAACAAGGAAAACACAATAATGAAAGCTACATCGTCTAAGTCCAAAAGTAGAGTTGTAGCCAGCCTTCGTAAAATTTTCCGCCAGTTAATCTTCAGTAGAAATGGACTTCACCCAGATGATCACCTCTAAGCATGGACGGATCCAGCCGATCGTAAAGGGGGGGCTGCAGTATATATATATATATACTTGATTCTTTAAAAGATTTTGACCTTTCTTTTCTCATCCATTCAATGATTTTCAAAAGATCTATAGTTATCTTTCGCGTTTTTAATCATTTCGCGACCAAAATCTTCTTCCTATTTTCAGCTTTAATAATATTTTAGCATACTCTGCTCCAGCTCTAAGCAACTCTGCTCATGACCTATAGGCTTTATCAGAAGTCATTGCCATGACAGAAGTTTCATTTTCTAAGGAGCCATTTTCTTATATATTATAATATAATATTATAAAAATGGCTGATGTTCTTTGACACTAAACCTACCGACATATTATATATACCTATTTCTACCGATGGCGGTCAAATGACCGCTTTTGAAATAAACATTATAGTCTTTTCCAGTTGATTGTAATTGTAGCAGCACCTACTTCTAATAGAAACCTGCCTTTGTCAGTGCTGCAACAAATTATACTCTCTCAGAGTGTGTGTTGATTACGTGTGTGGGATACTGTGACATGATAAAAAAAACTGTATATTAAGACTTATATTATATTTTCAAGTGGTTTATCTATTTTTTTTCAACGGAAGTTTCTTTATTTTCATTATTCGTTTTGCTATTTTTATCTGAATACAGTGTTTTTTTGTTTTTTTTTATCAAACGTTTTTATTATTTTCATCCCGTACTGTTACAAATAGAACTAATCACGTCGCAAATATTTATAATGCCGCGTACAGAGCCAGTATTCTAATTTGAATGATTTCCATTTTACCTCACCTCCAAGTGAGTTACCAGCAGTCGCTCTGTAACCATCATAAAACAAACTGTAAGCACATGGCGTTTTCCTAGAACACAATCGGATGGCATTTTCTTGGAAAACTACTGTTTTTGTGTTAAGTTTGAGATTTCAATGCAGATAACTTCATAAAATTTCAGTCTGAATCTCGTTAATTCATTCGCGGCTGGACGCGGGTCTGTACCTAGCCAAGGAGGCGACAGAGCCTACTCCATCTACTTCTTCAGAGCTTCCTCCACTTCCAGTAATTAAAAAAAAAGACTGCTAGAAAACCAAAGAAGAAACTGCCATCCCTCCTATAATCGGGAACTCCTGTAAACAAGCGTTAAAACAGAAAAGGAAGGTGCACGAAGATAAAGTGCAGAAAAGACAGATAAAGTTGGCAGAGAAAGGAAGGAAAAAGAAAGGAACCAAAATCAAGACCAGACGTCTATTTGTATGCTCTTTATCTTATGATGACGTGTTTCTATGTAAATACTGATAACGATATGGTTTTCGATGTTTTCGATGAGGATAATGTCTGTATCATATGTGGGGAAGAGGGGAAAGATGAAGTATGGTACAACTGTTATAAGTGCCTCAAATGGGCTCACGTTGGGATGCAAAATGTTGCTCAGATTGGGATCAAAAGCAAGCCGGCCAAACGCCCTTGGCCAATTGTGACTTTCGTGTTAATAAATAATGTTTTTATAATTAATGTTTAAACTAAAGTTTCATCTTTCAATGTTTCATTTTTAAATAAAGATAGTTTTCAATGTGTTCATAAAAAAATTTTTGTTCGTCATCTTACCCCATGACCGGGGTAAGATGACGAATAACTTTAAAAAAAAAAAAAAATTGATCTCCTCATTGAACTTTAATAACACAATTTTAAACAAGGTTTTTATCAGGTAATAAATTGACAAACTTTTCATTACATTTTCAGCTCTCTCATTCATTCAGAGTGGTCAGAAAACGACATGGAAGCTTAACCTCGTCATCTTACACCACCTTCCCCTACATATTATTATCAGGAAAAGTGAAAAAAGAAAAGAAATATATATTGAAAAATTAAACAGCTGTATATTATAGAAAAAGTCGTCCAGTAAGTTCAAGAAAAATAAAAACCTGGAATTTAACAATTTAGATTAAAGTCTCAAAAGCGGTCATTTGACCGCTCTGGTATGTTTAGTGTCAATGAAGTGTAATTGCTCCACATTTTATTTTTTTTATAGGTACTCCCCTTCCTCGCCTGTTAGGCTATACGGAGTTTCCCGGGCAAGGGGATCGGGTGGGGGATTGATGCCTAGTATTATTAAATGTCCCCTGGCTCCGGGTTTTGAACTTGCTGACATTTTATTTGACTCTAAAGTTCGATGACTATCAAATTTCTAAAGCGGAACACTAAATATAAATGATAAAAATAAGAAATTATGTCAAGTTTGATTCGTTAGTCCTGCATCTTTGGGCGCCAGTTTGAATGATTGTTAATCTTTTTCTTTTCTTTTTTCTGGATACTTGCTCCTTTTTTTAAATGACTGGTTCCAAGGAATTGTAAGAACCGGACCGAAGAATTGCAAGAAGAGGAATCGAAGATGCTCAGCTTAATTTATGAGGGACGAAGAAAAAGTTGGGATACGGGAGAAGCCTGACTCAGCAGGGATCATTCTCCCCTTCACTGGACCAAATCCACGCCCATATTTTTCATCATTGTAATTAACGCTTGGCCAGTAGGAACACATCTCTTTTCCAGAATAATGATTTATCCGTAGATAAATTTTAGTAATGTATCCGTATCAATAAAAATTATAACAGCAATGAACCCTGAAATTAATTTTAGGATCAGTAAATTAACAATTAGATTATAATAAAAAAAAATAAATATAGAAAGCAAGGCCTCAAAGTCTCGTATTATTTCAATAATGCACTTAATCATGCAGATTACATGCCAAATTTTCGCCTATTCAGGCATCTTCAGGGCTACTACAGTTTCGCAAGCAAGCTAGAAACAGACTGAAACCTTCCCATATGGAAGGAGGGCTAACAGGTAAATATACAGTGTTGCCAGCATTCAAACAAATTTAGATAACAGAGATAATAACTGAATAAGGTCTATAGAAAATAAACACAATATTAATGTTGAAGAAGGTTCAAATAAAGTAATTTTAATTTTACATATATACATACTCACTCACACCCATTACACACATAACATCATGTACTAGAATTATAAATATATATAAGAAACATATGAAAAATATGAAAAGCAAAGGCAAATCTAGAATAAATAATTCACTGTTGGTTTAAAATGTTAATAGTTTCAGCAAAAAAGTTGTTAAGATTTCTTGCATCAGTTTTAAAATTGACAACCTTATTAATGTTTGCAGCTATATGTAGTGCTTCAAGATATTTTAATTTTTGCTCAGAATTTTCTTTATGCAAAATTAAACGAGACTTTACTTTACGAGACTTTGAGGCCTTGCATTCTATATCTATAAGTAAATAGTCTCTTCCTAAAAACTTGTTTACTAAAAAAAAAAAAAAAAAAAAAAAAAAAAAAAAAAAAAAAAAAAAAAAAAAAAAAAAAAAAAATTGGCTTTCTTTTTCTTTCCGGAAAATTCTTCCGGAGAAATTTAATTTGTTTATTGAGGTTTATTTTACAATTAAGTAAAACGAGAAGGAGCTACGTCATAACTTTTATGTCATAGGGATCAGATCTTACATTTCACACAAGGATATGCCACATCAGTGTTCTAGTATTAAATTTGATGTAGAATTTTTCTCTATCTAATCTCTTTTAATTTCAAGCGTATTCTAAACATATTACTAGAGCTCAGAACCCCGTGCATTTGCATCTTTATATTAGAAAGTCAGAATAGAGCGAACTCAAGTTACTTATCCGAATCAAGCCTAATGGGATGTTTTAGTGAAGTTTTATACAGCTCGAAATTGCACGTTTTGGGGTTTACTGCACGAAATTGCACGTTTTGAAGTTTTCCTGCACAAAATTGCATTATTTGATAGTTTTAAGAATAAAATATTACAAAGTGTAATTTTCTTTAATTCACATCAAAACAATAGTGGAAAAATAAATGTGAATATCATAGGAAAAAAAATTAAGGGAACTTGGGAGATGTAAACCAACACAAACCTCCAATTTCCCAGAACTGAGGGTTCAGTGGTTCCTGGATTGTTACTAAAAATGCCTAAATTGGAGCAAAGGTGTCTTCGAAAACTGCGGGATGGATTGAAAAATATCATGAACTCAATAGGGATGGTTGTGTAGTGTTCTGTAAATCTTGTGATAAAAAAATTGGATATGAGAGAAAAACTTGAAAAAATTGATATCCGCTGTAGCACAAGTAAGGACCTAATTTTTTTAACCCTAGAACGGTTACAGGGGTAGTGCGTGAAACCAGAGTGATTTAAAAATAAGCCTAGGCACCGGATATTACACCTAGTGATTCCATAATTTGAGTAGTATCTTTCCTTTTTTAAAGGAAGATATTTCCAAACTATGTAATTACAGCTCACATGCGAGTATTTTACTCTGTATTCCACATCTTGTTGTTACTATTTTGAGTAAATATTTTATGTTCCGATTTTTACTTTCACTTACCTATATATGAAATATATAGTAAGGAAAGTATTGCGATCGTGAAAAATTTTGACTTCCGGTTTTCAACGGAAATACACGTTTTGGGGTCCCCTGAGTCCAATTAACCAAGTCCCACGAAATGATATGTGTGTGTGTGTGTGAACAGACTAGCTCAAAAACTATAAACCGCACAGACCTGATATTGGGTATTTGGTGTATGTATATGTCCGCGATGTGACAGCAAAAATTTCATCAAAATTGGTCAAAAGGAGGAGGTACTTTATTTAAAGAATTTTGTCTAATTTTTAGGTTTTTTCGATTTTCTCAAAAACGGCTCTAACGATTTCGATTAAACTCGGTATTTGGTGTATGTATATGCCCGCGATGCAACAGTAAAAATTTCATCAAAATTGATTAATTGGAGGGGGCACTTTACTTAATAAATGTTGTCCCCTTTTCACCTGTTTTTTTTTTACTTTCACTTACCTATATATGAAATATATAGTAAGTGGAAGTATTGCGATCGTGAAAAAATTCGACTTCCGGTTTTCAACGGAAATACACGTTTTGGGGTCCCCTGAGTCGAAATGACCAAGTACCGCGAAATGGTCTGTGTGTGTGTGTCTGTGTGTCTGTGTGTCTGTGTGTGTGTGTGAACAGACTAGCTCAAAAACTATAAACCGTGCGATCCTGAAATTGGGTATTTAGTGTAGGTATATGCCCGCGATGTGACAGCATAAATTTCATCAAAATTACTTAAAGGGAGGGGGTACTTTACTTAATAACTTTTTAGGTTTTTTTCGATTTTCTCAAAAACGGCTCTAACGATTTTGATTAAACTGACTATTTCATCTATTTATATGCCCGAGATATGACTGTAAAAATTTCATCAAAATTGATTATCCGGAGGGGGGACTTAATAAATTTTGTATCATTTTCATGGTGTTTTTTATTTACTCAATAACGGCTTTAACGATTAACAAAAATAAGATATGGATGTAGAAAAATGTGTGACTTTGGGAAATTATATTTAACAAAACACGTCAATTTCTTATCTAAGTAAGTTGGTAAGTGAAAGTTGTGTGTTGTGCATACGCACCAGATTTTTATTTACTCAAAAACGGCTTTAAGGATTTTGATCAAACTTGGTATTTGATGTATGTATATGACCGTGATTTGGCAGTCAAAATTTCATCAAAATTGATCAATTGGAGGGGGCACTTTACTTAATAATTTTTGTCCCATTTTCACGTGTTTTTTTTTGTTTTTTTTTTTTGCTCAAATACGGCTTTAACGATTTTGATTGATAAAAAGATCAATGTTACTTAAGAGAGTAAATACGTGATGCTCAAATTTTTGAATAGTCTATAATTAATATAGGTATATTTTAGTCTAGAAACTTTTGTTCCATAATAAATTTTTGAAAACAATATAAAAAGATTTTAGAGAAACAGTAATCGTTCTTGATTTCCAGAAAGGCATCATCATCATCATCATCATTGGTAGCGCAACAACCCGTCACCGAGTCTGGGCCTCCTCCAAAAGCTTCCGCCAGTTGGTTCGGTCTCTTGCGGCAGCTCTCCAGTTTCGGGTGCCCAGAAGAACCTGTGCATCCGCAGCAACGGAGTCGACCAAACTTACATTAGGCCGTCCCACTCTCCGCTTTCCATGGAGCTGTCCGTTCAGATTCTTCTTTGGAATCTCGCTGTCCTCCATCATAACCACGTGTCCTGCCCACCGAAGTCTCCCGAGCCTGATGAATTTAACCATGTCGATGTCACCATACAGCTCTAAGAGCTCAGAATTCTTCCTTCTTTTCCATATGTCTCCCTCACGAACTGGACCAAAAATTCTTCTAAGTAATTGCCTTTTAAATATCAGTAGCATGGCCTCATCAGCTATGGTGAAGGCCCAGGCTTCCGACCCATAAGTGAGGACAGGACGGATCAAGGTCTTATAAAGTTCTATTTTGGTTCTGTTCGATAGGTACCTGCTCCTAAAGTGTTTGGCCATACCAAAGTAGCTCCGGTTAGCTGCAGCGATTCTCCTATTGATTTCCTGGGAAATGTTATTTAGAGCATTGACCGCCGAACCCAGGTATATAAAGCTTTGCACCTTCTCAAATTTGTAGGGTCCAACCTCAAACAATTCAGGCGCTGTTCCTGTTCCTCCTACTCTCAAATATTTCGTCCTTGTTTCATTGATGATCTAGCCAAGTTTGCCAGAAAGGCATAAGAGACGTAAATACACTTATCGATTCACCTTCACTATGTATTTGCAAAAAGCAACTCGTAGTAAAAAACAAGCAAGCAGTAAAAAAAACTCTACTGTTGATGAAATTAGTCCCTTCATAAATAAATTAGTAATATTGAATCGAAAAGTGCCGAGAACTACCAAATGTTGCTATACAGATACTCTATAAATTATGGAGATATACAAATATAAGTAGGTATATACTTAAATGTGGAAAATGTGTGAAGTAGAGGAATGGCGTTCACATATTATCGAAACATGTCGGTTTCCAATCTAAGTAAGTTCGTAAGTGAAAGTTGTGTGTTGCGCGCATCGCACCAGATTTTTTTCAAAAATATGTCAATAGTATTCTACAATAGAACCATAATTCAGTGATTTTACCAAAATCTAAACTAAAACCAATATTATAAAAATAATCTTTAAAAAAAAAAAAAAAAAAATCTGTTTCAATTTACTCTCCGCTACTTATTTTTTTCCAAAGTAGCTATTTTTTGTTCACAAAAATAATTTAATGCCTGATTTTATAGCAATATATTTTTATTCCATGCTTTTGCACGTTTTGAAGTTTTTATTGCGTTTTCAAATTTTTACTGCGCGGAATTCCGAGCTTTACATATTACTAAACTAGGAATATCTTTATACTTGATTAAATATATATTTTTCTATTTTTTTAACTTGTATTCATGAATTTTTACAAAATAAAATATTTTAAATATGGATTATGTCGCAAGATGGCTCGCTTAGAAATAAATGCACTCGTTACAGGGTTACTGTAACAAGAAAAAAAATGGAATAACATTAATATATCTATCAGAAATTTCTGATGTTTAACGAAAAATCTGAGGAGATACATATTTTTAAAAAGTAACGCTATTTACAACTAATACGCCTTAGAGAAACGTGTCTTATCGGAGCTTGGTAAAGACACGAGTATAAATATTTGGCACTGTTATCAAACTGAGAGCACATGTTACCGCCTACCAACTTTCTAATCTTACGGTAACTCCTATTAATCTTATCCTGTATAACATCCTATTAGAGGAAAGGATGTAATCGCAAGATATTTGTTGAGAGATAAAACATAAAAATGTCCAGCCCTTAATGATCCTATATTTTTCACGACAATTTTTTTACAACCAGAACAGTGTTTTTCTTTTTTTACGAATTTATTCCATTTTTATTTTCACTTACCTATATGTGAAATATATAGTATAATATATGTCGATGTCTTACACTTACCATCGTACCAGATTTTTTTTTTAAATATTCGCCACTTTTCCTGACACGTGTTAGTTCCAAAATGTTACATTCTTTACCGTATCATACAAAGATAAATAATTTACGCATAAAAGCATATCCTTGAAATAAATACCATTAATACCATGAATGATTTAAAATTTATAATATACCAGAGTAAAAATACAAATAAATCATTTTCACAAGGTTCCATTAGTTTCCGCGAAAGATCAAATTTTTACTTTCACTTACCTATATATTAAATATATAGTAAGTGGAAGTATTGCGATCGTGAAAAATTTCGACTTCCGGTTTTCAACGGAAATACACGTTTTGGGGTCCCCTGAGTCCAAATAACCAAATCCCGCGAAATGGTCTGTGTGTGAACAGACTAGCTCAAAAACTATAAAGCGTACGAACCTGAAATTGGGTATTTCGTATACGTATATGCCCATGATGTGATGGCAAAAATTTCATCAAAATTAGTCAAACGGAGGGGTACTTTTTTTAATAACTTTTTACGTTTTTTTTTTCGATTTTCTCAAAAACGGCTCTAACGATTTTGATAAAACTTGGTATTTGATGTATTTATATGCCCGAGATATGACAGCAAAAATTTCATCAAAATTGATCAACCGGAGGGGGCACTTTATTTCAAAACTTCTTTTTCATTTTTACGCTTGTTTTTTTTCGATTTTCTCATAAATAGCTCTAACGATTTGTTTAAACTCGTCATTTTTAATGAGAATCAAGTATTCTTCAATATCAGGTAAGCTTTATCATTAATAAAATGTTCTGAGCGGGCATAAGTGAGTAACGAGCCTTTCTTGTTTTCTTATAAAGTACCGTTTTTTTTTTTTTTTTTGGATAGATGATAGTTGACCGGATATAGAATTAGGTAGAAAATAGTCCGGGGAGGCGGTCAATAAAATACAAAATAGCATAAAACTATTTTATTGTTGCCTGTATAAAATAGTTTTATGCTATTTTGTATTTTATTGACAGCCTCCCCGGACTATTTTCTACCTAATACCTTTTTTTTTGTTTATATGGAGACATTATCTGTCTCTATTTTCGCCTAAAAATAAGAAATGACCAAATATGAAATATGAAAAAAAATCATGTATGTATCAGGAGAAAAAAAGAAAAATATCCCGTCAACTCATTAAACACGTTGAACCCACGCATTGCGCATGCGTACGCCTTTAGTGACGGACCATTATTTATCATTAAAGATGTTCTGTGCATTTAAAGGAAATTATTTGTTTTAAGGGAACTATATGAAGTTTTCAACAACTACATAGAGAATTATAAATTCAGACGACTTGGAGTATTATGCTTACATTGCCGAATTATCACAAGTAAATTTATTTATTTAATAATAAAAAAAAATAGAGTACTTTAAAGAGCAAATACAAACAAAAATTAGTAAATGAATGTGGAAAATTGTGTGACTTTGAGAAATGTACTTTAACAAAACACTAAAATAATAAACTAAGTAATAAATTAGACTGTTCTGCATCAAAATCCTCCCTTTGACATTTTTTTTAGGTATGCTAAACACGAATCCAAACTCAGAAACCTTATTTTTCAAATTCGTATTTTGGATCAAAATAAGAGATGTTTTTCGACATTTTTTTTTTATCATTGAAAACTTCTACAAAACTAAAAAAAATTAAAAATCGTGTTGATTTTGAAGCTATTAAAAAGAATAAAAAAAGTGTTGAAGCATTGCTTACATCATAGTTTGCAATATGTCATTAAAAATTCATAGTTTGATCTCTGATTTTGAATTTTTTCTCAACCAAATTAGGAGCAGTTTGAGTTCAGCATGGAGAACGGTTTTATCAAGATATACCCTAAATGGAGAAGTGCTAAAGCGGAGAAAAATGCGATGAGAAAATGCTTGCTACTGTTGGACAGTGCAACAGGGGACAGCTGATGAAGAATATATAAGGAAAAAATATGCACACTATTTAAGCAAAAAGTTATATTATGCTCAGGATTAAATGTTATATTGCTGTGCATATTATTATTATTCACAAGAAAAAAAAATTAAACATGCAATTTAATTTTTTTTTTCCATACATTTTCTCAATAATGGTACCTGATGACTCATATTCGAAATCAGCACACAAGAAAATGAAAGAATCAGAAAGAATTGCTCAAGGAAATGAAAAAATTAAGACTGGGGATATGAATCTAAAAGTTGTAAAAACACAAATACCTATATAAAATAAAAATGTTACCATCTTTCATTGCATTTATTATGGAGAATTAAAATTCGCTAATAGGTCTTGACAAGTTCAACTATTGCATTTTTTTTAATTTTTAAAAGATTTAATTCTAGCAGCCATTCTTTAATGTACCCTTAAGACTACAAGCTACAACACTTAAAAATACATTTAACACTCTTTTATATGAAGGAAGGTTCACAAATCGAAAGCTTTTTCGAGACCGAATAGCTTACAATTTGTGAACCTTCCTTCATCATTATAGCGGTCTTTTAATTGTCTTCTATTTGAAGATTAATACTCTTTTATATGGTGTTGTGGCCTTAGTATATCAGGAATTATGACTTGTTTAATTGCGAAAGACAGTGATTAGTTGAAACAACACAAAATGTGAAATATCTCTCAAACAACAAAGATCGTTTTCCGAAACGTTGAATAAGTTAAGTTTTTCTGAAAATAGAGAATCAATATTCCATCAGGAGGATGAGGAAATATTTCGAGAAAAAAAAATCAGTAAACTTCAATAGGCGCCAGAACTTTTATATTTGGTTTTTAATGTTGTAGAAATTGAATTCGCCGTAATAAATGCAATGAAAGATGGCAATATTTTAATTTTTCATATTTGTGTTTTTACAACTTATAGAGTCATATCCCCAGTCTTAATTTTTTCATTCCCATGAGCAATTCTTTCTGATTTTTACATTTTCTTGTGTGCTGATTTCGAATCTGAGTCATCAGGTACCATTATTGAGAAAATTAAGGTTGTTTATGAAAAAAAAATGAAATTGCATGTCTATTTTTTTATTTTTTTTTCTTGAACTAGCTAGAGAGCTAGTGCCATATGATAAAATATTTCTAGAGTAAAAAAATCGATTTCACATTTTTAGAATACTGAGCCAGTCGATCAAACTCAACTCCATTCAAAGGATTTAACGCTCACTAAGAGAAGAAGTTTCCCTGAAAGTAGAGAAACTGAATTCCATCAGGAGGTAGTGGAAATATTTCGCGAAAAAACTCTGAAAACGAAAAAAAAATATTCAGTTTGTGGTTGCCCAAGCGCAGTTTAAGCATCGACAAATTTACTCGTTCTTATCCCTAAAAAATTGTATATATAGTTTTTTGTTCTTTTACTAATCCACTGTTACAGGATAATTGTAATATAATAATAAAATATAATATAAGTAGTGAGAATAATTTTCAAATTAGACGAATATTGAGTGATAACTTGAAAAATCCATAACTTTAGCTATAAAACAGCTACGAGGAAACCAAAAACGCCGAAATGACCGTCATTAAGCACTGCAGGTGGCTGACTAACTAAATTCAAAATTTTCCTACCCGGCCATTGCTTTTAAGTGGATAAGATAGAAGATACCTCAGTATGTCCTTGAGACGTAGTTGGACACCTGGGCTCGCCGATTACGTGGGACGTACTTGGCATTGAATGTGTTAATGAACAAAATGCGAAAACAACCATACGCACCGAGATTTTGGATTAAACTGGCGAATTAGTTGAATTAGGCTAGAACATCTCATGCCTTCCCTCTCACTCACTCAAATATTACTATATTTCTCTTTTGATCAAGTTATTAGTTTCCATAATGTCGAATAAAAAAACATCAGCTATTTCCTGTCCTGACTTTACTATATGTGAGACTACATTTAAATACAAAATTATTTTCATCTCTCGACTGAGAAATGATCCTACGTTTGAAATTTTAAAATACATCATATACTACATTAGTTTATTGCGTCGTTTTTCTTTTTAAATGAATCGAACATTATAATTTTTGTATATAATAATAATAATAATGAGCAAATAAGGTACCTGAAAAAGTAAATTAAATAAGCTTTTTATATTATAAAGATAATTCCCCAAATGATTTATTATAACGGGTGTCCAAAAAGAGTATTCGGGGTTTGAAAGTTGAATAAAATCTCAAATATAGAATATCAAGTAGGATATTTTCGTTTTATTTAAACACAATGAACTGGAAATTTATTTAGAAAAAACAATATTGTCAAGGTGTCCACCATAACGCTGCTGGCACTCCTCGAATCTCAAACGCAGATTTCTAAAAATGCTTTGACACATTGTTCCTGTGATTGCGTCATTTCTTTTCTGATATTTTGCTTTAATTGCGTTAGATCCGTCGGTTTCTTTTCGTATACCCTACTTTTCAAGTGGCCCCGTCTTGCTGAAACCATGTTCTAGAGTTATATCCTTTAAACTCTTGAAGTTCTTGGGCCAAAAATCCTCTTATCATTTCACAGTAACGCTCACTATTTACAGTACTATTTCCACTAGCTACTGCGTTTGAGATTCGAGGAGTGCCAGCAGCGTTAAGCCGCGTTAACACCGGAGTTTGAAACACGAGTTGCAAACAGAAATTGTAAACATCTCTAAAAACGCACATTTTTAGACGAAACATTTCGCTGTTGCAAACAGTTTTTCAGTGTTTGCAACAGAAATTTTTGTTTCCACCTGAAGTCGGTAAAGACCAAAGGGAGTTGCAAACTTTTGTTTGCAACACTGGTTTCGGTCACTATGTGCTGTTGAAACACGAAACAGAAACATTTCCCCGCCATCCCCTACGCTGCCACCTCTACTCTCACTCACGTGATCACTGGCATCACCCTGTCTCGACTCAAGTGTCATTTCTGCTGTCAAAATAACAAATATAGGCTATGTGTAGTCTACTTATAACGTCTTACTTTTATGTTATCCTTCAGAAGATCTATCAAAGCCTCGCACACCTCAGGTACAAACAAAGATATGGTTGATTTTGATATCTTGAACAGGTAACTCAAGCTTGTGTATGAATCTCCGGTAGCTAAAAAGCGCAAAGTTACGGCTAGTTTTTCCGTTACAGAAATAGCCTTTCGGTAATTCGTATCCATTTTCGAAATTTTGTGACCAATCATTAAAGTTAAATATTCAAAATCCTCACTGGTCATTCTTACAAAGTTTTTAAAACTTCCGTCCGTTCTCAGTTTAGCTGAAAGAGGGTCAACATCATCTCTATTTAAATCGCCCAACAGGTCGTTTCCACTGTACGTAGCTCTGGAATGCAGAGACGGCCTCACCCAGTATTGTCTCGGCTTACGTTGCTTTGACAACACGACACACGCCGCCGCGGCTAAAATGACATCCTCGACACTTGACATCCTGGGAAGGACTGATCCAGGGAACCAGAAAATAGGCGAGTCATAATCAAGGTCGAAAATGTTTCAAACATTTTCATGAAATATGGAAATAAAACCATGAAATAAAAATTGCAAACTTTTATTTGAAACTACTGTTTGCAACTGCTGTTTGCAATAAGAGTTTGCAACTTTTTGTTTGAAACTTCGGTGTAAATGCGGCTTTATGGTGGACACCTAGACAATATTGTTTTTTCTAAATAAATTTCCAGTTCATTGTGTTTAAATAAAACGTAAACATCCTACTTGATAATCTATATTTGAGATTTTATTCAGCTTTCAAACCCCAAATACCCTTTTTGGGCACCCTGTAAATCTGTATTAGATTCTATAATATATGGGGCCAGCTTTATTTCCAACCTATAAGACTTAGTACCTTGTTAATGAGAATATAACAGCGCCTTATTAAATGGGAAGTTGATTAAGGGAGGTTGAAGATATTTTTTTCACAAAAACTGTGTTTTTTTAATGCCATTAACCAAGTGATTTTCGTATCAAGGGACTATGAGGCAATCAGTTGTTTTGTTTATATATTATTCCATCAAGTTGGAAGGCCTCTATGAGCAAACCATTCAATTTTTCAGTCTTATATTTTTTGCGTGAAGTCAATGTTTTTTTTCTTAGAGTAGATAAGCATTTTTTGCTAGAAACATAACTAAAATTACACTGTTACATTTTGTTCACTTTTCATTTTCATGAATTATATAGCACATGCGTGCTTAGAGGCAAAGCCTATCACTTTATCCTTTAAAAACAAAGTTTTCCATAGTATATCAATAGTTAAAAAAACTATCAATAGTTTTGATAGCTTAAAACTATCGATAGTTTTGCACCAATATATGAGCTACAACCATAATAGTCTGTCTCTTCAGGTAAAAACCAGAGTTTCCAAGCCATACCCTACCTAGCAATCACCTTTTATGCCTCTTTTCCACAAATACAGACATATATTAACCAGGGAATAGATTATTTCATGAGACAGACAAATTATTAAATGAATAAAATTTGAATGAAATAAAAGGTGATAATTCTGACAGGCTGACTCATTCTTTTGATGTCAATACTGTACGAATTAAAAAATCTCCAGCAAAATTTCATCAGATGTCAATTTGTTCTCGTTTGCTCTTCGTCTAAAAGTAATTTATGATAGATTGATTCATAGTCAGGATTTTCAGTTAAAAAATTTTTATTTTGAAAAGCCAAAATTTCGATCCCACTTGTGGATCTTCATCGGGGGCAAATGAAGACAAATATATGAGTATCTATGTTAGAAGATGAGAATTAAATGTTTATCATGTAATTATAGATAGTAACAACTAGGAGTAACAGAATAATGGAAAACAAATCTAACTGTCATGTTTACATAACATGGATACTTTAGAAAACTGATAATTTTACAAAAGATGGTTAGCTAGATAAAATACAATCTGATATTTACCGTCTGAGTCCAGAGTAATGCAGAGACTAAGGTAAAATAAGGTAGGGGTGGTGGAAGGGTGTTAGTTTGCCGACCTCAAAGGTTTATTTTGGCTAGAAGATGTCAATACTTTAGGAAACTGATAATTTTATTAAAGACAGTCGTCTTCTAGCATAGATACTCATATATTTGACTTCTTTTAGCCCTGATGAAGATCCTCAAGTGGGATTGAAACGTTGGCTTTTCAAAATAAAAATTTTTTAACTGAAAATCTTGACTATAAATCAACCAAACTATTTTCTCTTTACCAGAAAATGACTATTTCTCATCTCTAAAAGTAATTTAGTAATAGAAAAATAACAAACGTTTCCCTCATTAAACCTTGCCTTAATAGCCTCTTCAATTTAATTATTTTTTTAGTCGTACAAACTAAGCATCTTTATTTATCGGCGTTCAAACAATTTTCCTTCTGCATTAACATCACCAAAATCATCAAAATTTCATCAGGTGAACATAATAAAAATAATAATAATCATTATTACAGCTCTATTTTTTTCCTAGCTATTATCAACATTGTTGCATTTAATTTTAAAATGTCCTGTGTCTTTCAAATAGGGTAGGGCAATATTTGATAGTAGCACTATCAATACCACCTGTCTGCAAAAAAAAAAAATTTGCTCCTTTGAGAAATTTTTATAGTTTCATGCGTACTTAATTCTGATCAGAAGTAAAAAAAAATCTATCTAGCATAATTTTGGAGAAATTAGACGTTTTTTTTTTTTTTTTTTTTTTTTTTTAAATCTGAAATAGCATATTTTTTATTTTTTTTAAATTTCATTTTTTTTTCACTCCCAAGAACCTTTTTTTACTTTTATGCTTAGATGTGTGCTGTATTGTAATCAACATTTAAAAACATCCTACCATTTACTATTTTTTAGAGATTGGAGGTTATTTGTGAAAAAAAACTGAAATGGCACTTTTTTTATATATTTCTTTAACACTTTTTTGGTGAAAACCTTAATATATATAAAATAATAATATTTAATACTGAACATTATTAATGTGTATATTAATTCCTTTTGTACTCTCCCGTTCAGTGTCAGTGTCTCCCGTTGTGGTGTCTAACAGCAGTCGGCAACCATCTTCTTATAGCATTTACTGCTGTAACTTTTTTCGATTTGGGCTATCTCTTAAAAAAATTGTTCTCAATGTTCATCTGAAACTGCTCCCAAGAGGGAAGAAATCCAAACGAAAATGCAAAAAATGAATTTTTAATGTCAAGTTGCAACCATGGCCTTATATGATGAAAGCAATTCTTCGACAATTGTTGCTCATTTGTTCCAAATAGTTATGGCTCCCCTTTTTTTTTTTTTTTTTTTTTTTTTTTTTTTTTTTTTTTTTTCCCCTCGGCGCTACGGTCCTGATAGGACCTTGGCCTCTTCAACGATTCTTTCCCATTCGTTTCGGTCCTGGGCGATATTCCTCCATCGCCTCACCCCAAGCCGCCGCAGGTCGTCCTCCACGTCGTCCAGCCATCTCAGTCGTGGTCTGCCTCTTCTTCTATCTCCACCTGGTCGACTATACATTAGGTTTCGAGGCAAACGCTCTTGAGGCATTCTCTCGACGTGTCCTAACCATCTGATGCGCCCACTTTTGATTACAGCTACCAGGTCTGGAGAGTTGTAGAGCTGTTTAAGTTCTGCATTCGTCCTTATCCTCCATTGTCCATTCTGGTATACTGGGCCGTAGATCTTCCGGAGGATTTTCCTTTCCCATATAGCAAGCATCCTTTCATTTCTCGGGATAACACCCATGTTTCGCTACCATACGTAACGATTGGCCTTATCATAGTTTTGTAAATTAACTCTCGGGCCCTTCTAGACAGTATCTTGAACCGCAGTGCCTTTTGGGCAGCATAATATTGCCTGTTTCCAGCTGCTATCCTCGCTTTGATTTCTGTGAGGATGCCATTGTCCTGTGTCAGTATCGATCCTAGATACTTGAAATCGTGACACACCGGAAAGGCATGCTCTCCCAATCTGAGTTCTTTCGTTCGCTGCTCATTTTTAGCGGTAGAGGAAAGCATGTATGCCGACTTGCGCTCGTTAATTTTAAGTCCCCGCGCTGCTGCAGCCCTTTCGAATTCCTCAAGGGTACCTGAAAGTGCCGGGATGGTTCTTGACATCAGCGCCACATCGTCCGCGTATGCCAAATGCTGCGTGATTCGGTTGCAGATGGTTCCTCCTGGGTTGGTTCGTATTCCTCTTACGGCCATTTCCATTGAGAGGATTTTGATGCAGAACAGTAGTAATAGATTAACACTATTACATAGTAACAGATGTAATAGATAATACTGTTTCGGTATCAGCTTCCTTTTTGACAGACTTATTCAATAAATAATTTCAACTAATACAATTACTTACCTATTATTTGAAAATTTCAGAGTTATAATAAAATTATATTAAAAAGATCAAATAAAACTTAATTTATTTTAGTATTTTCACAAATTCCTGAAAGAAACACTAGCATTTCTGCTTTCTTTTGTCTTAATTTATTTATTAATAATATTTATTAACTATTAAATTAATAATATTAATCAAAGTTTAGGAGTTTTTTCTTCTTTTTTGTTGCATATTTCTGTAAATATAATTACATAAATAAGGTCCTATTTTTCAATTTATTTTAAATGAAGATCCGAGCCCAATTAATTAGTAATTTTGAGAAATTTTAGAATGACACCTCCTATGTGGCATCAACTCTTGGAAAGTTATATAAAAGAGAACCCTTGGGCACTAGGAATTCCGAGTTCAATAGCAAAAGAACTCGAGAGTGGACAGTTACAGATCCCAAAACTACGAGTTTCAAAACTTGAGGGCAAAAAAGATCCATGGATAGTGATTATTGATAGGTATGACATCGATATATCAATGGTAACTATCGAATATACCTCAACTCTACTTTCAAACCTTTTCCAGTTCATGTCACATTCTTAAAGGCATATTCTAAATGTAATTATATAATAAAGGTGAAAATAAATCACCTTGTTTTAAGCTCAAATAAATATTAGAAAAATAAATTCAGGTCTAACACAATTAAAAGTTTCAAGTCCAACATATTACAAGATTTACTAACATCCAAGGCTTTTCAGCTCCAATTGTTTCTCATTTGATATCAATAAAATATTTGATAAACAGTTGAACAGTTCTATTGAAACCTTTTCTTGTATTCTATACCAAAAAATAAATAAATAAAAGGGATAAATATTTAAAAAATAGTATAAAAAGTTAATTTATTAAAGAAAGATTTAGGAGTGTAAACAATATAGAAGCTTTAATTAGTAGGAGCAGAGTTAACTGGAACACAAATACTTATTTATAATTTAAAAAAGTTATTCTTTAAGTGATTCTTCAGTAGGTTGCGCTGCTGAGCCATAATTTCGTTCCCTATCCTTGTTTTTAGCACCAGAAACAATATCATCAATCTTCAACAATAAAATTGCAGACTGAAACAAAAGAAAGACACAATGTCAATATTTTTAAACTGAATAATAAAAATTTCCTAAAACTAATTAAAATCCATTAAAATCCTTAATAAGTTCAAATATCTTGGGTAAATAATAAGAGTAATGTGTATTATATTTTCTCATCAACTTTTTCATCACTGAAGTATCAACATTTTATGCATCAAACAAAGTACACAGATGTTACCACAACACTATAGTTTTCTCATACTGTCATAAACATTTTCAATATCTGGATTTTGTCAATCATCTCCAGATTTTGATAGGTGGTATCCTCAAGCTGTGTCCTCTTCTTTCCAGTTTCGGTGTCTTCTAGTCGGTGTCTAGTCTCTGAAAGTGTTCTAGCCATCTATCTAGTATGCCTGCTTAATGGCTAATAATCTTCCCATACTTTCCTTTGCATTAGCTTTTTCTTGGCATGTATCCTTTCCTTCCATCACTTACATTTTGAAAGAACTTTCGGCTATGCTGTTGAGAGAAATCCCAGATTTTCAATGTGACTTCTTTTCCATGCAAGTTTCTTCCTTAGATATGGATTGAATGGATTCTTCTCTCTTTTCTTTGGCGCATTATGTACTCTCTTATGCCTTTTTTTGCTATCATTCTTCAGTATGCTGCATTTTTGCATTCTCTGGGTTTTATACAGTCTTCATCAAACCAATATTGATGATCTACTTTGCTTTTCTTCACAACCCAATATTTTCTCAGCAGTAATCTGTAAGCAAGCTTTTACATGCATCGGTTGACATTAGCAGTTTTATCAGGGTATCTCTTCAGTATCTGCAGCATATTTCCATTAGATGTACTCCCATAAGTGGGCACACTGTGGGTATTTGAGCTTTTTTACATTCCATTTCCTTCTTCCTGATCCACTTACTTTATAAACATTAGATAGCCAAGCTCTTAATGTGCCTATACCAGAAAGTGATCTGTGTCAACATTTGCACCTCGATAGCATTTCACATTTATAAGGTTCGATCTGTCTTGAGCTTATATTGTGCTCAATTTGGGTGGTAGTGATAGTTGGGTTGGTCCACGTTTTTTATGGATGTCCTTTGAATCGAACTTTTTGCTGCAAATTACAAGACCTCTAGAAGCAGCAAAGATCACTCGTTGGTTTCCTTGTGGAGACTATACTTTTCCAGGATTGGTCGGTAAGCCAGTTCTTTCCCTGTTTGAGTATAGAAATCGCCCATAAAGACTTAAATGTCATGCCTAACAGTTTTCTTCCGATTTTCCTTGTTCTTCATACAACTCACCTTTGTCTTCATAGGTAGTAGTTTCTGTAAAGTCAATTATGAAGTATTTTAATCTGTAGGTGGTGATTATTCCTACCCCAAGGATGTGTTACTTTTTTTAGCAACTGTAGTATACGTTACATCCCCTTCTTTCTATTATGCCAGATTCTATTAATTTAACTTACTGAATAGCGGCAATATCAGTCAGAGTACTGTTCCCCCAACATGGAAGGCTAGAGGCTATCTGCAGTATAGTCCCCAGGCGATAGGGACCGCCAAATCCCAACGTCATTTATAATAATGTAATATTAAAGTAGTTAATAAGGTTTAGAAGTTTAAATTCCACTTCTAACGAATGTTTTAATGTTGAATTTTGGAGAAAATCCTGAGGGGCAATAAACGTTTTTAAGAGTGGCTTGTAATAATCTATAATCACCAAAACATTTTTGTCAAAATCAGTGACCCATTAGCTGCGCGCGCGCCCCCGTGTAAGATAGAAGTCATTCAAACTAATGTTATGTTCATATCAGAAAGAAATAAAAACAATTTTTATATGAATCAGAATAAATAGAAGTAACATCATAAAGTTGAGTGATAAAAAGTTATAAAAATCAAGTAAATGGAAAGATTATAAAAGCATAGGAAGTCCAGATTTGATACAGCTGGATTTTCATGTGAAGGATAGACTATCGAACAGAATACAGAATCTATTAAGGACAGAAATCACCTTATTGAAAGGACTCTGAAGTGTATTTTGCAAGGAGGGGGCAAATAACAGCAATATTCATCAATTTTCCAGTAACTTAATTTTTACAATTTTTATTTCATTTAACTTCATTGTAAGCATAACTATTAAGTCATTCTAGTTTTCATAGTAATAACTTTCATTTATTTTATAAAAAATAAACATAACATTAGTTTTGAGCAACTTCTATTTTTCTATATTTCTACTATTTTTTTCTTATTTCAATTAATTGAGAGAGCAGGTCTGAGTACATCATGGGAATGCAAATTAATGGTTACAACTTTTGTGTGGTTCTTGTCGTCAGGTTATTTTTTTTTTAAGAATACCGATCTTTGAATATTTGTCGTTATTTTTTATTTATTTATAGTTTTTGAACTATTATTGTGGCTCAAAGAAGAATCCTTTCAACATTGAAAGTGCATTAGCCTTAAAGAAACTTTAATGCTGATTCCAAAATGAAATGAAATGTTGGGGAAAAAAATTGTAAATGTAGCAAAAATCGGGCCTTAATCATAAAAAACTTGATATCCTTATAATCCCTTTAAAACAGGATATGGCCAGAACCAGTTGAGATAGAAATGTATAATTGGCAGCATTTAACTTAAGTTTTTTTGAGTTTCACCACTTTGAGTACTGTCATCTTACAATACACCCTCCCTGTTGTATTGTAGATATAATAAATACCGAATTTTTTAAAAGTAATAATTACAATGTATTACCTCTATAGCAGTTTTATAGATCTGGACTTTAACTGAATAGGGTTCCCATACACCTAATTCATCAACTGTTTTTAATTCTCCAGTAATTCCATCAACTCCTTTAAGGACACCTGAATAATGGGACAAAAATTAGAATAAGTGTTAAAACATACAATAAATAGTTAATATGGATAATTAGAATAATGTGTTTTTACTAGTTAAAATATTTCAATAACTTAATTCACATGCTTAATACAACTGAATACAATTAACTAATCAGCATCAAACCAAAAATTGCAAACTACATTAATATAGCACACAACTGATGGGTCATTGTTTTCGAAAAACCTTTAATGGGTGATTCTAGGTTGAAATATTTGACTTTTGTCCAATGTACAATAGCAGTCAAGAAACTAATGATTTCATATATTTTTTAAAAATATTTGTGTCTGCCTCCTGTTCAGAATGGATGAACGATGTCTGGTTTTTTTTATACATTAAAAAAAATTAATTGATACACAATAACCCAGGCATCCATTCAGAACAAGGACAGAAACAAATATTTTATAATCAACTTTTTTTCAGCATGAATCAAATATTTTTAAGCTAGAACCACCAATCATGTGCTCCCCTGGTTAGTCATAAAAATCATATTAACATGTGCTAACCAGAATTATGTTGTTTCTCAAGTTCATTCATCGACCTGATCACTTTCCCACCAGCATTTTGCAATAATGTTCTAGGTATAATTCTTAAAGCAGATGGAATGGCAGCATAACAATCTTCTTCCATATCTATGGTATAATTTGCTTTAATTAGAGCCTGTAACAAGGATTAATTTATTAATCATTAACAAGGATTAACTTTCTAACAATGGACTTAGAAAGTTCAGCAATGTAGAGTTCTAGATTAGGCCAAATTTTTAGCAGATCTTTGCATTTTAAGATTTTCGGACAACCTTAGGTTTAGTTCTTTGTACTAAGTAAGAAGTAATGTTTTTTTTTATATGTTTTTTTTTTTATATATGACATTACAAGGAGGTTATTTATCTCAGGGCAAAGATTTCATGACAATCAAACAAAGTAAACAAATTTATTTCAGAACGCAACAATGGTTTAGTGTCTAATAAAGGCCAAGTCAGCTTCAAATTATAAGGTACTAAAATTGCGGAGAATTCCATTTGTCAACTAAATGTCATACTACAAAATGCAGCAAGTAAGATCCCGAAAATAAAATCATAGATAACAAAATAAAAACAAATATCTCATCTTGAAAATCCGCTTTCAAAGTTAAAAGAAAATATGACCTATGTTCCAGTAAAAAAAAATTGGCTGTTCATACAGTCATGAGTTCATTTAATAAATAAATAAACTGTGCAAAATAAAAGTGTAATACATTTTAGGGTATTCTAGCATTTCCACATTTCTTCCAAAATCTAAGATAAGTGAATAAGAATTAATAGCAAAAAAAGTTTCTTAACACGTTCACGCCAGCATGTACCATCAGTGGCCAACACTCTACTGCCTTATCGGACACTTTAGTCAATCACGAAACTTTCCACGACTGTTGGGTATTAGGTAGGATTGATTGCATTGTTTATTTTATTATTGTTGGATATCAATACAGCATAATGCACTGGAATAGCTCCCGTCCAATAGAGCAAATAGCATTAAGCTCAGCCGCTAATGGGCGAGGAGCATGAATTACAGTGCCGGTGAATAATATATCACATTTAATTACTTATAGGTTTTACGATGATCATGACTATCATTTTATGGATAAAAAAATTATCATTCGATTAATAAATAATATCATTTTTAAATCTGATAAATCTCCTTCGGAATACTAGAGTGCTGAACCGTTAATATCAGGAGCGAGTAAAGAGGAAGTTGAAATAGCCATTGAAAAATTAAAATCGCATAAAGCAGCGGGAACCGATAATCTTCCTAGTGAACTGAACAAGGCATGCGGGAAAGCCGGGATTTCTAAAATACATCTTTTGGTTAGAAAATTTTTGGAACAGAAGAAAATACCCTGAAGAAGAGAAAGGATCTATTCTTATTCTGATTTACAAAATGTAATCAAAAACAGATTGCAATAACTATTGAGGAATCTCACTCCTTCATATATGTTATAAAATAATTATGTTAATCCTTAATAACCAAATCACTGAATACACCAAGGAAATAAATGGAGACTAACAATGTGGTTTTAGATGGAACTGTTCAAGCGTTTATTTTATTTATTTATTTTATTTTATTTTAAATAATCCCACCAACAGGTGTTGACCAAATATTTTCTCTCCATCAAATATTAGAGAAAAAATTAAGAGTACAATGGTAGAGTACATCAGCTTTTTATCGATGACAAAGTGCTTATGATTTGATTAACCGCCAGAAATTATATAATATTCTTGTCGAGCAAGGAATATCAAAAAAGTAAACTTAGTAGAAATGTGTATGATCAAAACATTCAATGAAGTTAGAATCGGTAATCATTTTTCCGATAGCTTTGAGGATCGTTAGGATTTATAACAAGGGGAGTCTCTTATACCTGCTTTATTTAATTTATGGATACAATATGTCATTTCGGGGATAAGATGTTCCGAAAAAGGTGTGTTTTTAGGTGGGAATATACTGGTACTAGGTTATGCTGATGATTTAGAGCTGCTGGGTGAAGACACTGAAACCATAAAATGAAATACAAGGTTGAATTTATATACATATATTTACCTTATGCTTTTCTTCAATCAAACTTCTTCAAAAATTTATTAATAGACATCGTTACAGTTTGAAAAATTATTAATAAGTATAAGAATTTTCAAATAAATTAATGTACAAATAAGCTTACTCTGTGTAGGGCCATTTCTACAGCACCACCTCCTGGAAGTATTCTAGGATCCAAATACAAATTCCTAACAACATTCATTGCATCTTGTAAATTTCTCTGAACTTCATTTAATACGTCTTTGCTAGGACCACGAAGTAAGATTGTGCAAGCTTTAGGATTCTTACACTCAGTAATAAAAGTGAAGTACTCATCTCCAATCTTAAAAAAAAATTTAACAATTACAATGACATAATATTTAATTTTATTTTACATTTTAAAACTGTTTCATGCTGCATTCTTGGGTATTAAGATTTTAATAAAGAATGAATGAAACTAATTGTCAATTGTAAAACTAGATCTTAGTAGAAATAAACATGTAAACCCATTTGTTCCCAGAACTTTTTTTAATATATAAAATGATGAAAATAATATCTTACATTTATATTTACTCATTAAATGTGATATATGATAAAAATGAACAAAATCAACACAGGGACTGAGATAAGCCCTGTTGCGAAAACGCTGGGAATTTAGGTAGTCATTCGAAAAAGAAATGGGGTTTCTTAAAAAATCATTTCTAAATGTTGTTCTGATAGAGAATTAGAAAAAAATTCTATGGAATGCTACATTGTACATTATTTATTTATTGTTGAATAACACAAGAGAAATCCAGTTGTCTTTTTTTAGGAAGAGATGAGGTGATCTATGTGTAATTGTAATATGTATAATCATGACTCGCCTATTATGGTTGATGACGACGAGGTTCCTGCCAAACAATGATAAATAAATGGAGATATCGAAATAGAAAACTGAAAATGATAAGAAATAATAGTAATTTTTTTTTTATTTAGTATTAACCTTTTTCCCTAAGAATTCCATAAATATTCAAAAGAGATTTAGCCAAATATCTTCTAAGTAAATCTGCTCATGTTTCGGTTCACCTGGATAAACCTCATTTTCTATAGTGTTTTTCCGTCTTGCTCTTTTATCTCCTTCATTATCCTTTTTCTTTCAATGAAAATTATGTTTTGAAGAGCATTGGATTTACTTATCTGAAATTTCAGTGTCACTTTCCTCCACCAACTCTTTGCCTACCTCCAGAGTGATTTCTAATGCCCATGTCCTCATCACCATGGTCTCGTCAGAAATTACCTCAGGTAGAAGTATTATACATAAATCTAGCCTTGCAGCATTTTGTGATATATTTGCCTCTTGTTACATAGATATATACTCGAGATTTGCCTGATGATTGCATTGTCTTAGGCTTTTTAGGGACTGACCAAGAAAACATTTACATTAATTTCAGTAAAACTAAAGAAAAAAGTAATAATACGGAGGTAAAATCGGTTAAACACCCTTTCTTCCCAAAGTTGAGTTATCGCAACGGATGGATTTACATTACAAAAACTCACGCTACTTTATAGATGAACACAATTGCCTTTTTTATTTGTGTTTTTAAAAGCTTATATTCGACTTGTACCAAATTTAAAACTTGTAACATCACATGGGATGAAATAAAAAAAAAATACTTACAAAACTCAAGCCTCAAGATGGCAACAAAGTCCGTTACAAACTAAACAGATCGACGATGACACTAGAGTCAATATTTTTTTTTTCAAGATATAAGAAGGACTTTATTCGTCCTAGTGTGAGGGACTGTTCTAGTGAATCCCTCTCCTCGGTGCTAATTTTTTTTTTACTTTAGGAACTACGTTTGTTTCGGAGAATGTCAGCTGTTGTGTTTTCGCAACACTGGGTACAAATGGGTTAACCCATCTATTATGGACTTATTTATTACTAATAAAAAAGATTTACTGGAAGAGTATTTAGAGTTGTTATTTACTACGGCACGTTGAGATCCATCACATGTCCAATGAATACATCTAATTTAATAACAAAAGCCTTCAATTCGAGTCACTTATGAGACCAATTAGGCCATACTTTGGAGATCCCTATCTTAGAAAGTACTGGATTAGAATTCCATCGAATCAAAAGAACACCAGATAAGATTTATAACTAACAGCAGTAAAAATAGAACATTCAGATTTTAAGTTGATAATGAAGGATAAAAAAAGTGTAATCCATACGAACCTTCTTAACTTCAAAGAGACCTGCACCACAACCAATGTGATAGGGCTTGATTTCTTCTACACGGCTAACAATAGTTGCATCCACTGCTCGAGCAATTCTGTTATTATCAGTCTTCTTAACCCTACGTATGGCTGTAATACCAGCCTAAATAAAAATATAACAATTAAAATCAATACAATATATTATTGGAAAAACTTAATGGAAAAATGTAAATCAATTATAAAAATAATATAAATATGAACCTTGAAAAGATGGTGTTGTGCTAAATCAGAAATCCCTTTTTCAGTTATTACAACATTAGGTTTTTGTTCAATGATGTGATTGCACATTTTTTCAATGTATTCTTCTTCAATTTGTAAAAGCCTTGTATAATCACCTTCCTTGATGATTTCCACATTAGTCTACATAAATTATAAAAATATATATTAACAAATTTAAACCAATTTATAAATACCAATAAAGCATTAAATAATAAATCTAACCTGACTTTCCCCTTTTTTATATTCAAGAGAACAATCTAATAATAAAATTCGTGGATTTTTAATGAAGCGTGACATTTTCGGATGTGTTACATCTTTGTTAAGCATTACACCTTCCAAAACTTTAGAATCTTCAATAAAACCACCAGGAACCTAGATTACAAAAAACTAATAACAATAAGCATACTAATTTTAAAAGAAATAAAAATTTGGAATAAATAAAATAATAAAACCTTCTCTATTTTAGCGAAGTTCTTTAAGTCTATTCCAGGACCTTTCAGATCTCTGACAGTATCCACAGCATCAATTGCCATTTGGCAAGCCATTTCAGACCAAGCACCTAAAAATTTGGTTCCTAAGCAGCCTTTAACTACTTCAATTACTTTTGCTTTATCCTTCAGGTCAAGAGAAGTGCTAAAATAAAATAACAAAAATATAGTGTTGTAAAATGCTTGCTTATAAACAGTAAAATAAAAACTTTCAACAAATATCAGTCATAAATCAGAATAGGACAAGGAGAATTCATAAAAAGGAAATATATATGAACACTTGCCTTAATCCTTAATTATGACGGACATTTTATTAAACTAAAAGCTATTGACAATAATGTTAGAAGTCTTGATTAGAAAAATCATAATATTTGAAGAATAAAAAAAAAATACGAAAAACATAAGAGGTCACAAAAAACAATATTAGAATAGTTAAATACAAAACAGACACAAAAACTTCACTACAGATAAATCAATAAAAGATACCAGTTATTTCTTACTTCATAATGGTTAGGGAAGATTTATTTTTTATATGAAAATTAATCTTACAGTGAACTTTATTTTCTCTTTACTTTCATTACAGATGTAAAATAAGTTTTAAGGAATACTCCCCCCCCCCTTCCCAGGCAAAATCTGGCCTAGTGTTTGCAAGTTTTATTGCTTCATGCTTAATATTTTCACTTGTTTTGAATACTTTATATCACAAGTGTAAAAATGTACAATTTACCAGTTAACTATTCCTGACATAATCATCAGTTTCCAAATAGTCCTGACATTACAAAAATCCTCCTTATTATTATAATCAATCAAATTCAAAATCATATTCATTAAATTTTCTTAAAAAATCTAATGAAAGGGCTTTGAAGAACAGCAAAAATGAATTCAACTTTTTCAAAACAAAAATGTACTTGGCCATTACTGGAAGTGCCTTCCTTTTAGTGATTTTTAATACTCTTAAATTCATTAAATACAATCAGCAATATTGCTTTATTATTTATCAAAAGAAATATAATCAAATGATACATAAGAATAAAGCTTTTGATAACTGATATATAATAAATTTTATGTAAAATAAAATGCTTAATATGTAAATACAGACAAAATAAAAATTAATTTAACTTTTTCAAAACAAAAATTTACTTAGCCTACATTACAGGAAGAGCCTTCCTTTTTTGATTTCTAATACTTTTTGAATCATTAAATACAATCAACAATATATTTTAATTCAATACTTTCAACATGCTTGAAGGTTTAACTAGAACACATCTTAGTAACCATGTGATAAATTCTGAACTTTTTCGAACATTTCCCTATAGTTTCTCCAATTGAGGGATCAAGGCTGAAGTTCATTGATATTATCCAGCATGGTTTTTGGAAAGAAGATGATTACAGCCCTTTGGCACAAAGCACTTCCTAGTAAATAATGCAGTGGTACTTGAGAAGTAATATTTTCAAATAGTTTACCTATAGTGCAATTCAGCCCTCGTTTTAACTAATCTCGGCAAGAGCTCCATCAGAACTAATATTGTATAATTTTTGCTAATCCAAGCTTTTTCCTTCAACGGTTATTTTTCTTCAAATACATCTCCCTCCTGCATTTTCATCTCAATGTGATCATACAAAGGTAAACAGATAGCTGAGGAGATATTTTATTGTCACAACTTTCATCAGAAGCCAAAGAAATGGTTTTAGCAAACCAAAAGCTTAGAAACTACCACTGAGCTCAAATATGCCATCCAATCAATTTGCCGCCTAGAGAAAAAGCTACTTTGTCTATTACTTTAGAAATTTTCAGGTAACTAGTTTTCCAAAGATTATATAACTGGGCTAGATAACACTTTATTTTCATATATCCCGTTCAGGGAAGGAATAACAAGGCTGTCCAAGCCAACCCCCTGTCCGAATGAGCTTTCCCCTGCAATAATCACTTTTCATAAAACCAAATGAGATTGTCCTTAAAACCAAAAATAAGAGGAGTAGCTCAGGGGCAAAGATATTGGGCACTTGATTTATTGATAAGTTAAGGCCCAATTCTTGAAGAAATATTATCTTACATTGCATCAGTAGTGAATCAATTTGAATTTATTTTTTCTAGCAATAGAGGGTGATTTTATACCTTATCTCTGGAAGTATTCTTAAAATATCATCCAAAGCTCTTTTAAATTCTTTAATGATTGTCGTTGGATGCACCTCATCGATATGTCTTTCAATTTCTGCCATGATTTGTCCACAAAGAATCACAACTGACGTTGTGCCATCTCCAACCTAAAACATTTGTTAATTTATTATTTTAAGTGAATGTGCCCAAAGAAGAATGTGAATGCGAAGGAATGGACACTGAATAATCTCCAATTAACCAGCCTTATAGATTTGGAAAAGAATAATCACTTTTCTAACTATGGAAAAAAATAAATAAATAAAATGTAAAATGTGCCCAAACCATTATTGATTCCTCCTTCAAATGTGGAAGGCTCATGCTTCATCTTAGAGGCCAACTGAAAGAGCTCGGCCACTCTATTTGCAGTATTCTATTTAGCTATTCTCAGTACTGTATTAAGGCCCTTATTTCTCCTTTGTTAACAATCATATTCTTATTTTTTTTTACATACAATCAACAAAAAATATTAAAGTATTATTGAAATTACAAATATTGCATTGATATAGTTAGAAACATTAAAAATCAACCATAACAATGATAATGAATAATTATAATCTTTTTTATCTGAAAAAAATCAAATAGCTTGTATCATTTTTGTAAAGAGATAAAAAATAATACGCAGTGACAGTCAAAAGTTTCCGGACACTTCATTTATAACCCATTTCTAAAAAACTTATATGCCAATTAAGGTAATTTTTATCCAGCATGAAATAACAGCACAATTAAACATTATATTATTATTGATTCAATCAGTTATGATGAAGAAAAGTATTTACTAGGACACTAGGTTGCTATTTATTATTATGGATTACCTTTAATCTTGAAAATATTTTAGTTCCATTTTAAACAAGGTCATATTAAAAGTTTAGAACTGTGTCAAACAATTGGTCAGTCTTCACAAAAGAGAATCTCGTCGTAACAAGTTAGTAAAAATTCCATTAAAGATTTAAATAAAAAAATATAACATAGATGAAGGTTTCAGTGACAGATCAAGACCTGGGCAACTACAAAAACACTTAGATTTGACAGAATCATAAGGAGGAAATCTGTTGGTGACAACTGGTAGAATTTTACTAGAAGCATTGCAGAGAGTTGAGATAAGAAAATGAGTCAGATGTGAACCCGAAGTGCAGTGTCTTAAGTTGTAAGATATTTCAAACTATTTAAATGATTTTGAGTGAAAAAATCACTCATATAAAAAAAGAAAAAGGCCGTCAAACTAATATTTTGTTATGACCACCGAGACTAGCTTGTAGAGCAATTGCAAAATTTAGACTTTTCTGACGAATCAACATTTTATCTTTGCAGATTGGGGAAAAAAAAAAAAAAGTGTCAAAATAAACAATAAATGAAGTGTCCACAATCTTTTCACCGCAACCTTAATTCAGAGAGGTTATAGTTTGATATAACATTTTATTTTGTGTAGTTTTATAAAAACTATCAATATTAAATGATTAATGTTACCATTTAAACAAAATAAAACTCACTTTAAAGGCAAAAAATTATTTAAGACCCATCCGACTATTTGAAAGAGATTAATATTCATCTGATCTGATAGAACAATTGATTGATCATGAACTGTTTTCAACAATATTGCGAACAATATACTGTTAAAGCGATTTTAAAAGTGGCCCAGGTATTCAAGGTCATGTGTTGGAAGTACCAAGAGACAAGCTGAATTTTTGCCAATTGTTAGACTCACTAAAAGCTTAATTTTATCAAAAGTCTCCACCCATCCCCTTGCTACAATGAGGGGGCCTCCACTTACATTTCAAAAACTACCTAGAAATAGATCAAGGAAAAGTTGTAGAACATGTCTCGCTGTTTCTAACATTCTGTTCTAACATTATATTTAGGGGCTGGAACAGTTTAAATATCTTCATATCAACTGAACAGTTTAAATATCTGGGCAGGTGGCTATCGAAGGGGAACAGCAATATGGATATTGATGAAAAAGTAATTAGAGGTAGAAAGATTATCCAAATATTAAATTCTGTTCTATGGAATAAGAATGTCCAACTTCAAACCAAAAAAAGAATATTCTATGCTTTTATAATCAGTACCGTACTTTATGCCTCTGAAACCTGGACTGTTTCAACAGCCTCAGCAAAAAAACTTGTTGCAATGGAAATGGATTTTTGGAGACGTAGCTGTGGGATATCTTGAATC
The DNA here is from genome assembly GCA_911387785.2 of Aelia acuminata. Lineage (NCBI taxonomy): Eukaryota > Metazoa > Arthropoda > Insecta > Hemiptera > Pentatomidae > Aelia > Aelia acuminata. Next base: position 21,269,610 of record OU426980.1, read on the forward strand.
CAACATGTCCCGAATAATATCATAAGGGAAATAGTTCAAGAACCAATTAATATCCTTCATACTATCGCAACAAGAAAGCTGAGCTGGTTCGGACACGTCATGAGGATGTCGGACGACCGGTGGCCTAAGAGATTACTGAAGCATGTTCCAAGTGAAAGAAGAAAGAGAGGTCGTCCTGAAAAGAAATGGATAGACGGACTGCAAGAAGCTATGGCAGCAAGAGGATTGCAAGAAGACGACTGTCAGGACAGGAAAAAATGGGGGGATGGATTGTTAGGAAATGACATATGACCTCGCGTTGTAATAAAGTCGTTTAAAAAAAAAAAAAAATGGATTTTTCAAAACATTTTTATGTAAAAAATGATAATTTCCTTTTGATATCATCACCTTCTACTAATGTTAAGTAGGAAGAAGGAGGAATATTATTATTGTTTTTTATATATTAACTGAAAGGTGAATTGATTGATATTGAATGATTGAAATTTACCATTCTAAATCATAGTTTCAGTACAGCCTGTTCGGTCTTAGAGACATCGTGTCTATATCACTATTCATTTAGTCTTTCGTTTCCTATTGAGTTGCAAGTGAATATAATATCTAGTAAATAGTGAAAAGTATAACGTTTCAAAATTTCATGTAAATCGAACTATCCATTTATTAGCTCATTAAGTAAATGATTGACGAAGAAAAAGTCATTGCTATTGCCATCTGTGGCTTCTTTTTCTCTTAATTATTTATTTTTTTTTTTTTCATAGTTCCTATTATTTGTTTATTTTTAGTTTATCTTCTCATCGGAATCCTTTATCTTTTTATATTATTAATTCTTTACCATTTATTAAAGTTTTATTATTACCAGTATTATTGAAGTTGATTTTTTCGTTTATCTTTCGTCAATAAGAGAAATATGGAGTTAGATATGGAAAGAGGCGTCAGTAACTTGAAAAGAAAACATTTTGAAACATCTGAACCAGCTGAAGTAATACCATCTATTCACGAAAACATAAAAATTGATAATGATTTTATTAAACCTGGCATAGCCGACTTCCATTCATCCAATTTATATACAATATCGGATTCCCAAGCTACAAGCTATGGTCAAAACCAATATTATGCAGGAGAGGTATAAAGCAGGGTGACACATTTTCCTCTAGCCTCTTTAACTTAGCAATGGATTGGGTTGTTCATTCTTTTCCTCTAGGAATAGGAGTTAACATGAAGGGAACAATGGTAAACTGCCTAGCGTTTACCAACGACTTGGTCTTGGTTGTGTCTTCAATGAATGGCATGAAAAGATTCTTATCACACGCAGCTGAATCAATTCAAGATCTAGGTTTGGAAATAAATCCGAAAAAATACCTTAGTTTTTCGTTAATAAAGGCCGTAAAATGTAGCTTCATGAAGGTAGACAGCAGATGTCACTTCACCATCAAGGGTACGAAACTTAATCAATTTGGTATCCTTGACTGTTGGAAATGTTTGGGAGCCAAATTTAGTTTAAACTACAAAACAACCGTAGGGGTAATAAATGAGTTTTCTTTACTATTGCAAAAAATACCCACTGCTCCCCTGAACCCTCAGAAAAAACAAGTATATTGCCTTGGGGACATATCTTACCCCTAAATATATCCATCTCCTCACACAATTTGAATATTTTGGCGAGAAACGCAATGCGCTGCCAGTTGCGTCTTCCAAAACACACTCCTACTCAATATTTTCAGGCCTCTTGTAATGACAGAGGCTTGGGCGTTATGAGCTTCGTCATTTCTATACCTCCACTCAACCTTGCTAGAATGTGTCGAATGGAACATTCAGGTAGCCCAGTAGCCAGATCTGCCTATACTTCATGCTTTACCAGGAGGGAAATTATACTAGAAATTGTCTAGTAGCCATATGAAAATGTGCCTCGATGCTGATAACACTTCAAGAAAGAACAAAAAACACTTTTTGAGAAGAACATAAAAAAAAAAGTGCTTTCCTCAAAACTGCAACAAAGCCTTGATGGGAGAGCGCTGAGGGAGTTAAAGAATTGTCCTCCATCTGCACACTGGCTTACGGATTATGCTGCTCCAGTTATCGGTCGTACCTTCGTCCAGAGCGTCAAAACACATATAAATGCCCTAGCGGCGAGAGTAAGATGTTCTAGAGGGTGCAGGCCTATATGTGCGACAAGCTGTAGAGCTAGGTGCCCTGTGAACAAAACGGCAAGTCATAACATCCAGCACCGCTTTGTGACTGATAGTGAGACGCCATGATTTTGTTGTAAATCTCTCGGAAAAAAGCTTTGGAAAATAAGGGATACCACGTAATTAAAGAAAGAACGTTCATCGGAAATAGATAAGAGCCAGACCTCGTATGTTTAGGACCAAGCAGGAAATATATAATTGATGCCCATATTGTTGGAGACAATCCTAGCACCTTCCACTGAAACAAAATAAAAGGCAACAAATACAATGACTTGGATTGTAGGATGGCGATCGGACGTACGCAGCAAGTGCCTGGAGCAGACATTAAAGTGCTTCCACTAATGATAACTTGGAGAGGAGTATGGCGCTAACGTTCATACCAGGCCATGGCTATGCTCGGAATCGATAAGAGGACCATGAACGCTATTACCGTGAGTTTTCATAGAGGGTCATACCTGATCTATACGAGTGGTAAAGGTTATTGGCCCATTAGTAGTTGAATAAGCTATAATAATTGCCATAACGGAAACTTTATCTCATTCCGTTTAACACTAATATATAGCACAAATTCTTAGCCATACTCTCTTTTATTAAATTTTTTTATTGTCATCTTTATCACTTTGTTATATGCCTATTTATAAAGTTATTTACTTTTAATAATTGAAATATATAAATGTAGTTACCTATATCATTGTTATTAAAAGTTTTATTTATTTTAATTACTTTTATGTTTTCATTATTAAGCTTTTTTTTTAAGGCTTTATTTATTTTAAATATTTAGGGTTTGTTATTAATTATGTAGGGTTTGTTAATTAATTATTAATAGGGTTTATTAATTAATTATCTTTTAATTTTCATTACATTCTATTCTGACATAGCTGCCATTACTATTAAAGGAAAGCTTATCATTTCAATGGCATGACGGACACTTATTTCGGCAGGGACATTATATAGCTCTCAGATCTCGACATCCAAGACTTATATTTAAGATAGTGAAAGTAGAAACCAATTGTTAATAAAATATAAATATATGTTTGGCCTTCTGTGCGTATGTATAGAAATTATTGTACTGCCAAATAAATTAATTAATTAATGCTGAGGTTTTAAAAGCCACCAATGCTCAGGACTCGAACTTGAGAGCTTCAGGTTATCATTTTGCTGTCATGAGCAACATATATTTCAAATTGTTAACCTATTTTTTTTTTTTTTTTTTTTTTTTATAAAAATACCAATATTACTGTATTAATCAAGATCTTTAAAATCAAAAGTCAAGATTTTTCCAACATCCCTAATCAAAACTGGTCAGTGTATATCTCATGGTATGAAGGCAAACTGAATAAGATAGACAAAGCAAACTGACCTTAAAATAATTTAATAGAGTTAATAGTCAACGTAGTAGCCTTAAATTACATTCAAAAATCAAATCAATAGTTTTGAAACATTTTTTACCTCTTCATCTTGAGTCCTAGCAATTTCAATAATCATTTTTGCTGCAGGATGTTGAACAGTGATCTCTCTCAAAATGGCATTCCCATCATTTGTCATAACTATACCACCCATTGGATCCATCAACATTTTAAGCATTGCCTGTGGTCCAAGACAAGTTCTAATAACTTCTGCTATCATCTAGAAAATAAATAAATTAATAATTACAACTTAAAACATGAGCTACACATGGAATGAATAATCATTTCATACATAAAGCATAGGTGTCTAAAAAAAAGTAGAGAGTTTGACAGTGGTTAAATGAACTCGATTCAAAACTGAAACCACCAATTGCTGCCAACACACATCCATTCACTGAGAGTCTAAACTTATGAAGGCCACGGAAGAAAGTTGTCAAAGTAAACATAAGCAACAATGATATTCCACGATTGGCCTACACTTGAAAAGGGGCACATTGTTTTAGGTCTGCTAAGCCAATTTCTTTCCTAATCCCAACAAAATGTCATAAAGTGTTTTGTTTCTCCTTTTTGTGTTTTGCCTTTCAGTTGAGCTGAAATTTTGCAAATTTTTTTTTACTTCTAGTCTCCGATGAAAAGACACATTTTGGGTTTCCTTGAGTTTAAACAAGAGAAAGAGAATAAGAAAAATGTTTGAACAAGATGCAAATTCCAATTTCCTTAATGATTGCAGTAATATATATGTGTAATATATCGGAAGAATCATAGTATATTGCGCAGAGAATCTCAGAAAGAATAATATATAGTTTCTAAAGTCGTAAAATGTATATATACACGAAAAATTCATGTCTACTATTATATTGGTAACCCATGTTTGTAAGAAACTCAAAACACGTTAACAACTCTATGCATGCGCATTAGGCCTTTCCTAACAACCCATTAATAATATTTAAGGTGTAATACACAGGGGAAAAGGTTAAAAAATTATGTTAAGAATTACAGAAATGCAAAGATAAAATGAGTACTGCTCCTAATTGCACACTTTCTCACAACACCTGGCCTTAAACCTATTATTCCAAACCATGTAATCTGAAATGTTTACTATCAAGAAGTTGACCCACATAATAACCAATAATAAACACGGGTAATATTCAATTTACATCTTCCTATAAATGATAAAATCATTGATTAAGAAGCAGCAGCTAATAGATCTATAATGACAATGTAAAAACTAACAACACCATAATGATTCAACAACATATCAAAATCTCTATATGATTAGATCATTTATCTAATAGGAAACATAAACCGACTAAAATACCTTAGCTGCAGCAATGTTCTCCGTCCGAACTTTATTTCCTGATTCCCTTTTAGAGTTTTGGCCTGTAAAACCATACATTTAGCAATGTGTTACCATAGACACTTCAAGTACAGCAATAATAATATAAACATACTTAACACAAAAATCGGTTGAAACATTTCGGTAATTATAATTCACACTATACAAAAAGTTATCATAAAACCACCGACTGAAGCACGTTTGTTTAATTCGATATCGATGCTTTCCTCGTGGGTAGAAATATCAAAGAGCTAACCCAACCTACGCTTCTAATTAAAGGATGAATAGAGAGAGGAATGACACACTTTCTGAGGGGCAATATGGCTGCCCGGATTGTGACGTATTTGGACTCAAGAGGAAAACGGATTTGAATATCAGTTGGTAAACATACCTCTAGGTTCGTTTTTTCCTTAGTATCGAGCTGAGTGTCACTTTAATTAAAATGTGACATAAAATGTGAAACGCTGTCCTTCACATACACACAGTTTTATACACCGTATTGCCATTTTAACACATTTGCAACATAGTGTTTATTCTTATACTTGCCTTAGGCGAATTATATCTTGTAGATGTGTTGAAATGGCAAAACGGCATCTGAAACTGTATGTGAAGGGCAGGTCTTCGTCAGTGATCGATAATCAATATTGTCACATGGACGTATCATCCAAGAAGTGCTAACGAAAATTAACATGCAAATAAATCTGGAGAAAACCAAGTATATAAGGATAGGGAGGCAAAACGACCGGGCAGATAGAATCGTAGGGCTGAATGGAGTGAGCATAGAGCAGGTTAGCGATTTTAAGTACCTTAGGTCCCACAAAAATGAGCACGGATGGTTGGACAGCGAAATAAAGGAGAGGATTAGCGTGGCGGAAAGATGCTTTAACTCTCTTCCATGGGAAGAAGGAAATTTCAAAAAATACAAAAAAGTTTATAATATTTAAAAAAAATATCTACCTATCCTAACCTACGCAAGTGAGTCCTGGACCCTAACAACGAAACATAAAAGTCAGATCCAAGCAATGGAAATGAGGTATCCCAGGAAGGTCGAAAGCAAGACGAGAAACATAACGATCAGAGCTAGCCTCGAGTAAAGAGGAAATTTTAGAGGATCATTGCCTAAGATGTTCCGGACCTGTCTCTTGAATTTCGGAAAACCGCGTAGCCAAAATCCTACGAGACCGTCGCAAGGGGAAAGAAACCCCAGGGAAGACCCAGAAAGACTTGGGATGAGGGCCTAAAGGAGGCTTTTGACAGACGAGCATTGGGGTGGAAAAAAAGGTGTAAGCTGCCACAGGACTGGTATTTGTGGATGAGGCTCTATCAGAAGGCACCTCACACTGCGCTGCGCTAAAAGAGGAATCAACAAGAACTTTGTTTTGATAAATAAAACACTTTTAGTCTCAGTTACTTTATAACATATGTTAGATGTTGTGTAAGTATCATATAAATAAATTAAAAAAAAAAACTTTTCTGACGATTACTTTATTTTATTACAATTATTAAATAAATAAATAAATATAGAAATTAATATTTATCACTACCAAGTATTGAATCAAAAAGGCTCACAACACCTGTCATAATATTATTAATTGAATAATAATATTATTATTAATTGAAGGGGTCGGGGCAAAATAGTGCCAAGCAACATTTTTAACAAAAATAAACTGTAGCTGCAGTCTGCTGTATATTACGTAGGACTATATGAAGGGGTTAAAGTCAAAATGGTGTAAGTCAATTTTCAGTAGAAGTTGACTTAGGCACAGAAATGCGATGTAGAAATAAAAAACTGCTTATAGAAAAAGTGGAGTAAGTCAGAGCTTCACTCATTTCGTCGTTAGATGGCAGGACAAGTTAGACTGATAATGGATCATCTGTTTTGTTGATAACTGAAGTGGCGTAAGTCAGACTTACACCAGTGTGGTTGTAATTGTTCCGCGATTTTCATCGAGTGTTGAATGCATGCGTGAATACTCGAAGAACGATGGATTCTGAAATAAGTTTAAGTGATCCGTTGGATGAGCTGGAGTCCAGTGATGAATGGGAGCTTGAACAAGGAGAAAACACATCAGAAACAGATGATGGTAAGTACTATTCACCTTCTCACCTCTCAGTTACTCACCTACTAACCTATTTTATTGCAACTTTTTTAGCAAGTACTTACATTAGATTATGCCTTAGGTCCTATTGGTCTATTATTCTCTGAATAATACACCTTTGTAATCGGTTCGGAAAAAAAGAAAGGAAAAATGGAGAAAAAATGCATGAAGAGTGATGTTTTTAGTGAATTTTCTGTGATTATTGAAAACGGTCGTGTTGAGAATCGTTTTTCACGTAATTTTGGATGCTGAATCGAAGCTTCCCCTGCAGTTTTTTATTTCGGTAGTAAGTGTAACAAGATGTTTGTTGTTTCAGAATCAAAAGGAGATGAAGAGGTAGACGGCGGACGCCAGCGCAACCATTCCAGCAAATTTCCTACTGCTGGAACTTCTGAGAATCGAGAAAGCGCTCACCCGAGAACGAGGAAAAGACAAAAACACGCAAGTAAAGCTCAAAAGCGAAAGCGAGCACGAAATTCAGGGCTGCCGTACGTGTCCTCTAGAGGAAAAGAAGTGGCCGGTAAGCTGTATCAGAACTTTAATTGTAAATGTAAAAAAAAGTGTGTGGAGAACGTACCTGAAGTGGCGAGGCGAGAAATTTTCGACACCTTTTGGAAGCTGAGCAGTTATTCTGAACAAAACGTATTTTTATGTGGTTTGATTGTGCAACAGAAACCTAATGTAAGACGCCCACGAAATTCAACGAGAAATGCAAAGTCTGTTTCAAACAGATTCAGATTCCAAGTCAGAGGCAATAGCGTTACTGTGTGCAAGCGTTTTTTCTTACAAACACTTCAAGTTTCGGATGGGCGAATGACAAGGGCAATACAAAAAGTACGAGAGGGTCAACAACCAGGAAGTGATAACCGAGGACGCCATCCCCCCAAAAATAAAACACCGGAGGCTGCCATGAATGGTGTGCGTGACCACATAGCATCTTTCCCATCGTATCAATCGCACTACAGTAGATCAGAGAACTCTAACAGGAAATACCTTCCTCCTGACATGAATGTACGTACAATGTATGAACTGTACAAAGAAAAGTGCACGGAAAAAGGTGATATTCCTGTTTCTGAAGCCATCTACCGTCGAACCTTTAGCAATGAGTTCAATTTGCATTTCCACCGGCCTCTCAAAGATACGTGCACCAGATGCGATGTGCTTGACAAGAAGATTGAAGTGTGTGAAGATGAAGACGAATCTACAAAGCTGAAGGCTGAAAAAGAATTACACCTCAGAAAAGCCAAAAAGGTGAGAGAGGCTAGAGATCGGGACACAGTGAAAGCACGGGAAGACGAATCTTTCTATGGTCTGACATTCGACCTCGAAAAGGCTTTGCCATTTCCTGTTTTGACGACGTCCGTGGCTTACTATAAGCGGAATATGTATTGTTATAACCTTGGCTGCCATGAACTTGGAACAGGTTTAGGCTTCATGTTCTGCTGGGATGAAACGATCGCTTCTCGTGGGTCTCAAGAGATTGGTTCCTGTATCATCAAACATCTTGCAGCAAGAGCGTCATCTGCTAAGCACATAGTGTTGTACAGTGACGCATGTACGGGCCAAAACCGTAATATTAAGTTTTCTTTGTACCTTATGAAGTACATACAGGGCCCTCAAAGCAATGCAGAAATTATCGATCACAAATTTATGGTAAGTGGCCACTCTTTTCTACCCAACGACTCTGAATTTGGATCAATTGAATTGTACGCCAAGAACAAGTTGATTTATACTGCAGACGACTGGTACAGTATCATAATGAAGTGCCGAAGGAACAATCCATTCATTTTGACGAAAATGGGCCGAGAGGATTTCAAATCTGTTGCAAAGTTGGAAAATTGTATCACGCGAAGAAAGAAAAACGAGAACAAAATTGCTGTTAATTGGTTGAAAATTCAATGGATACGAATTTTGAAAGATCAACCTTACACTCTCTTCTACAAAGAAACTGTGAATGAGGATATCCCATTTTCTAAACTAAATCTAAAGGCAGCAAGGCCCGGTAGGCGACATTCTCTGGCCAACGTTTCTCAAGATGTTTTGTACCCAAGGGGAAGGCCTGTTACCGAGGCTAAAAAGAAAGATATGCTTGATCTTCTGCCATATATTCCACCAGTGAAACATGATTTCTTCGTTTCCCTGCGAACCACTATTGAAGAAGGTGAGGAGCTTGTAGATGTTGGACCTCTGGAAATTGTGGAAACCACAAATCCTGATGAAATAGACTGAATCCGTTTTGCCATATTAAAAAAATTAAGAATCCATTCGTGATAAAAAAATAAATTGTTTGTATTATTCTTATACTTTGTGTAATGTTCAATAAAAATGTTTTTGAGAAGTGCAAGTCAACTTTACATCATTTTGTTGATGTCCACAGTGGTGTAAGTCTTTGGTTTTAGGTCATACAGTGGTGTATGTCACAGGCTTTAGTAAGGCACAGTGGTGCAAGTGACTTTGGTTAGTATGTGAGGTACAACATTTGAGCAAACAAAATTTCAAATCAAGCCTAATCACTAAGTTTGGACCCACGTAAAACCTCTAAAACAATACCATCACAAAAACTTGTCCACTGAATTAACTACAATACCTTTTGCATTATGCTAATTTCCTAAAAACGATAATAAAGTGACTTACACCACTATAACTTTAACCCCTTCATATGTCTATGATGGAAATGCCACCTCAATATGACTGTATAGAGCCTCTATTGCCCCGACCCCTTTAATGATGGAATTAATTGTAATTAAAATAGTCAATTTCTTTAAAATGAAGACTACATACATTTATATATTTTGAAACAGACTTATCTCTTCTTAGTTTTACAATCCAATCTTTAAGTAACTTCTCATATTTTGGAAAATAATGAAATGGTAGCTCTGTTGAAAATCGAGCAGATCATTGAGGTGCCGAACAATACCTATTAGACATTTTTTAAATAGGTTTTTGCTCCATCGGACTTCATTTTGTCTTATTCTCTACAGCTTTATGAAACCTGGTAAAAAAATCAAGTCCGAAATGCATTTTAAACAAATTGATGCTGTACACAAGAAATTGGCATTAAGGAAGCCATCTTTGATCTATGGAAAGGTCCTATTCTGTTACATAATAATGCTCGGCCCCATGTCTTATGATTAGGTTAGGTTATATTGTTTATGGGCACACAATAGTGTTGGGCAAAACTGTTAATTTCGGATAACAGTTGCAACTGTTTCTGCTAATATAATTAAACAGTTTAAAAAAAAAAAATACAACTGTTTAAAATAATAACATATGGGAAGAAAGAAAAAACTGGTCACACGCATTCGAGTATTCTTTTAAATTATGTTTTAATTATTAAAATATCTCAAAAACAAATTCCAATGACAATATCTCATAAAACATTTAATGTAAAAATTAAGATTTAAGTAAAATAATTAAATTAAAATTACTAATAAATCAAAATTTATACTAATAGATTTTACTTTAATTGATTTTTTGTTTATAAAAATATGGTTTAATTGAATAAACAATATAGAAAAAATATAATACAATAATTAAAACGTTTAAGAGCCACATTACACAGAGTAAAAGATTTATGAATGAATCAATCAGATACAGTACGGGCGCGACCTGTTTAATAAACAGTTTCGAGGAGCAGGCTGTTTCTTTTTCAAGGCCACTTCAGGTAGCTGGCTGTACCATTAAAAAGCCTGCTAACCGAAATAGATACATGAAACAGATTAGGAAACTGTTCCTTTTTCAAGGCCACTGTTTCAACTGCTTCTCGAATCTGTTTCGGTTAGCAGGCTGTTTAATGAAACAGATACGTGAAAGAGTGACCTTGAAAAAGAAACAGCCTGCTTCTCGGAACCATTTCAGTGAAACTGTTTATTAAACAGGTCGCGCCTGTACTATTGCAAGCTAATTGTTTCTGTTTAGTCTTTAAGCATTTTCATCTTTTATTATTATTTACAACTAATTTCCTCCACTACACTGTTGTATCTGTTTATTTTTTTCCGAAACAGTTAACTGTTTCTGTTTAATTAAAGAAACTGTTTCAAATAAATAGATTGCTACTAAACACCACACGGGCGTTTAATAATCTGTAAATTTACCGCCCTAAAACACCTACTACTACTATGACTACTACTACTACTACTACTACTACTACTACTACTACTACTACTACTACTACTACTACTACTACTACTACTACTACTACTACTACTACTACTACTACTACTAAACACCACACCTCTAGCACACAACATCTGAGGTCTTTTGTGCCCTTTAGCCATTCTTATGTCTTATGTATAACCTCAAAGAATTTGTTTGAGCCTGGTTATCAGACTCTGCCGCCAACCAGCAACCATTTTCAAAGAGATAAATATTTCTAATCAATATTCGACAAAAAATTAGTTTATAGAATTTTTTCAATACCAAAAATAAAAAAATTTTAAGCACAGAAACAGAAAATTTATTGGATCATTGGCAGAAATATATGAGACCAATGAAGAGTATTTTGATTAGTAAAAAATGTTACAGATATTTTAAAACCCTAAACCTGCATTTTTTTGGAACAACCCTATGATTTTATAGATTGTTGCACTTTTTTTTTTTTTGAAATGCTAATTTTTCATTTATCTACATTTAAAGAAGTCTTTCAAAATGTTTGAACATCCAAGATCCAAGAGAACATTCCTCAGAAGAACCTCTTTGTGGAAGTTCTTAGCGCTCAAAATGTCACTTTTCCATCTTTAAAACTTGTGTCCATAGTAGCTTTACACAATTGGGGACTGATATTTTGTAATTGTCCTAGCCATTAAAACTCAGGTCTGGTAATATTTATTAAAATATTAAACATAATTTTAAGTGTTGATAATTTTTATTTTTTATATTTCTGTAATACTTAACCATCCAGAATGTATACACTGTGGATCTCTATGAACATAATAGCAATTTCTTGTTAATTATATGCAATAAGTATGTATATTTATTAATTATGTGGTTTCCAAATGCCAAGTCATTTAAAATATCAATTTTGTTTACCTTTTTATATACCTTTGTGTAGTCTAATGCTGTTTCCAACTTAGTACACCAATAGGTTGAAGCTTTTATTGTTGGATAGTCACATAGCTGTGCCTCTTTATTGTAGTTATTGTAATTGCCATTTATTAGTTGTTGCGCTACCGATGATGGTCCTTTTAAACATTACAAACATTAAACAGTTTGAACTGATAGACTAATCTTTGTTTATTTAATTTACAAATTAAATCTTGGCATTCACTAAATCTTTTTTGTGAATGGATCAATATAATTTTTTCAAAGGGATAATTGGTGTATAACATAAAAATCATTGAGTTGTTGGTTTTTGGTAGATGCCCTTTAGTAAAAGTAATGCTATGTTACTTCTTGGTGTGGCCTATTTTGGCAGGTTTTGTTATAATATAAGTGAACTCCCATTTTGCCCTGTTCAGTTATAAAGGGCCTTTACTGGTTTTATTAGATTCTATCTTTCAACTCACGTTCACTCTTCAGAGATGAATAAAATCCCAAACGGGTTCTTTTGTGTTGAGATTGGGGCCCCACTAAACTGTGCCACATTGGCTGTACCCAGGAGTAACTTAGCAGTAGTATTACTGACATTACTTTCCCAACAGCTCAATACAATATGATGTAATTTTTTTAATTTAATATCTCCCACTAAATTATAGTAATATGAACCAATGCACTAATTTTACACAATAATCTTCAATTAAGAAATTTCAAAAATGATCCTTATAGATTGTTACCACATCCTAACTGTTAACAATGCTCATTTACGGCATAATAATCTTGAAATTTATCGCCCTAAAACACCTACTACTACTATTACTACTACTACTACTACTACTACTAAACACAACACCTCTAGCACACAACATCTTTTGTGCCATTTAGCCATTCTTATGTCTTACGTATAACCTCATAGAATTTGTTTGAGCTTGGTTATCAGATTCTGCCGCCAACCAGCAACCATTTTCAAAGAGATAAACATTTCTAATCAATATTCGATAAAAAATTAGTTTCTAGAATTTTTTCAATACCAAAAATACAAAATTTCAAGCACAGAAACAAAAAATTTATTGAATCGTTGGCAGAAATATATGAGACTAATGGAGAGTATTTTGATTAGTAAAAAATGTTACAGATATTTTAAAACCCTAAACCTGCATATTTTTTTTTTTTTTTGGAACAACCCAATGATCTTAAAGATTGTTGCAATTTTTTTTTGAAATGCCAATTTTTCATTTATCTACATTTAAAGAAGTCTTTCAAAATTTTTTAATATCTAAGGTACAAGAGAACATTCCTCAGAAGAACCTCTACCCAGCTGTACCCAGGAGCAACTTAGCAGTAGTAGTAGTGACATTACTTTCCCAACAGCTCAATACAATATGATGTAATTTTTTTTAATTTAATATCTCCCACTAAATTATAATAATATGAACCAATGCACTAATTTTATGCAATAATCTTCAATTAAGAAATTTCAGAAATGATCCTTATAGATTGTTACCACATCCTAACTGTTAACAATACTCATTTTTCAATGAAACAGTTTATTATTATGTAATGATGTTTCTGCAGGAAATCTTAAAAAATGGTCTATTTATTAATAATCTTTTCCATTTACCCATATCCTCTTTTAGATTTTAAGTCTTATATCATCACACTATGACTAATAGGAATAGAGGAGTAGCAATGACCATGGGAATAGTGTCACTATATACCTATTGAAGCATTTTGACAAACCAATTATTAGAACATGCAATTGTTTTATTTTTTCCTTTCTTTTTAACTATTCACATTGTGACATTTTTGGTTAAAAGGGCCTTCATTAGCATCATTAGATCTCTCTCTGACTTACACTCACTCAGAAGTGATAACCAAACTTACTTACATTTTTATGATTAACTTAACTTACCCTTTTAAGTTGTAATCATAAAAATAGGCCATAGGAAATTACATCGCAGTAGTGGTACCATTATAAACCGTAAGTTAACAATATCACTGCAAATAAAGCATTATACATTATTTTTCTCTGGGGTGCATATTTATTTAAAGAGATTACTTCTTAAACTGCTCAATAGCTTCACTCATTTTTAAAGAAGTTTCTGATCTTCTTAATCTTTTTGGAGTTTTATGTCCCGAGGAATGAGAATTCTTTATCTTGTGTAAAGGGAATGTGATGAGAGTCTGGTAATTTACATGTGTTAAAATGTCCTCAATTTGCATGAAATGAATATTTTTTTTTTGCGCTCATAGTTAATATAACTGTTTTTTTAGTTTGGTCTAATTTGAGAGAATCTTACTCTTCACCAATTAAAATTTATCGTTTTTAAAGCTCTTTGCCTAGGATGTTCTACTTTCTGGAAATAGCTTATTACATCTGGAAGCAGCTTTACTGTAATTTTCATCACACGTATAATGAGCCGAGCCCCATGTCAACTATTTCATTGGAGATACACCTAGTGGTCAAGAATCATAGACTGAATGAGTCAGTCCTTGATCCTTTTCTGTATTCAATACTCTGATTAACCACTCAATTTTATAGCCATGTGAACACTTATCTAAAAAAGGAATTGAATTCCAGAGGAATCACAGCTGGAAGGGAAGATGCTCACTATTAGTTATAAAAATTGGAAAAACGTAAAATAGTAGAGGAGTAGGTGCGGGTACCAATTTTTATCGCTAATAGCATCTTCCCTTAGAGGTTTAATTACGCTCGTATTGAATTAGGTTTTTACTATTGTGATATTATTCCTGTTTAATGAGGTCTACTCTATGCTACGATAACCCATTGGAAATTGGCAACTTTTAGACTGCTTCCTTGTCCATTTCCATCCAATTAATTAGCCTTTCAGGTAAGATAACTGAAGTTTCCAAACAGGGGTAAGGGGGTGAGCTTCGATCACTACATTTTTTAACATGGAACCCGCACATACCCCTCTGTCCTTGGATTTTCCAATTTTCATCTCTAAAAAGACCGAACAGCAATTTCTCAACAAATTGTACTGCATTGATTCCACTAAACTACCTTGCCATAAAGCCATCACTTATCGTATAACACTATTTTTACAGTTGTTACATTGAAGAACTATTTTTTCGAATAGTTCTCATTCAAATAGTCATCATTCGAATAGTTCTCATTCGAATTTAAGCTAGGTAACTGCTTTTATTATGTATAATAAAAATCAAATAAGAAAAAAAATATGTGTAATATTTATCTGGAGGTTCAATCTTATCCTCAACAGAAAGAGATATCACCTGATTGCATGTCCAGTCTGTATGTTTTACCAATTATAGTTAACCAATTATACAAAAAGTTTTACTAATTATAGTTTTTATTATTTTAGGATTTTTAATTGTATTTGGAAACACAGTTCTTGGTCAAATGCATTATTAATAAACAGTTTTCAATTATCTTAATTATCAATTATTAGGTATTCCAATAATCGGTTTGTTAATAATTGTGCAATTTTAAACTTTTTTTCCAGATGGCTACCTCAGACTTTGTTGTGGATGGTAATCAGGCTGTTGAATTTAAGCTAGGTAACTGCTTTTATTATGTATAATAAAAATTAAGTAAGAAAAAAAAAATGTATAATATTCATCTGGAGGTTCAATCTTATCCTCTGCAGAAAGAGATATCACCTGATTGCATGTCCCGTCTGTATGTTGGCCACCACCAAGCAGGTTACTAAAATGACAACTCCATCTAGCAAGTACCTGAGACTTCTCGTTTAGGATTGTTCCATTGGCACTTGCCTTGGGCTTAAATTGTTTTCTACCTTTATTCATCTGTTGGTAGAACTTTCGGCTTTCCTCTGCACTTCTCAGTCTCTCAAATTCCTCCAGATTTTTATCTTAAAATTTATCGCCTTAAAACACCTACTACTACTATTACTACTACTACTACTACTACTACTACTGCTACTGCTACTACTACTACTAAACACCACACCTCTAGCACACAACATCTTTTGTGCCATTTAGCCATTCTTATGTCTTACGTATAACCTCATAGAATTTGTTTGAGCTTGGTTATCAGATTCTGCCACCAACCAGCAACCATTTTCAAAGAGATAAACATTTCTAATCAATATTCAATATTATTTTAAATTAAGTAAGAAAAAAAAATGTATAATATTCATCTGGAGGTTCAATCTTATCCTCTGCAGAAAGAGATATCACCTGATTGCATGTCCCGTCTGTATGTTGGCCACCACCAAGCAGGTTACTAAAATGACAACTCCATCTAGCAAGTACCTGAGACTTCTCGTTTAGGAGTGTTCCATTGGCACTTGCCTTGGGCTTAAATTGTTTTCTACCTTTATTCATCTGTTGGTAGAACTTTCTGCTTTCCTCTGCACTTCTCAGTCTCTCAAATTCCTCCAGATTTTTATTTTGCCCCTTTCTCTTTTTTTGACAATGTAGGTGCTTTTCTTCTCGTCGTTTCTGGCAGTACTCTACCGTAGCTCCACGCGTACGGCTCTGCGACATGGCTTTGTAAGCTGCATTTTTTCGTTTTGTGGCCTCTGCACATTGTTCGTCATACCAGGAGGGTTGAGTATCTTTCTGTTGTTGTCCCAATATTTTTTCAGCAGCTTGATGAATTAAGTCCCTATATTTATTCCACCTATCGTCAATGGAGCATTCTTCCGTTATTTCTAGTTGGTGAATTCTTTGTTCTAAATCAGCCATATATGATGCACTAATTCCATCAAATCCTTAAGCTTCGGAATGTAGTATCTCTTGGATTATTGCCCTTTTATGTTCTTAACCAATGAGATCCTTTCCCTAAGGTGTGCAATGACTAGATAATGGTAGGAGTCCACGTTAGCTCCCCTGTAGGATCTGACATCCAGTAGATTAGATCTGTGCCTGGAGCTGGTCAGGATGTGGTCGATCTGATTTACTGTTGTTCCATCTGGAGATCGTCAGGTGCCCTTGTGAATTCTTTCATGAAGGTACATTGTGCTTCCAATAACAAGGTCATGTGTGGTTGCAAAGTTTATAAGCCTATGTCCATTGTCATTACTATGTTCATGTAGGCTATGCTGACCTTTGGTTGCGATATAAACCCTTTCTCTACCAACCTTAGCATTTATAACTCTAGCAATAATTTTAATGTCACACTTGGGACACTGGTTAAAGGTTGCTTCAAGTTGGTACACGAATTCCTCTTTTATCAGACTCGTCTGCCATCTCTTTTGGTGCATGGATACTGAATTGGCTATAGATCTTGAATTTCCCCTTGATGCTTAATACACGTATTCTGGGACTGACTGCTTTGAAGCCTATCACCAGTTGTCTGAATCTTTTACTAACTATAAATCCTGTGCCAAAAAGGTTGTGCTTCTCATGACAGCTACAGTAGAAGATATGGTTTCTTTTTTCTAGAGTGCCTTGGCCAGTCCACCGTACTTCTTGTATTACAGCAATATAAACTCTATATTGATCTAGCTGATCTAGTAGCGCCTGTAGAGCGCCAGCTCTATAAAGTGTTAATACATTCCAAAATCCAAATGTGAAGTCCACAAGACGGTCCATGTGTCGTACCTTTTTGGGATGTCTGGCTATTCTTCTGTTCGGTTCCGTAATAGTAAAATTTTCGGGGAGGATGGCCCTCCGTACCCTAGTCTTGTGGTGGGGCTGCCACCTTCGAGCCTTCAGACACTCCACTGTCCCGGACGGCTACCTAGGGAAGGTGGCCCTAAGGTGTGTTCTGTTGTCCTTAGTCTGTAGCTGGTGTATGTAGTGTACTGTGTGCATGTCTGTGTACTGTTCCCCCAACCTGGAGGGCCAGTGGCTGTCTGCAGTACTATGACTGGGCGATGGGGTCGCCAATTCCCTATGTCAAAAATTTATTATGAATTCTGTTATATTTAATGCGTTTTTTGCAGTTCAATTGGATTTTATACATTTCAAATGCTTTCTAAGTCTTTCCTTATAAAATCCTTAATCTTTTATGTTTCAAGTTTAAGTTAATTTGGTATTCTTATATTTTATTTCTTATTTTTATAATTGTTTTCCTGTAAATTTACTGATTGTGATCTTTTTTTAACAGTTAAAAATGGAGACGATTTGCATGATAACTCGCAGATCTTCAGACCACAAATGTGTCATCAGATATTTGGTGACGAGTAAGTTGTATATTGATCAAACATGTAGCTATAGGGGTACATAGATGTATTACGCATGGTTACATATATAGCATTTCCACATTTATTATAACTTTCCAAGTCAAAATGTAATCACTTCCAAGTCAAATGTAACTACCCTTTCTTAATCAATAGTAAGACCAGTAGTCAAATAGCAGTCAAGTAGTCAAATGTTACCCTTTCCTAATCAATAGTAAGACCTACTCCTTGTAGCATAAAAAGCATTCTGTAATATTTTATTTCAAAGACTTCTCTGCCCGAGCAAATTCTCGGTCGATAAAAATTTAAATAATAAAAATAATTTTAAAAATAAAAAAACATAAAAAATTTAGAAAATAATAAAATAATTAAATATTCTTACTAGGAAAATATAAATGTTTCAGTTTTTATTTGGGACTACCTTAGAGAGAGAAAAAAAAAAAAAATGAAAATTTTGAAGGTTTTACCTTCTCTCTAAAATTACATAGTTAATTTCTCAGCAGCGTCAACGTAAATTTTGTTTGAAGTGCTGGCCTCTCGCTATGATACACGAATCACATCACGTACTCACAGAACACACTGCATCTAAACATTGTTCTGCGGTGAGCTGGTTGCAAACCATTCTGATGCGCTTGATGAGATCATCCCCTGTGCGGACCGACTCTCGGTAGAAATTTTCTTTCACGTATCCCCACACAGAAAAATCTAGTGGCGTGAGGTACGGAGACCGTGGAGGCCAAGGCACCGGCCCACCTCATCCTATCCGGCGACCTGGGTAGTTGATGTCCAACCAATCTCGCACGCCCCTTCCGTAATTTGCAAGACAACCATTGAGTTGAAACCAGTTCTCAAGCCTTCTTTCCAAAGGGATATCTTCCAAAAGTGCCCATAAGTCATTCTCGAGGAATAGATAATAACTTTCAGCATTAAGTCAAGCAGGTAAAAATACGGGACCTATTATGGCATTATTACAAAGACCGACCCACACTTTTACAGAAAACTCATGCTGGTAGTGAAATTCTCCGCACGTGTAAAAGTCGCCTTGTCCAAATAGATTACTTTTGAACTTAAGTTTACATCATTTTGCAATTGTTCTTTTTACCAATTACAAAAATTTAATCGGCAGGGATAATCAGCGGGTATTAAATTTTGTACCTTTTGTACTTGGTAAGCATGCCTGCGGTCAGCCCTTAATGTGCGCCAAATGGTTACCCTTGGTATACCAAGAACTGAAGCAGCTCTCCGGACGCTTGTACCAGGGTAGGTATTGAAGTGCCGCAGTATCCACTACCTCCGCCTCAGGTCGGCTTCCATCGGAGCCTGCATACGGTTTCCACCACGATTACATGAAAAGGACCCAGTCTCTTGAAGCCTTCTGAAAGTGCTGGTAAAAACACCTCTGTGTGGGGTTTCTCGGGCAGGAAACCGACTGCGATATTCCCGATCTGCCTGACGTCCATTACCATTGTAGAATCCGTAGACGTAGACTATGTCCGCGTATTCAGCATTGGTAAATCTAGCCATATTTGTTGACTTCACCAAACACTACTAGCAACACCACTAATGTGAGAATGCGAGGCTGGATTCCCCCAAAAAAAGTATAAAAGTGATAGTATAATGGCTAACATTTTAATCCTTTCTTTTTTAGTTTAAACACTCAACCTAGATGTTTTATTGATAACAAAAGCGTGAGAATATTCATCTTTTCTAAATTTACTCCTCGTAAATTAAGAAATTAAGCTTACTCAAAAAGCAAGTATATTTTTGTAATTTAAATACATTACTGAAAAAAAAAGAAATAAAATACACTTTTTGCACAACTGTTTTTAGAAAACGAGACACATGCCAGAGGACTTTTTTTACATAGTTTTTCGATCCTCTATCGATCCCTAAAGTTTGGCCATTCGGTTTGGGGACACCCTGTATAAAGTTCATATCCCCAGGAATTTTAATGTAAAGGTATAATGGTGGAGTGTGGCTGGAAGCCCTACTCTCTTGCTTGTCTTATACAGTAAACCCTCGATATAGAGAACTGGTAGGGGGTTTGATATTCATAGTTCGCTATATCGAGGTTCGTTATAACCGAGGATTCTTTTTTTTTTTTTTTATCTTTTTTTTAGCCAATGGCCACACTAATTTGATCATATTTAGAAGGAAATTCATTCATTAGAACTAGTTAAACTAAAACGCATGTATGTAATTTATTTTTACTAGTAGAGATGAGAGATGGTCAACTGTTCTTCAATTACGATAGGTTAAATAATGGTCAGGATTTTCAGTTACAATGATATTTATTATGGTAAGCCAACGTTTCGATCCAGCTTGTGGATCTTCATCAGGGCTAAAAGAAAACAAATATATGAGTATCTATGCTAGAGGGTGACAATAAATGGATACATTACAGAACTGATAATAATATAAAAGATGGTATACATAAATATTAAAATAAGAGGCTGGTTAACAAGATAAAATAGAATATGATATTTACCTACTGAGTCCAGGTGGATACTAAGACTAAAGGTAAAAATAAGGTAGGGGTAGTGGTAGGGGGTAGGTTTGCCGACTTCAAAGGTTTATGGCAGGGAAATCCAACGCTTTTGAAGTGAAGGCACATGACAACTGAGTGAACAAAATATATAAAAACTAACAAAATATATGGTACTGTATACAAATAGTTGTGTCTGGACTGAATAATAACATAAAAATGAGATAATACATAATGTAACAATGCATACAAATTTGGAAAATATATAGAAAGAAGCATACAATACAAAAAATAATAAAAGTATAAGAGGTACAGAGATAATTGCAGGTACCTATGAAATCAAAACTAGGATTTGAGGATGCGGAAGATGTTAGAATAAGTGGATGAAATTATCTCTTTATCTGTTTTGTGATTTACCGGGTTATTAGTTTCTAGATGGATGAAAATGGATTCTGAGAGGAGACGTTAGTCGTGGTTAGATACAGTTGCTAATATGGAGGGGTTCTCAAAGTCGAAGGAATGGTTGTGGGCAATGGCATGTTCTGCTAATTTAGATGTAGACGAATTACGCGTGGAAATACTGTATTTATGTTGATAAATACGTTTTTTTAAATAATTTTTGGTTTCACCTATATAGCAACTGTTGCAATTAAGCGTGGAGCACTGGATACGATAAACTACATTACACTTGTCTAGGAGAGGTACAGGGTCTTTGAGTTTTGTATAAAGATTTTTTAATTTATTGTTATTTTTTAATACTAGGCGCATGTGTGGGAAACTCGATGAGAAGGATTTTTTTAATTTTGTTTGAGAGAATGGGGATATATGGGATAGATCTGTATTGGAAAGTAGAAATCGGAGGTTGTGAAGAGTTGTTAGAGAGATTTTGAGTTTTAGCATCGTTATTTAACTGAAAATCCTGACCATTATTTAACCTATCGTAATTTATTTTTAGTTAAACTACATATGTATTAAATAAACAACGAGATTCACTAATTTACCTGCCAAGTTCACTTGAGAGTTCTTTAGCGTTAGCTTATTATTCGAATAATACAGAATGGTTAATAAGAGGGTCTGAGATTGGTATTTGAGATCTCGTTTGTTTAAAGCAATTTATCAATTTTTTTCCAAATATTCATGAGCCGCTGAGCGCAGTCGTTTATTTGATGCTGAAGTTAATCCTTGGGCTGCGGTTGAATCTATTTTATCTTTGTTTTTTATAATGGTTGACAATGTTGATTTGTGAATTACATATTTTTCTGCGATGGTTTTCTTACTTAGAATTCCCGATTCAATATCCAGGAGAATTTTTAATTTTTCCTCGATTGATAAGGATTTACGTTTGTGACACACATCTACCAACGAACTCATTGTGAATTAAAAAACAAAAAAAAAAACAGTATAAACGACTAAAGAACACTGATTCGAATAATACAGAACTCCAAACAGAACTGAGCTAGTTTTGAGAAAAAAGTCAATGGAATCAGAGAGAGAGAGCAAAAGGAAATCGGATTAGTTAAGAGTAAAAAAACACCTCAATTCTAGAAACTGGTGCTACTTCGTCTTCCCGCGCTCATTCTACGTAATACAGTAAAAAAAAAAAAAAAAAAAAAAATTCTAGCAGTTCGTTATAACAGAATATAATAATTCTCAGGCATAAAATTTAGTTGGTAGTTCGCAATAACCGAGGGATTTTGCTATAATGAGGGGTTCAGCAGAAATATAATGGTAATTTTGGGGGGATAGTATTTTGGTTCGTTATATCGAGGTGTTCGTTATATCCGAGTTCGTAATAATGAGGGTTTACTGTATTTCTTATCGGACTGATAAAAAATTCTGACACGATAGTCCCTTACTTCTAAACTACTAATAAATTTTTAAATAGAACCATCCAAATTTTTGAATATGGGGCGATCTGATCCTTAAAAAACTTAAAAAGCCTCCATACATCCTCAATTTGTTAACACATTATGTTCCTCTATACATTCTCTAAACATCCGATCTCAAACTTTTATATTCCTTTTTACCAACCTGCCTCTTCCATCTATTATTATCCGTATCACCTCCTTCTGGGATTCCTTTCCTTTTCCATTCTGTTAAACTTCATCACTCATTTCTTTTAAAATCCTATTACTTTCCATAAATTTGTAAAATAATGCCATTAGTAATGCCAAATTTGTACATTATAATTTTGTTAATGTTTTTCCTAATTTAACCACTCAAAAATATTCTAGCTATATATATATATATATATATATATATATATATATATGCATAGTTTTTGTTTCACTAAAATTGACCAGAAGTTGTAAATTGTTGATTGTAAGGATGACAACCTAAATCATTTATAAACTATCATTTAATGTTGTACAAATGAAAATGAATAAAAACTTTTCTTTCTCTGTCTGTAGATGTTTCTATTTATTTTCATTCTCACAATAATATAATCTATTTAACTTCTTAGTCCATGCAGTATTAAATTATTAACGTGGGAAGATGGTGGACCCATCCACAGGTCAAAGTACCACAGACAGCCACTGGCCCTCCAGTTTGTTATCTGTATGATTGTAGTCCCTACGCTCAAACAAATACGCTAAATATAGCACACTACAGACAACTTCACAGTAAAGCTCAAGGTAGATAACATACTACTTCCCTAGATAACTGTCCCAGATGGTGAAACAAGTCAGATGGCTTCAAGAATGCAACTCCTTCATTTGAATCGGGAGCAGCTTGGCTAATAACCCTCTCCATTTGATCATAAATCATTATGAAACCTCAAACTAATCTTGCTGTATAGTCAAGAAAAGTGGATTGCTGTTTTAGTCATAATGACAAAAGATATTATATATTTTCACCCCTAATTCCTTCACTGGTCCTCAATATTTATGGAATCTGTTTATGCCTTTGTATATGGCTCTGACATCATTTTCCATTTTTTTAGTTCTAGTTTTTTTTTTTTTTTTTTTTGAGCAATTATAGTCGTTTCATTCATTCTTTATTGCATGTTTTTTTTATTCTTGTTTAATTACAGTTGTTTCTCTCTTTGTTGCATGCAAGTAAGCAATTTTTGTTTTACTAGGATTATTTGAATATTTTAAGTTAATTTATTTTCTTTTTTCACCTTTATTTATTGTTTCGATGAAAGAAGCTGAGAATTTTTATTTCAGCTTTCCAAAACATATATGACCGTCCTTTTTAATGCATATATATGTCAAAATTTAATGATTACTAGTTTTTAATCCAACCCATTTAGATGTCTCTTCTTATGTTTTGTTTTAGATTATTTTTTTATTATGATTTTTATTCCTATTCTCTGGTAAACTTTTTATATATATGCCTAAGAATAATATTTTTTGTTTAAAATTTTGCCATAAACAATTTCTTTATTTTCTATAGAATTTCATAGTATTTTATTTTATTCACATTAATAAATCCTGATTACTAAAATATATTATTTTTTCTTCTATCAAACCTTCCAAGTTTGATTAAGGTTTCTGATGTTTAGATGACACGGATTTTTTTAAAAATAAAATTTATAATCCTATGTCTTTTAATAACTCTCAAATATAAATAGAAGTTATATGTTATTTTTATTGGTAATATTTATATTATTTGGTTAATAGAAAGATTTTTTCAGGGAATTAATTTATGGATTTAAAAACCTTAGTATCAAACTTTACTATAAGGCTGACTCCTTACAAGTCTATTGTGGGTTTGATTATGAGGCTAAACTCCCTGAAGTTGAGGTCAGTATATTATTTCTTTCTTAAACAAAAACCTTTAAATTAATTTGTTGGTTAAATAAGTTAATTGCAGTACAACTGTAATTAAGAAACATGATTGGTCATTATGAATTTGTTTCTAATATCTTAGTTTTCTGGGAACCAATTACAGTAAACCCTTGATATAGCGAACTGGTAGGGGGTTTGATATTCATAGTTCGCTATAACAAGATTCGTTATAACCGCGGATTCTTTTTTTTAATATTTTTTTAGCCAATGGCCGCACTAATTTGATCATATTTAGAAGGAAATTCATTCATTAGAATTATTTAAATTAAAACGCATGTATGTAATATATTTTTAGATAAACTACATATTAATTCAACAATGAGATTCATTAATTTACCTGCCAAGTTCACTTGAGAGTTCTTTAGCCTTAGCTTTAATAAGAGGGTCTGAGATTGATATTTGAGATCTCATTTGTTTAAAGCAATTTTCATGAGCCGCACAGCGCAGTCATTTATTTGATGCTGAAGTTAATCCTTGGGCTGCGGTTGAATCTATTTTATCTTTGTTTTTTATAATGGTTGACAATGTTGATTTTGGAATCTCATATTTTTCTGCGATGGTTTTCTTACTTAGAATTCCCGATTCAATATCCTGGAGAATTTTCAATTTTTCCTCGATTTATAAGGATTTACGTTTGTGACACATTTACCAACGAACTTATTGTGTATTAAAATAAACAACTACAGAACACTGATTCGAATAATACAGAGGTCGAAACAGAACTGAGCTAGTTTTGAGAAAAAAGTCAAGGAATCAGATAGAGATCAAAAGAAAATCGGATTAGTTAAAGATTAAAAAAATACCTCAATTCTAGAAACTGGAGCTACTTCGTCTTCCCGCGCTCATTCTACGTAATACAGTAAAAATCTAGCAGTTTGTTATAACAGAATATATTAATTCTCAGGCATCAAATTTAGTTCGCAGTTCGCACTAGCCGAGGGGTTCAGCAGAAACAGAATGGTAATTTTGGGGGGATCGTATTTTGTGTTCGTTATATCCGAGTTCGTAATAATGAGGGTTTACTGTAGTCATGAAATGTTATAGCAGGCATTAAAATATTCCAGCTACCTGTTTCTGCAACAGTTCTGCAACTTTATTGCTGTTTGACCACTTCTTATCTTTATTTTTCATTTTGCCCTGGTTAATGTTGAGTGGATATAGAGCATAGCTGCCCAACTTTGCTTTTTTCTATTATTTAAATTTTCTAGTAACAGATTTATGTGCAAAATATGGAGCCTTTTAAGAAAAAGAAATGAATTACTGAAAAGAAGATCGTACCTTCTTTTTTTTTTATGTTTGTTTCCAAAGGCCTCAAGGTTTTTTTTTTTTTTTTTTTTTTTTTTTTTTACAATAATCTTCATCCAAAGGAGGCACTTTTTGAATTTTCAATACTCTTAATGGTTACCCAAACATATATACTATCGCTAACAAACACAAACCCTCCTAATGTTACAAGTGCTGGTTGCCATGTTTCTTATTACAATTGTACAAGCATTTATTTGAAAATGTCTCAGTTCCCATACTCCACTATACTTCAGGCTGTTCTCCTTTGGCAGATTTTATTTTCCACTATTTGAATCTTTCCATACATAGACACTTTCTTTAAGCTACAAAAATCTGTGGTCATTTCCATAATTTTATATTTGATGTTCATCCAAAGCGTATCAATGGGGTCATCTAGGTACTTTCTCTCTAGAACTGAGATTAATTTTGTTGCATACTCAAAGCACTTTTCTGGGTTTTGCAATTCCATTAATGCGATTTGGTAAATATCTTTGGTTTGATTTTTCTGTGCCTAAGTATACTTAGCTCAGTGCCTCATATAGCTTTCATATCAGAGAAATTTCACTACTGTTTATAAAATAGTCTTTATACAATCGTTATTATTTCATGTGCAGAGAAAGTTATTTTGTAGACAGGCTTGTCGGGATAAAAAGAATATTCTATCACCAAGCCATCATCACAGAAATGTATGAGGCCTTTTCCATTTTTGTTCTTCGTAACTTTCTCAATTGACATTTGAACTGAATTTGTAACCCCTTAATGCGTTTCCAAAAAATAGTATTCTTGAAGGGCAATTATATATTATAATTATCAATCATTTATTTCTTACATAAATTAACATAGAAATAGAAAGAAATGCCAAAAGTTCTAATTACTTCTACCCTTGGAAGGACTTGGGTAAAAACAAAATTTAAGGTCTTTGATAGTACTGTTGATCATTAAAAAAAAGTATATCAATAATCCCTGTAATTTAAAACTATTGATAATTTACATCACTATTTGGGTACCCAACCTTCAGCTAAATTGCTCAACTTAGCAGGGCACAAGGTGCGAATGCAATGGAGTAGAGAGTCCAAGAGATCCCTTTTGGGATCTTATGTTGCCTAAAATAAGAAAAAAAAATCCTGTAGCAAATTGGATAAAATATTTCACATATATCCAAAGTTGAGCACAGGTCCTATATTTTTGGATCTAGTATGGCCAAATAAACTTTCCTTCAAATCCATGATGCTTAGATCATTCATTGAACACAGCCCTATAGTAAAGAATCGTAATGTTACTTTTATTTTTTACATAAATTAAAAGGAAACAGATCAGACTCATTTTTTAATTCATGACTTATGTTATAGGTGTCAGATTTGATGAGAAAAATTAAATCTAAGTATGAATTTGATATTATTGAAAACCTTCAGGATTTTGAAATTCTAGTTAGCTCTGAAAAAGTTAATCCCTGTGGCCTATTAATAAATGAATTTCAAGGTAAGGGTGATTAAATTTATCACTAACCTTTTATATATACTTTAATAATTATTATTTCAGTAAATATATGATTATTCAATAATTCTCAAAATTTGTATTGTGAAATTTTCAAACTACTGATTTTGAGGTATAACACTTGATGTAGGCCTCTCTGCTGCTCAAGGCTACTTATTGTTTTCTTGTGTTTCCATGAATACTAACTCATTACTTGTTAAGTTTCAAAGAATAATAGAGATGTCTTTGTCTTCTTGATTCATTTTAATTATTTATTATTTTAGCTCATTAATTGAAGTCATTGGCAGAAGGTGTTAACTCACTATTTAAAAAAGAAACAATTCCCCATTATTAATGTTCTCATGGTATCAGATTTTGTTTTATAATGCAATCCGACCAAAATCTGATTTTTAATCTATTAAAATGAACTTTTGCGTAGAGTAAAGTCTCTGGGTTTATGAGTTTGATTATTTTTAGGTATTGACTTTTTGAATTCTAAATTGGTTAGAAGTGAGTTAACCCTTTAAGTGCGAATGGGCGAGACAAGTGAGGAGCATGGCCTTGCAGATGGTATATCATTCCTCCTCTTTGAGAATAATAATTACTTACTTTCTGTAAATATAATATTTACTTACTAAGTTAATAAAGAAATATTTGGGCATTTACGCCAACTTGTAATTCTTGCAACTCAGATATTACAATTAATTATATAGCTTTGATATTAAATTCATACAGCCCACTAAGATATTTAGTTATGAATACATCTCATTAAAAAAATAATTAAATGCCTTAATAAGGCTTCATTTTTACTGTATTTTTTCAATGTTAATATAAATATCCATTCAACTATAGAAAGCCCAATTCTGCTAACTAGTGATGTAAAATATGTCTGAAATTCCCTTAAAACAGTCTCTAGTATTAGTACTCTATCTAAAATTAGTAGTGATTCGGAGCAATGGAGATGCTGGAGTTCAAGGAAAAACATAAAACGTATATATATATATATATATATATATATATATATATATATATATATAGGTGGTTGGAGGCCACCCCCCTAATGGGTTCTTAAATTGTGTTGTTAGGACTACCAACCACAGTTTACTTTGACCTTCCTGCTGCTACTGTAAAGCAGATTGCATTATAATTTTGAAGGTTTATAATTTTTATAAGGCATTATAATTTTTCTTGCATTAGTTTATTTCACTTAAAATCTGACTATTTTACAAACCTTCATACTAAAGTTTGTGCATATAAAATTAATTTACCACTGGCCTGATACAATAATAGAGCATCTTAAGTTCAATGAAACACAAAATGCGGGCTGGTGAATAAGTTTTTGGACTTTTTTTGGTCATTTGCTTATAACTCAAATGATGCATCGCCAGAAAATTTTATTTTATTTACAATAAAAAAACATGAATTTTGCATTGAATAAGTTGATATTAAATTTGGTTGCCATAGACTGAAAAAAATGTGAATGCAATTAGTTTTTATAGTGTGGCAAAAATATTTAATTCAATTCAATTTATTGTATTCTTAGTGTTTTAATTAAATGGAAATCAGATAATGAAAAAGATATGTATTCAAGAGATACAAAATTACTCTTCTTGTGTGTCACTTATTTGTATGGCTTGATCATTTTAATTATAATGTTTGTACAATAACCTGTACCATTATGTCGAAGTTTCCTTCCTGGCTTAACAGTTGTGCAAAAAGTGATTTGAACGAGGTCATGTACTACCGCCAGTTTTATTCAGAGTATCCACTGTAAAAGTTTGCCCCAGAAAGGAAACTTTTATTCCTAAGTCCAGGCTCTGAAGTTAATCAAAGGCTTTTGTAACGGAGTTGAAAAGAATACTGCCACTGCCAGGTTTGAACCTGGTATCATGAGCACAGTTAGTATAGTGCCTTACTAACTGAGCAACCCTGCTCCATATGTATACCAACACATTTCTATAAATAATTTAATTAAACCTAAATTTAATAGTTTATTTTCTTTAGAAAATTTATGTTTTGTTTTAGATCATGAAAAAAAGCAGTATGAAGTTTATCATTGTACACATTTGACCCCTAACTTTATTAACTTTCATCAAAAGCTGCAGACATTCTTACTGTGGTTCATTGATGCTGCAAGTTATGTTGACATGGATGATGGCGGGTGGAACTTTTTTGTACTGTAAGCATATTTTTGAAATTTTTGTGAGGATAAAAGTAGCAATTATTATTTATATTTGTAGGCAATGGCTACTACTAAAGTTAAATGATTGAGGAAATGATTTTAGGGTTTTAGTGAGTATTAATTTACATTGTCCTTGTTTTTTTTTTTTGTTTTTTTATTGCTGAAGTGGAAATATGAAACCAGAACTTTCCTATAGGAAATATGGGTTTATTGCATGAAACTGTTAAAGGAATATTTTGTTTGAAATATTGTCCATAGCCTAGCCCTAGTCCATAGTCCAATCTTTCTATCAATTGCCAGAAAACTTGTAGCTCTTTTGTGATGAACCAGTCATCAAGCCATTTTGAACATTTTCATTACAAGAGTATTTCAGTTAAGCAAGTACATGCCCCATCGATGCAAACAAATTTTTTGTTGGATGAATCCAAATCTGGTGAGTAGGTCGTATGAACTAGCATGAACTCCTCAGTTGTTTCCTTCACTTGTTTTTCGGTACATGATAGTGCAGTATCATGAAGCAAAATCACTTCTTTTTTTATATACTGGTCGTTTTTATGCTATACTTAGATCAAATCAATCATTTGTTGTCAATAGCAATCAGTATTAACTGTTTCTTTATATTTTAGCTACTTATATTAGATCACACCATTATAACCGCACCTAACACAAAGAAATGTTACCTATCAATTGTGTTTTAGCCATTCAATCGATGTCTATGGTTCAATTGGAGTTACCAATGATCTTTGACTTTTAGGATTCTTGAAATATATTTGTCAGATGGATTCATGTCACACAAACATTCAATGTCGTTCTGCAGCAGTTCGCTTTTAAGGGTGACAGAAAACTTATGCTGTTAGCAATCACAGTTTTTAGGCTTAAAATTTAACATGTTCAATGCTATTAAATCAATACTGTTCCATGAAACTTGTTTTGTTTTGAATTGAAAATCTTTACCAGCTGCAATAATTCAGTTTAAGAGTAACTGCATTAACCACTAGAGCCATATATAGACAAATTCCAATTTCATAGTTACACGCCTCATAATATCTTCTTGTTCAGAATTATTGTAATGCCTGCTCCGGGAGTAAGATTTGTGTATTGTCTTTAGTACCTTTATATTGGATCTCTTTTCACAAAGGTTTCTCAATATCTCTATACCATCTTAACATCAATGTAAAGGAGAATAAATCTATTTTTCTTTTCTAACATTGAAATTGTTGGTGTGGTCTCCCCAACCATTCCATACATTGACTCCTGACTACTTTTTTAAATGTTTTCATCAGTTGTTGTTTTTGAGCAAATTTACAGAACTTTTTTTTCTTAAGCCTGGAAAGTGCTTGCTTTTTTACTTACTAGGGCTGTGAATTGTATGCTATAAAAACATATTAACATACACTTGTATATATGCAAATATATTTTAATAAAATACTGAAAACTACAATAAGAAAAATAACAATAAATTATCCTGTTATTGTTATTAAATAATGAATGTATTTATTTAGTGTTGGTCCTTTAAATTTTCCTTTCTCTATTTTTACTTTAAGAACTATGAAAATGCCTTACCAAAGAGCTACCCTGCTCCCTACTATAAAAATAAATAAACATTAATTCTGATAAACTATAACACATAAAATATTATCAAAATAGAGTCTTAAAAATTGTATCTAATTGTTAATATTGCTTTATTTTAAAGACCTTTACTTGAAGAATTATATAAAATAGAGGTATTAGTAGTTATTTTTATACTAATTTTAATTATTACCTAAAAAAGAAATCATTCAGTAATTATAATTTAAGATCTTTAAAAAGTAAAACATTTTAGTTCTGATAAACTATAGCTTACAAAATATAACCAAAATAGTCTTAGACATTGTATCTATATTGCTTTACTTTAAATACCTTTTCTTAAATGATCAAAATAGAGGTGTATATTTTTACAGCAATTTTAATCATTCAATAAAGAATTGTTTTATCGATATTTAATCTTCGAAAATGTACTGTATACAAAGCCAAAGTGCCGAAATTGGATTTTAAATCGTGGTTACAAATGTAGGTGTCTGATCTCTTATTTAAATGGGTTTATGGTGTAAAATTCAGTTGGTTTTACTTGTTCTATTATTGGAATTGTTCAATTTATTTAAAATTCAGTTGGTTTTATTTTACTGTTGTTATTGATATATTACTTTCACTTACCTATATATGAGATATATAGTATGGGAAAGTATTGCGATCGTGAAAAATTTCGACTTCCGCTTTTCAACAGAAATACACATTTTGAGGACCCCTGAGTCCAAATAACCAAGTCCCACAAAATGGTGTTTGTGCATGCATGTGTGTGAACAGAACCTGAAATTGGATGTTTGGTGTATGTATATTAGGGTGTCCCTTATATAGGTGAAAAACAATTTTTTTTAGATATCGAAATGCATACCTTCTATTTCTTTTTAAACTACCCAGACTAACTTAAATACAAAATTTCATCTTCCTACGTCAACGTTAAGCTGTGCCGACAGAACTCTGAAGATTTTGAAAATTGCTATTTTTAACCCTTTCCATTATATAGCTAAATCAATTGAAATATTAATTTTTTAATGAAATATTTATTAAAAGAAGATAAAATTACAGATCAGGCAGGATATTTTCTTTTCTTTATTCTCTTTTTTACAGTCTGGATACCGATTTCTATGCTCCTGAGCAGCAAAAATTGCTTTTGGTCTTCCTTTGGAGTAATAAAACTGTGCAAAGTTTTTCCAGCTCTTTCAGCCCTATCATTAACTGCCCTTAAAGAAAACACTTTCCTTTCCGCCTCTGAATAGGCATTATCTTTATCCCGTGTAGAAGCTGGTCTCTGGAAGAAATTCTCATCAATGTTTAATCGAAAAAATAAATTTTTTCTTTGTGCTCTTGACAGACACAAAATCACTTAATGATTTTCCTGCAATAATAAATAAGGCAGTATTATTAACAATTTATTAAAAACAGTATATAAATAGTACTATTTATTTTATTAAGCCCCTTTAAAAAGCACAAATCTTGATTTGGTGCCTTCACCGCCAGACTACATCCAAGTCATGGTTATACATATAAAACCGCAATGAATAAACAGACGTCGTTTTCCAGTTGTCTCTAAACTTTTTGAATTGTGGGATATCAGGGCTACTTGTGACTAGGTGGTTTTTTGTTTCGACACATTTTAAAACCAGTTCGTAAACGTGATGGCGGCAAGCAAAGAGTAGTAATTCCCTGACTGTTGCAAAAGTACACAAGTTCATTTCAATCGCCCCGTATTAGACGCAGTTGTATCACAGCACATTATTTGTACCTTTTCATCGAGGTTCCAGCCATAAAGTGCGTTCCACACAGCTTTAGCTTGATCCTGGCCGGAAGAGCTCTCCAGCTTGGGTACAGCCAGAAGTTGTTCCTCTTCTCCAAATGAAATCAGAATTGTCAGGCGTTCTTCTTTAGAACTTCTCACGTAAAGTTCAGGTAATAATTTTCCATCCCAGTGAACGGTCACCATTTCAGGCATATTATTCTGAAAATCTGATTTTATAGATTCTGCCCTATCTTTTCGACTCTGTGTGCAGATACGTTAAATATACGATTTGTTTATCGGAAAATCATCACAGCTAAGATCTAGTGCTTCTACTACAGCCTGAAATATATAGACAGAATCCCTTTTGCTTAATTGGCATCTATCTAAAGCTGCAACTAACTTAGGCGTGATAAAGTCTTTCCTTCCTCTTTTTTTAGGAATTTGAGAACTTACCATTTGAGAGGTGGATGCTAAGGGTTCCTCAAGGCTTTCATCAGAGCTGGTAAGTTGATCGTGATGTCCTTGCGTTTGAATAGAATCTTGCGTAGTAACAGATGATGATAAACCTCCGATACACATTTGCTCACATCTTTTTTCCTTTTCATTCAATTTCCTTTGTCTTGCCCTTTCTTCTTTTTCAGCTAACTTTTTGTCTACACCCGCTAAACACCCTGGATCTCTTTGTTTTTGTAAAAATATTTAATTTTCTTCAATTTTCATCCGTTCCAAAGCATCAGCCTGTGCTATATCAAATAAATTATCAAAATTGTTCTTAAAGTCCTCCTCACGGCGCTTGTAAATATCTTGTATTTTTTAAGAATTTTTTTGCAACTCCTTCCAAGCATGGTGAAGATCCACAAGTTTTTTTAACACAGTTAGGTATAGCTCTGGTTTTAGTTGGTTCTGGCTATAGCTTTTTCCCAAAATATAATACATCCCTGAATGAAAAGATTAGCACTTTCACTAACAGTCAATTTAACTTCGCGAATGTTAAAAAAAAGTGCTGCAAGAACTTGACGATTAGACGGTAACTTTGCGCGTGTTATTTGATAATGTACGTCACCAACTAAGAAAACACATTTTTTATAGCTTCTTAATTCCATTGACATCTTTTAAATGTAAAACGATACGTGTTAATCGCGAGAATAATTGAAAAAAAATGACAAACTCCGTGAAAATGTACCGCTACTGCCGCACAACATGTGTGAACATCATTCGATTCAAGTCGGCACGGGTTATCGTACTCCAAATAAGGTAAACATTTATTTCTGAGTGTTTTAGAGGCAAATGAACAAAACTAACACTTATGTGTTAGAAATTTAAAACTTTGAAAAATAAGGGACACCCTAATGTATATGCACGCAATGTGACATAAAAAATTTCATCAAAATTGGTCAGGGGGTACTTTATTATTTTCACATTTTTTTTATTTTCTCAAAAACGGCTGTAACTATTTTGATCAAATTGGGTATTTGATGTACGTATATGCCCGTGATGTGACAGCCGAAATTTCATTTCCCATATTATCACTGATGAAAATATAAAATATTTTTTAACAATCATTTTTTTATCTTACTTAAGAGAGTAAATACGCGATGCTAAAATTATTTAAAGCATTCAAGGTGTGAAAAAAATATGGTATAAGATAATATTTAATTAGTTATATTTTAGTTTAGAAACTTTAGTTCCACAATAGATTTCTGAATGCAATATACAGTGATTTTAGAGGAATAGTATTCTCAGTTTCCAGAAAGGCATAAGATACAAACTTTACTACGAGAATTAAATACACCTTCTATCGATTCACCTTCAGGATATATTTACAAAAAGCAAGTCAAGTAAAAACAAGCAAGCAGTAAAAAAAACTCTACTGTTGATGAAATTTGGTCCCTTAAAAAAAGAAATAAGCAATAATGAATCGAAAAGTACTGAGACTTTCAAGTTTTGCAATACAAATACACAATAACTTATTGAGGTATACAAATATAAGCATATATATAAATGTGGAAGAATGTGTGAAGTTGAGTAATGGCATTTACATATTTATTAAAACACGTAAAATTTCTAATCTAAGTAAGTTGTTCAGTGAAAGTTTTGTGTTTGGCTTGTGCACACATCGCACTAGATTATAATACCCACTGAATCATTATTTAAATATGTTTCTCTGTGAGGTTCAGTATTTGTTTTGACATTTTTTCACTCAAAATGATTTTGAAGTATGAAAGTCAAGAAATGCTGTGACATTACTGAAATAAGAAATTAGCAGCTGCCGACACCACATTTTTTATACAGAATTTTGAAAAAGAGTCTTACCTTGATGAGTGAACTGTGGGGTAGCTGTTTTTATTATCTGAAAGTGGTAATGCTAGCTTTCAGCTAGGCTCTAGGGTATCCTCTTTTGTTTCTACAACATGCTATTGAAGATTATCTTACATGAAATATTCTGGTATTCTAAACAGCTATCCGCCGAACTTTTTTTGCCACAGTCAATTGTGAATTATCACTTATGCCGATTAGATAAAGTAAACTGATCATGTAGATAAGTTCCACATAAGTACATTACCCGGCTCTGGTAGAAAGGAAGAATATTTTGCTGCTGCAGGACGTCAGACTATACACTTCCTGATACAAAGCCAAAACTGCTTGAAACATCCTCGCCCTGATCTTGGATCATCTGATCCCTTTGGACTTTTATCTTGTCTGAGAAATGGCTCACTTTCTTAAGAGGATATTATATTAAACATTAGAGGTTATAAAATTTGGAATAGCATCCTTTTTTCTGATACATTGGAACTCGAAGATTAGTAGCAGAAAAAAAAGAATGTAATGATCTTCACTTTAAAACTTTTTTTTTATATACCCTAATAGTATTCAGATACACAATTTGAGTAACACAATATATATATAAATACAAGAGAAGCCTCATAAGTGCGAATAATATTAAATGTGAAGAACATATTAAAAGTGTATTAATGTTTAAACAAAGAATATTTTCTGTCGGGCTGAGTTTAGACCTTGAATCATTTCCCTCTAATTCTACTGTTTTCCATATAAAGTATTCGCTGTAATTGGATGTGCTTGCAATTGAGTTCTGCCCTAGTACATCCTTGAATTTCATTTTGTTTTCATTTTCCCATTGTGCTTCATCTAGTTTTTTAATAACACTGTTCAATAGAACAATATATTCTATTAATAACCTATTTTTTGTTTTTATATCTCTAATGTTATCCCCCTAAAACTGTGGTATTTGAATACAAAAATGTTTCCTATTATTTTGTTTTAGTTTTTTTTTATTTAATAGGAATCAGAAGGATTGTGCAATATGCCTGAATAAAGCTAATAAGAAATTTTAAAAAAATAAAAACTTTTATTTCAGATCCAGATTTTATCATATAGGCTACATCTGAAAGGAACAATATTTCACATTTTTATATTGAACCCCATTCAACCAAAGGAGACACATACTTTCATTTAAATACCCAGCAATGGTGGCAAGATTCCATGCATCAGCTTCCTCTCAACTAGCAAAAAAAATTATGATGTTGAATCAGTGGATATTTTCCCCACTATTATGTTGACTATGTAAGTTAACCTTCAACTTCTATCATCTCATCCAATGAGACCAATATTGGTCCATTTTTTATGAAGTGGCTGAATTAATTCAATATTTCATTGTTTATAAGATCCAAGAGTGATTTAATAAGGGTACTTTCTTGGTAAATGGTTTTCCCTGTTATTTTTGTGGTTGCTGTGTCAATTTTTTTTTTTTTTTAATTTTTACTTCATACATTTGTTTTGCTATCTTGCCAAACTATTTATTTTTATTGATACAATTTTATCAGTGCTCACAGAGTATAAAATATCTCACTCTGACTTAAAAGTCTCACTTTAATACTGTTGTACGATATCCTTAATTTGTTCAGTGATTTTTGGTATTTTAGTTCACAAAAAACAAAAATTGCAATAGTGAAATACGTATGAGAGATTGGCTAGCACTATGGCACTTAGCACAACTAGATTTAATTGTTATTTAAAAGTTTGAGATGCTAAGATTATGAAAATATGGTAGAAGAAAATGAG
The DNA here is from genome assembly GCA_911387785.2 of Aelia acuminata. Lineage (NCBI taxonomy): Eukaryota > Metazoa > Arthropoda > Insecta > Hemiptera > Pentatomidae > Aelia > Aelia acuminata. The sequence continues at coordinate 21,306,413 of OU426980.1, forward strand.
AGAAGTAAGGTCGAATAATTTTCACAAATGCAATTAACTGTTCCTAGAAAAGCAAAAGTGATGGAAAGTCGGTGGGAAACAATGAAGCTGCACTAACTTTTTTTTTTAAACAATAGGATTTTATAATTCATATATGCATACAAATACTGTATGAATGTAAACTTGGATGTTTGAGCTAACTAAGTAAATTATGCAAATGCATATATTTCACAGCCCTATTTCTTACCCATGAAAAATCTTGCTGCCCAGTATCATTTGCTTTCAAGGGGTTTTCAATATCAGTAAAATTATATCTTATGTCCTGTATTGCAGGGCATGCATCAAGATGTTCTTCAGTTATAATGTCTAACGATCACAGAGGACAGGTTGGACTATCTGTAATACCAATGCAGTGAAGGTGCTTCTTCAGGAAGTTATGTTCGGTGAGCATTCTTATACAAGTGACGGATCGCCCTCTTAGAAGGTCTTTTTGGATTCTGTCACTTTCTTCCAATAGCCCACTCCATCACTTTTCATAAATGTCCTGTGAATATCGCTCCTTTAGAGCATTTCATTTCTTTCAGCTACTATTACTATTTTTCTAGAATCATGCCAAGATTGGCCTAGGTTTCATTCCCAAGCCAGTTTGAGAAAATCTTTATTCCCATAGACTACTCAATGACTTGTTATCCATTGGAAAGTAGCCTTTGTAAGTAAGCCTTTGTTCCACTTCCTTTTAACACTCCACTACTCGTACTGTATCTGAGAGATACATGACAATTTGTTTTATTTACAGATTGCTTTTGATTGAAGTTATGTTAAGTTATGTTGTATGGTCCCACCAAGTACCCTCCTTTTTTTTGGGTGTATGACTTAGCAGTATTTGTTTATAAAAAAAACAGCCAAAGTGCATAAATTATTGTTTGAAGAGGCTTCTTATCTTTTAAATTTGTTTTTTCATGGCATCAGTCTAGAAATTTAAAACCATCTATCTCATAGATACTGCACTAGCACTCTTCTCGCTTCAATGGCGCGAGCAATGGAGTGTAAATTGATCTAAATTCTTTGTACTGAAGAAGTCTGAAATTATATTATATTCCTTTTGGAGAAACATAATTACCACCTGCAAACCTAAAAAACTTGTTTTCTTACAATTTGATTAATTTATCAATAGCTGAGGTTATGAAAGTTTTATCACACAAATTTGTTCCATATTTTGTCTATTATTCCTTTACTGGATTGAGAATACAACCTCTTAGTGGACATATTAAGGTAATAGGGATCTCTACATAATGACAACTTACTCATGTTTTATACTATCACTATGTTACTAGCCTACTGAGTAAACTATTTACTTTTTTGTGTATTATCTGTGGTGTGACTGTATCTTCAGATTCTGTTGATTTTTTAAGATTTTTACTGTTGATTTTATGTCAGCATCTTCAGATTCATTGGGGTCATATTATAAATCATCTATCCCAGTAAATATTGCAGAGGGTTCTGAATCTGTAAACTCAATAAATCTTGTTGACGATAAAACAAAACTTTTCATACAAAAACAAATCAAACATTATCAGATATTGAAATAGATAGCATCTTTAAGATAAAGGGTGTTTTAAATTTGGCATAAAAGAAAAAAAAGAAAATTATGCAGATACTAAATCAATAGATTTGCTCCCTAAGGTTGACATCTGAAAACCTGCTTCCATCTGAGATACTATTTTCTTTTTCTATTAGAGAAAAATACTATAAGTTCTTTGAAATTATGGGTTAACCATTTTCAGTAAAATTGTGTTAGGCACCACTTCTGGACAATGTTTCATGGGTGGGGCCTCTTTTGAGAGGTAATGTGGTTGTGATATTATAGAACCTCCATTGTGTCTATTTCAGTAAAAAAGGGCCTTCATTAGCTTTATTTAATTCTCCTTTTCAGTTACGATCTTGTCTTACTGTGAAGGGCAACTAACTGAATGCCACCTGGACCACTGTCCAGAATTAGTACCAAATTTTAGATAAAGAAAGTGAGGCATATTTTCAGATGTCAACCTTAGGGAGCAAATCTATTGGTTAAGTGCTTGCATAATTTATTTAATTTTATGCCAAGTTTAAATCACCCTTTATCTTCTTAAAAAAGCAATTTTTTTTTCAATAACAAAATTAAAATGTTGCTGGCCGACATGATGAATCCAGAAATGTTCTTAGGGAGGCACACCTTTTATTTTTTTAATACAATGAGTCATAAATGACATAATTTAAAATATCAGTACATATTGTATCAATGTTGTAAGTATTAATATTCAAAGACTATCAGGTTTTCATTTCAGGACATACAATACGACTAAATAAAAGTGCTTTTTATGTAGAAATAGTAATAGTTAATTTCCTTTGCTGGTGCTGACCGACTACCTACTCATATCCTTTCTTTGCACTTTGACAAAATAGCTCCCTCTCAACTGTATCTAGCCTCTTAAACGTAATATTGATTCTGCAACTCATTAACTAGAGGCCTCCATTCTTCTATTTCAGTTAGCAGAGATACCAATTTTTTAATAAATGTCTCACATATTTCTCACGGTGTTTCTATTTAGTATAGGAATCATGCAATTATCAGCTCCATTCGAGAAGGTTGAAGCTTAATGCTATTTCCAAAAATATTTTATTTAGTGATTCAATTATTCCTTCTAAGAAAAACATTGATTTTGATTGAAAATTGACATAAATTTTATTATATTATTTATATAACTTACCATACCTTCCTATTTAGGTTTGAAAAATATCATTCTGGTGACGAAATCAGATACTCGGTGGTTGGATATGCATCTGTTTATGATTATTATGCCTATCCAGAGCATATTAGACCTCGTATAAGCCAAGTTCTGATCTTACCTCCATACCAATCTAAAGGACTTTGTATGAAATTATTGCTCAGTGTATACAACCACTATCTCGCAGAAAAGAGTAATATTTTGGACTTCACAGGTATGTAAATATTTCAGTTTTATAACCTATGTTACATATTGTTTTTTTAACCTGTTCGCTGCGGATCAGTCAGGCTTCACCTTGAGTGGGTGCTATGGGGCTACCGCTTCAACAACCGCCCAGTGCTGAGTTCTTTTTGTTAGTTTTTCATCACAATTTTGTCATTTCGGATTTAAAAAAAAAAAAAATATTCTATCCTCAGTTTTATATCTGGACTTTAGACTGGCATTGATAGAGTTAAATTTTTTTTTTTTAATAATGTTCTGTGTGATATGTTTTGAAGCATGGCAATAAACACAAAGGTACTTCACACACATCACAGCAATACATCGTTAATTTTCTATTTTTGTGTTCACTACAAACTATACTGAAGGACATGAACAGGTACAGTGCCTAGGCCAAACCAGGTATAAAAAGGTCTGACCACTCAGACCTGGCATAAAATGAAAAGGGGATGCCTACGCTACCTACTGGGTATTCAAAGAGTCTTTAAATTGATTTAGAGATCGCTAGATGTCATTTCAGTGGCACAGAAATATGTGCGAGTAGCAGACGTTATGAATCACAGATCTGTGATAGTAGCACTGGAGGCGCGCTCCCTTAAGTGCACAGTTCTGTGTAGCACCAGAGCCATGCCTGCCCACTGCACATATCTGTGTTAGTAGCAGTTTAAGGGTTAACCGCAAATAGGAATCAAAACAATAACATCCTCAGGATGTTAGGAGGGAGATGAGCAACTGTTTTTATCTTAAACCACAACTCCTGGTCCTCCTGTTGGCGTATAGGCACAGGGCTATTATGCCATCACTATCGATGGCCTCACATACATATGGTGTATGTAGGGAGAAATTATTTAAATTCAACTGCTGACATGGGACATATTGTTAGTCCACAGACAATGAAATCAGTTAAAAAGTTTCAAACTGATTTACTAGGTATTAAGTAGGGCCCGAATTTTCATCTAAAATAAAAAGCGAAGTATGCAAATATATAATTTAATTGTATTCACAAAAATGAGAAGTATGTGCACATGACAGAAACACTAAATTTTATTAAATTTATTAGATATTTTCAATGTACGGTTCATAATTGGTCCAAATAAATTTTTGAATCTGCCGTTTCAAAAATTTATTCAAGTCTGTTCATTTATTCGATACTATGTTTTTCTGCTAGACTTTAGGAGCTCTTGCCTTTGCTCTAATTAGATCACTTAAGGGGAGCAAGGTAGGTTCATAGCTTCTTTTACAATTGGTTCATTCGAAGACCAAGCTGCATTCTGCATGGAAAACAACAAAAAATTAACAACTGAACAAAAAATTTGCTTAAATGAGTTTGTGGGTTTCATCAGGGCCGGAAAAATATTCATGATGGGACAAAAGCAAAATTGGAGACCAATAATAGTCATAACAAATGTTTGGTGGCATAAGTTGATGCACTAGTGCAACAAGATGGACGCATCTCTACTTTGTTTATGCTTACTGACATTCCTAAAGGTTCCATACAGTCTGTTTTTCTTGGTAGATGGTAGTTCCAAAAGGTTTGTGTAAAATTGGAAGACTAGAAACAACGAATAAAGGCTTATTGTGAATTTCTTGCCTGTTATTTTGAAGAGATGAAACAATTGTTGGATACCATTATTACCGTTAATGAACAGTTGATTTATTTTGTCACTCCAGACACAATACAGCTTTCCCTTGAGTGGTGCCATACCATATTCCCCAAAACCTTGCAAATTCAAACAAATCACACCTGCTTTGAAAATGTTGGTGAGTTTTTTGTGACAGAATAGTTGTTCTTTTTGTTGATTTCATACCCTGTGGATTAATAATTAATGTTGATGCATTTTGTGAGGTACTAATATAGTGATCGGAAATGCAGAATCGGAGGAGGGGCGTGTTAAGAAAAGGTCTGTTGCTACTGCATGAAATCGCCTATCATCAAGGGGCAAACTTCGCAAAGAACTTTCTGATCAAGTTTGGTAGCCGGTGATTTCTTGGTTTATTTATAACATTTGTATCAGTAAGTTGCCTGAAAGACTCCAAAATAGCTTGTTCTTGAAATCGAATATATTGAAAAATAGCTGAAAACTACAAAAAATAAAGTGGATTTTTATTATAATACAAGTATTTTAGATTTTTTTAATGTGAAGACTTATTGTTTTTATTATTTTTTAAATCTGATCTTAAAACTTTGAATCCAATGTAGTCAAATACAATTCATCCTATTTAATTTTAATCAATCATTGAAATTAATTCTTAAGTATCTATCTTTCTTAAGGAAATAAGTCATGATTTGATTTCAATATTTGATATTAAAAAATGAAATTCAATGTTAGATTTTCATTGTTTTTGAGTAAATATAATTTTTTTTATATCCTTATATTGGGATTTATTACAGGGATGATTATGCCTAGTTTTTTAAAATTATCAATTTAATTAAACTTTTTACTACTGTTAAAGTCCATTAATATATTTTTGGAACTATAATATAAAATAAACAATGTAAAATATAATAAAAAATGTTATTGATTTTGAACATTTCGCCCTTGGTTTTGTTATATTTTATCTTTTCACATATTCTTGGTGTGTAGACCAATTTTCAGGAGATGAAGGCCCCCTTCATGATAGCTTTACTTCAACACATACAAGGATCTACTGATTTTTTTTAGAATAAGATTTTAAAAATACTATTCATTTTAACATTATGACATTTCTTTTTAATTTATAATAATTGGTCAGCATTCTTCCTTACAACCTCTGTTGTTACGTTATCTTCCATCTAACTTTTTCTTTAGATTTTCTGATTATTAGAACACAGTGGACATAAAATAAACATTTTTTTTTTTTAGTGTTTGTATTCTTTTTAGAGATTTAGATATATCTGATGTTAAAATTGGTATTTGTGACCTTTTTCTCATAAATTTATTCATTGACTGCAGCGCTTTTAATTTTTTTTTTTCAAGATAGTAGATAACTTTTAAGTGGATTCCAGCAATATTCGACATATTATAGAACATTATCATTGGCCTTCACTTTGTGATTCTTGAAACCAAGTAGGCTGCTATCATTTCGTCCATTTTTTCAACTTCTAACTTGGTTTTATTTTATTCTGTAATGATTAGTGGCTTCTCAGGTTTAGGGTTGTTATCAGGATTATTGTTCATCGTCGAGAATAGAATGACAGTTTAGTCCATTTTATTTAAATATAACACCAAGGATTTATTTTAGATTTTAGAATTCCGAACGTAGGACTTCTAACAGGCTTCTTTTGTTTTGTTTTTTTTTTTGCCAAAAATCCAGTCAGGATATCTCTTTTATTTTTAGGTAATGTACAGAAGCTGGCTAATTTTTTCTTAAAAAGGTTTTCTGATAATTATCTTCTTGTATACTGATTGTTTATAGTTATGTTTCTGTTTGATTCTTTAATCGCTCTCAGTAGTTACTTGACAATATCAGCTGGACTGTTTAATACATTAAAAAGACTGTCACACTGTTTTCCTATATACACCTTAATTCTGATTGTATGAAAAAAAAAAAAAAAAAAAAAAAACTCTAAACCCTGCCAGCATTTCATCGATTATGACAAATTATTGGATTATTTCTCATGAAATGTCCATTTTCAAGGTAAAGGGATTACAAAACAAAAAAAAATTAACTTTAATTTATAATTTAATCTTTGTTATTTTATTTTTTGCTATAGTTGAAGACCCATCTGAAGAGTTCCAAAGAGTGCGTGACTGTGTTGACTGCAAACGGGTTTTGGAGAAAGATATTGTCAACCCCCAAAAATTAGCTACTGAAACTAGAGAAAAACTAATTGAAGACATGCACATCATTTGCAAAATTAATAAAGTAATCTATCATTTCAATAAATGGTATTGTAAAACTTGAAATATTTACATTATAATTTTGTTGATCAGACATATATGGAACCAAGGGATCCAGATGTTATGTTTGTAAAGTTATGATCAGAGCCCGGATTTTTATGAAGTAAAAAGCGTCAAAATATGCCATGTAATATGCAGTAAAAAACTATAAAATATGCTATTAAACAACTGTAATATTCAGATACTAATGTGTATAAAATGTTTCATAGGAAAGGGAGTAGAGGAGACTATTTAGAAATGAGACCAAAATGATTTTAAATATTTTTTAATCTTAATCAAACATATGAGTATTTCCGATAATAATTCAAACTTATTAGTTAACAAGAAGAGTATACGAATAACATAAATAAAGATAACTAAATTAACAATCAATTAAAACAAGTAAAATAATCAATAAAATGAATTATTAAATGCATATCTAAATTTGGGCACTCTTATACTAAATTTGGGTATTCTTATACTAAATTTTTAAATGCATTTCTAAATTTGCATTGCATTTTTAAATTGCATTTCTAAATTATCCCAGTCTAAAATTTTATTTATATTTTCTAGGATTTTAAGCCCTGAAGTTTTCATAAAACGTCTTACATTCTTTTTTTTCAAAGCTTCTCCAACATGGCCTGGGATGCGATTTATATTTTTACTTACTAAAAACGGAGGTGAAAAGTCGGGAATCTCTGTAATTATTAATTCGAAGAAGAAGAAGACTTATTTACGGCGAATAACCACGATCGAAATTGGGAAGCTCCCACGTTGGATATTACTTTTATATTTCATAACGTATTTTTTATTTTATTAGATATAAGGTGAAAATGACCCAGATGCTTGAAAAGTTCGAAAGTTTTACATAAATAAATTAATACTTTATTTGATCATTAAAATATGCAAATACATATATGCAGTTATCATCAAATATGCAAAAAAAAACTGACCAATTAGATCTGTGTGCATTTCATAATATATCTGGTCCACCATTTTAAAGAAGCATGCAAACAAAATATGCAGTTGCATAAAAATCCGGGCCCTGGTTAGGATACCATTTGATTATGTTATGTAATAATCTAAAAATATATATATTATTATATACAATATTATTTAAATTTTATTAATATATTATTTACCTTATATACATACATACCTATATGAAATTTTCATTTATTTTTTTACAACAGAAACAGGCTCGCAGAATATACGAAATTTTAAAACTAAAATACATAAATCGGCTGAACGAACAGGAGTTCACTAATTATAGAGTGGAGGTTAAAAGGAGATTGAATCAACCATATCAAGTAAGTATATTTCTTTGAGTCACAGATTTAAATCTTAAATTTCTGTACTGCTTGGGTTTCCCATTTTAAGGGGATGAGGGTTAGCCGTTGCTCTCCCAAGGTGAAGTCTTGGCACAAACATTTGAGGTCGTTTAACCCATGTAATTTCCCCAAATTCTTTCAAATTTATTGATTTATATACCATCTCTCATAAATACATGGCATAAATCTGTATAAGAAGTAGATTTAAGCTTCCTTATGATGTTGGAAAACAAATCAAGCCCTGTTTCACATTATTTTTATATTTATGGTGTTAATTTTTTTTAAATATATTTTTTATACCTAATAACTGATTTTTTCAGCAACTTTGTTTCTTAAAGACTTTTAATTTCCACAAAAAGTTTCATTTTTAAATTTACGAATGTTTTTTGATAGAAAGGCATTAGAAAGAGGTTATTATTTTAGATTAAACTTGGATATGTTTGTCTTGGCATTCAAGGTGATAAATTCTGAACAGTAAGCTGATCAGGGAAATAACTTCAGATCTTTGAGGTAAATCCAATTAGATAGAATTTTCTGCTCAGGTCCCTCGCTTTTCTATCCCATTTTTAGGGGGGACAAAGATTCGAAAATTTAATTTCACCTAACTATAGATTGTAATTACCCCATCTATAGATTCCCATTCATGATATTGAGACCAACACTGGGATAACTCGGACTGGAGAAATCATCTGTTAATTATAATAAAACAGCTTAGATGCATGCTCTGCCTTAATTTAATACCTTTATAGTGATAATATTGACAAATACTATTTTTATCATTGTTACTGACTCTAGTTCTATCACTGCTTCATTTTGCATGTGAAATGGTTGTGTATACCAACGATGTGTTTCCCTACATTTTAAGCTATATATAGATCTCTTGGTTATTCATTTTTTATCATTTTATCTTAATTTTATATTTTTATACTAATTTTAACTGTACATGTTTTTGTAAATAGATTGCATGTTAATAGTAATGTCTGCTTATTATGAAGACCCAGCCATATCTCCCTGAGCATTGCATGGACCTTGTTTCAAATAAGTTTAGATATGAATAGGTATGAATTTTATATATTTTTTTTATACTAAATTTAAAAATATGGCTTAATAGCCTGGTGCTCAGCAAACCTTTTCACTATGTACCATACCTAGGATTATTTAAATAAATGGTGCCCATTGTGTGGTCTTAACATTATGCTTTTTTGTGAATATAGAGACTAATAATTGTATAACATTGTTTTCCTTAGTTTTAAACTTTATATAGATGTTTAGGTTATTCATTTCATTTCTTTGTTATCATTGTATTTGTATTTTATATTCTTATACTAATTTTAACTGTACATATTTTCGTAAATAGATTGCACGTAAATAGTAATGTCTGCTTATTAAGAAGACCCTGCCCTATCTCCCTGAGCATTGCATGGAGCTTATATCACTTAAGTTTATATACATCTGGGTATGAGATTTTCTTTCACTTTTACTCTAAATTTTAAAATATGGCATAATAACCAGGTGCTCAACTAACATAACTATATAGCATAGGTTATAATATATATTGACAAAAAACAAAAACAAAAAACAGTATGAAGTTCAACAGTCAATGAAGTAATGATTTATTTTTGAAGCCCCTTAAGAAATAAATAATAATAAGTTAAATAGTTCTGGGGACTTTAGGTTAATGCAATAATTATAATATAGTATATTTCTAAGTATTGCAATAACAATAAAGATTATATGTGAAGGTAGTACTAGGTAACAGAATACAAAAAAAAGTAAAAACATGTAATATAAAAATCTAATAATATTTTTGGGTTGGTCAAAAAAATTTTATTGGAGCTGGAAAAAAAAGGAGGGGGTCTGAATAAAATAATGAATCTATAAAAATGAACCCGCCAGTGGGTTTAGTGTTGCTACCCCTAGTACTGCTAGGTGAGCCTCTAGTCCCAAGCCTGGATAAAGGAGGGGGGTTCAGTGTGAGGGATAGGTAATCTCATCTCTATAAAAAGGTATAGTCCAGAATGCTGAAAAAGAATGGTGAAGGTTAAAAATAAAAAGATATTCCAAGAGGGACCCATTTGGATACTGGGGTTTATGACCAACACCAAGTCTTGATGAAGATTTGAAGAAGGAAGAGGAGAAAGATCAATTAAAGATATAGACTTAGGATCTGACCTTAAATTAAATAAAATATTAAATTAAATAGAAGCTGACCCGGCCACGCGATTCTGTGGCTCAGTAGCTATAATGCAAAGAATTAATTATACCCTATTCTTTTTAATACAGTTAAATCAAAATTTACTTATAAAGATAAAAATGTTTCAACTAATATAAAAAGAAACGGGATTTAAAATAGAACTTTACTACAAATTTAAAATTGTTTGGTAAAGAATTTAGAAGGGTTAAAGTTTTTATTTTTTACATCTCATATTTGACTATAGCAAGTATTAATGATCCATTCATTTAGCCTTTACTTAATTATTTCAGTAGAGGGAAGATTAAATATAAATAACACACATGTAAAAGGAACTAATAAAAAATATAATTGGAATACAATCACAACAGACAGAAAAAATTTACCGAATTAATCTTTTGCCATAATACAAATTAATTTTAATTCAGAATATAACTCATGATGATATGAGATATCGTATCAGTAGATTCTATTTGAAACAGGTTATCAAAAGCAAGCGCTGAGCGGGAGAAACCTCAAACCATGCTGCATGTTCTTACAGTAGGGGGAGAGCGGGGTTGGTTGGCATAGGGGGTAGGTTGGCCATTGGCTTATAGTTTCCGTCACACCTGTTGTGAAGGCCCCACCATTGTACCATGTGACCCGCTCGACCTCGAGAGTCTTGTCCTAAGTTTTCAATCCGATGCTAACAGTGTAGATAAAAGTGTGCTTCATTGATTGATTTTACAACATGTAAGTAAATTTTTATATTTTCAGTAAAGTTGATTTAAAGGCATGGGAAAACATTTGACTCCGATTCTGTTCACATAGCCCCAAACTCCTTTGAAAAACCTAACCTTTCGACTAACCAGTTTCTTGTTTGATTGTTCTCCCCTGTCCTGGCAGTCATCTTTCATATGATCTCTTCAGTAGGGTTAGTTGGCTCTCTTCAACTTTTTTTTTTTTTTTGGCGCAGTAGCAATTCACAAAAGCAAGGTAAACATAATCAAAGGCGAAACTACCAATTGTCTTTAGTTCCAGCGAGGAGGATGAGAGCAATTTTTCTTATGCTAAAAGTGACAACAGTCTAAACTTCTATCTTGTTCTATTGTCATTCTATTTTCCCTTAAAAGCTGTTAAAAACCGATTCAAAATTATTATACTATTATAGTGCAGCTTTTAATAACAATAATATGTCAGGCTGTACTTGTATGAGATGGCTAAACAACCCCACCTTCTAGGCCAACCTGCCCCACATAGGGGGTTAATTGGCATACTCTGGATTGACGAATTCTTCAATTTTCTATGATCTTAGTATTAAATATTATGTTGTGAAAAAAATACTTGAAGTACTCTAATACTTGGAGTTTACAGTGGTATCAGCCCCATTGGGATTATATTAACAGGAACGACTCAACAATCAAAAAAGTGAAAACTGTTGCCAACCAACCCCGCTCTCCCCTACTTCTTATCAAAACATAAAAATTTATTTTTATGAATGAGATAGATAACGTTAATTTATAACTTTTTATAATAATAACTTACACTTTTTTTATTATTACAATTCACAATTGCTATTTATAGTAGTGCCAATAGGTTAACAATGATTTTGGTTAACCTGTCTTTTGCTCAAACAAATAGATTCGATGTTTTCGCAACACACGAAGGGACGACACATAATTTCCCATGGGAAAAACTCCGAATTTCCTTGTCCAAGCCGCAAAAAATAGATCTATGCTTACCCACACTAAATATCGAAAGAAAATGAAGTGCTGTGTCAGTAAATCAACTTACACCGCCAACTGTTGGAAATTGTAGTATAATTTGCTATAAAAGAAATATTGAGGCCAATAATCGAGATAAAAACTATCCTATCTTTTAAGTTGGACGAAACTACACACAATGAGCCAAATTTTATTAGGTTCAGTAGAGTAGTTTCTGATTTCACCCCCGACAAACATCTTGACACGAGATTTTTATATTTAGATAGATTGATAGACATGATCAGACGCATCAAAACCATATGCTAATCTTGGCCTTTTCTTTTTTAAGTGATTTGATTAATTTGCAAACTAAAATACCATTCCTGTAACTGAAACCGTATCACTCCCGTAACCAAAACTTGTGGTTACAGTAATGAAATTTTGATTATACTGATGATGTCTTACTTAATAAAAATAAATTAATTTGTTTCTTAGGGGTAGAACATGAAGCTTTTTTTTTTTTTTTTTAATATAGAAGGAGGAATGAAAAGCTAAAAAAGAAAAATTATTTTAAGTAAACTATTTAAAAAACAAAAAATTTAAATTTTTAATTTAAATAATTAAAAAGTATTTAAATTTAATTTAACTTAATATTTTTTAGTTTTTAAATTTAAAAAATCTTGGGAACCAGAGCTACAATAACTTTGGCAACCAATGACAAGAAGCTTGTTAGACGATAGCTCGTGAGATCTAATCGGAAATAGCTGAAATATAAATTTGACTAGGTCCTGATCTGAAATACCAATTTGAGGGAACTTAAATCACTTTTGGTTGAAGTTTAATCATGGTTTGAAAAAGTTGCATCTCGGGCTGTTGATTCTTTACCTAATTCTTGTTAAAATCTGACTTAATTTGCCTACATACTCTACTATAAGGCCAGAACAAGCTCTTTTGTAATCTAGGAGTGAAACCATTGGTCAAGAAAGAATAAAAACATAAAAATTGTTAATTTTCAATATTTGACAAAGATCTATGTCAGCTTTTGTTTTTTAAATACCTAGTGTGTCGAATCACGTGGTTTTCTTACTTATTTATGTCTTTAAGGTTGTTTAATAGGCAAAACAACAAATATAAATAAATATAGTTGATATGAGTCATTATAAAACTTGTCATAACCATTGCATAAAAACATTAATCAGTAATTTTAACACTGGTACAGGAGATACCAATTACCTTAGGATGGTTAGATTTTTGTATTTTCCGATTTTAAGTAAGAAATATGTTTTCAGTCGAATATTATCCCCAAAAATCTGTGATTGCTGCAAAAATATGGGATTAAGGGATGTATGGGATTTCAGCTGAGAGCTTGAGACTGGCCAGAGGAAAGGGACCAGTTGTTTATTTATAGCCTCTTGTAATATATTTTGAATTGTTGCAATGTTATCAGAACGACGAATGATAAATGGATCATCCGAAAACAATAGAGGCTTGACATATCTGGACAAGCTGAGTCCCAAATCATTAATTGCAAAGCAGCACCAAGTTGGAACATTGACGCCCTTGTGGGACATCACTGATCTGTTCATGTTCTTCAGAAATTGATTCACAACCTATTGTAACTTTAAAGTGATGATTGGTCTGATATAATGAAACATTTTCCCTCCTATTCTAACAGATTTTAGCTTTTTTTAAATTATAGTATGACTTAATGCTTTCAAAGGCCTTAATATCAAAAACACTGCAATCACCTGATATCTGTTGATGAAAGAATAATGGGTTTTGGACACTTATATAACCAGATGGTCAATTGTGCATCATTCTTACCCGAACCCAGAATATAATTAACCACATTAATCACATATTTGCCATTTGTTCCATAATTTTACTTAGACAGCTTGTAAGGAATATACGACAATAGGTATTTTGGAGCCATTAGTCTTTTCCATTTTTTAGGATTAGGATAATCAGACACACACTTTTTTGTAAGGCTGTAACACTTCCTAATGTCATATTGTAGCACTACATTAAATAAAACAGGTAAAGGAGGGTATACTTGTTTTAAACCCAAACAATCCTGAAACCTCTCGGAAAGATAATTACCAATTCAAACTTTATTTCATGTTCCCTTGTACACATTCTTTCAAGGATTTGGTACCTTTGTTTGGTATTCCCTGCTCAACAAGGAATATAACTTCTGGCAGTTAATTGAATCGTATGGCTTTTTAAATTGATAACAACTTTATGCACAGCACCGTTATACTTCAATATTTTCTCTAATGTTTGACTGATAGAAAACATTTGGTTGACGAATGAAAGGTGCTGCCTTAAGCCAAATTAGTAGAGTATCCAGTGATTAAAAATGACATTGAAATAGTCAAAATTAATATAAATATTTTATAATATACCAGCAAGAGTGAGATTCTTTGATAGTTATTACTATCTGTCTTTTATCCCTTTTTGTGAATCAGAATAAAACTATATTTTTTCCATTTTTTGGGTATTATCTCTTGTTCCCAGACCTTTTACCAAAAATATGTATTTTGGAAATTCCAGCTTGCCTACATGTTTTGATTATTAGTTTAGGATTATTATTGGGGTTCACTGTTTTATGCTATATTTATTTAATGACCCTACGGTCCTGTAAGAACCTGGGCCAGCTTCTCCACAACAGCCAACCGATCTTCATGACCTTGTGCTATATTCCTCCATCTTCGAACACCCAGCGGCCTCAGATCATCCTCCACAACATCCAGCCACTTGGTGAGGGTGTCCTCTTTTTCTTTTTCCATTACAAATCAGTTGTATCCCGTTATCATTGCTATATTAAAGTTTCTTAACTGAGCCTAAGATAATATGCTTCTTCTCTCCCCACCTTTATGTGCAGTTATAAGGTAGTGTAACATAAACCGCTAGTTTATAATAAAATTTGTATTTAACTAAAATCTTTCCTATCATTGGTAAGGGAATTAATGTTTTTTTTTTGTTTTGTTTTTTATGGCATAAATGCACTGCGACAACATTAAGACTATTGTACGTTACATAGTTAAGGTCTGAGTCCTACAGCATGACTTTCAGAACTTCAGCATATTATAGAAGGCTGTTTGGATCTAAGCACTCTTGTGCCTCAGGATCTGTTATACAGTCCAGATCGTCCTGATTCTGAACCTCCCTACTGCGAATCCATCACACCAAAAGATTAAATGATAGGCTGTTTCTTCCTCCTTCCTAAATTATCTGCCTATTGGCGACTTCGTGATTTGAGTTTAAATGTGTGACTCCTCACCTTAAAAAGACTAGTCACTTGTGGTTCTCATAGCTCCTGTTATCATAAGGCAGATATCAAAGTCTGACCTTCTCCATAATGTAACCAAGATATTAATGAAATTTTGCAGGAATAATAGATTAAACATTAATTCACAGAAAATAAACATTTGAATTTTCATAATGAAAAAAAAAAATTATGGATAGATGAAATGGAGCCTCATCATGGAGGTTAAACTCCTGGGAGTACCACTGAGACAAAACTTATTTGTGCGAAACATCTGGAAAGCATGGCTAATAAAGCCCTGAAATGCTAAGGGGCCAGTAAAAGAGCAATTGCAAAAGTTGGAAACTAAAGCCCAAAATGGGTATTGGCTTTACAGATATAAAATAGATATTGGCTGCATAGAAGTTAATATCTATTTTATTAATATATAGAAGCAATATCTATTTTATATCTGTAAAGCCAATACCCATTTTGGGCTTTAGTTTCCAACTTTTGCAATTGCTCTTTTACAGGTCCCTTAGCATTTTAGGGCTTTATTAGCCATGCTTTCCACATGTTTTGCACAAATAAGTTTTGTCTCAGTGGTACTCCCAGGTGTTTTACCTCCTTGATGAGGAGGCTCCATTTCATCTATCCATAATTTCTTTTTTTCATTATGAAAATGCAAATGTTTATTTTCTGTGGATTAATATTTAATCTATTATTCCTGCAAAATTTCATTAACATCTTGGTTACATTATGGAGAAGGTCAGACTTTGATATCTGCCTCTAAACTTTGATATCTGCCTTTGACTAGGACTACATATCCTTGAGCATAGAAACCTTCGGTGTTTAGTTTGGTCAGAAATGAGTCCACCACCAAGCACCTCAGTAACAGAGATATCTTACTACCTCGTAGACATCCCCCTTAAGGTTTTATGCACAATTAGGTAGGTGCATTCGTGTATGTTTATCTATCCGCTGCTTTTTGCCTACACATTCTCACACCCATCTTTTGGTGGTCACCCTCCACATCATTCATCCATCTCAGTTATGGTTCCTGATGAAAGTAAGCAAGGGTATGAAAGTGTAAGAGTTAAAGATGTATTTTCTTACAAAACTCATGATAGTAAAGAACACTATTATTTTTAGGAGATGAACACTATCATGCATTTGAGTGATACTTGGAAGTAAAATACATTAAATCCTTCTAGCAACAGACTTTTTTTATTTATTGACTAAACCTTTTGGAAGTTAAAATGTCTAATTTGACTGTACTAATAATCACAAATAGATTATTCTTTTACGCTCTATCCCTTTTTATTTTAATTAATTTATTTTACTATATCTAAAGTTTTATTTTGTTTCTCTTTTTTTTTTCTTCTGTCTTTGTATTTGTCTCCTAATTCTTTATACTTACGTTTCTTTTTGTTATTTCTACTTCTGTGTTTTTATAAAATGTTTTTATAATTTTAGAAACAAATGAAGCTTGTATCCAAGTGTAAGAGTGGAATGACGCTTCAGGAAGTTCATGAGAATATCATCAGCGATGAGGACCGTAAAGCTAGATTAGATATGATGTTCTTAGAAACCATTGATCAATATTCATCTGTTATTACCAGATTGCATACCATTGAGAGTGCTGTGTAGGTTTAGTCTCTTAGCAGTTTCCAAACTGCAGCTGTTTACCTTGTCTACCCAACTGTAGAAAACCAATCAATAACAGCATTAATTTGTTACCTTGATTGCTTTACTGGTGTCATTTTCTGCTTCTGTTTTAAATACCAGCTTAATGCTGAGCGTCTACTGGGCGGGAATTTTTAATTTTGAGCCGAAAATGCAGGAATTTTATTCAACCATTTTTTGAACATCTCTTTAATTTCAAATTAAATAACTACCAATGATCAATCCTGTTTTGTAACATCTTATAAGGATTAGTATATGAAGTAGGTTTGTGATGTAATATACCACCCGCTTTCTGTCGAGTAGATTGTATATGTAGTAAAAATTCTGATGGTTGATATACATTGAAAGAAAAAAATTGATGTTTTGAAAGTTTTTTTTTCTAATAGGGCAAAAAACGAATGAAAATAGAAAAAACAATCAAAAAGATAAAACGATGGGATCAACAGCAAAAACATAGATTTTCTTGTTTTTTAACAAAAAAACCTTTTAATCACATCTTATGTGTAGTTCCACCTAGTTATCACATCCTGATCTAGTTTTTTCAGTGAATTTTCTCAATTTTGGTACCGAAATATTGGCTAAGAATGCTATTAATAAAAATTAAATAATACAGCGATGTTTTTGGTGGTCTGCATGATAATTTGGTATTTACCAAAATAAAAATAATCAACTGTATAGTTAAATAAATGGATATAGCTGGATTCATCCCTTTATCCATCGATATTAAAAGTCCTCAATAATATAAAAAACAAACTAGAAGAGCCATGAACCTGTTATCTGTCTGTGGAAAAAGTGAAAAAAAAAAAACCTGGGCCTTAATTATGATATACGCATTAATATGAGATAAATTTATAATAATATATTGTTGCTATCTTTTGATTTTTGTTAACTCGTACTTCGTAACATGCTATTCAATTTCTTGAGGCTTAGGGGAACTTAGTATTATTGGCTATATAGTGCCTGACTATTTGCTCTGTTAATATTATTTTTAAATAAAATCAACTATTAAGACCTTCATCTCTACAAAAACCTACTATTTTCAATGTCTAATCATGTGCAATAAATATCTTAAGTATAAAACTCATTTTAATCAGACTCCTCATTTTATTTGTATTTTTGTAAAACTGTTATAAATTTCATTTAAAAAAGAACTTTCAGATAGTCTTGAAAATACTATAATTATAAGTATATTTTTATTTCTTCATATAATTTCTAATGTGTATAACTTGGCATCTGTATATTAACTGATATCTCAGAAAATGATCAAGAAAGACTTGCTATATTTAATCAGTTGGTACAGTTAAATATTTTTCTAAAATTTCATTATTTCTTTACACGTAAGTTTCGGAAAGATTATTATTGCCCTGTTAGATAGTTATTTATTAAAGAATGAAATCAGATATGAATTGCTCACCCATCTTATATTAGTTTACTTTTAACAAAGCATTTTTTTATAAAATTATGTTAGTCAAATTTTTATTTTTAACATCCCAACTTTTATCAATTCAAACTGATTAAAAAATTTTTGTCTTTTAGTTATATATAGAATGTATCCAATGCTGTATTAATGAAAATGTATAAGTATGAATAATTGAAAAAATGATTAAGAAACAATGTTTGAATATTAAAACATTTAATTAACTATTTAATTTACTTCCTGTTGGACACCAGTAAGGAGATAACCCTGCTTACAAAGAATAAGTGTTCAATATTATGAGACATCACATAAATCAAGGACCCGTGAGGGTTTGTTCATCTATTGAATCAGATTTATACTATAATAATTTTAAAGATCACTAAGAATGCTTAATGAAATTATGACAGATTCCTGAACCTGCCTAGTGTTCAACCTGAAGCATATCATACCAAATTAATAATTAAACATTACTGATGCAAATTATTAGATTTTTTAAAGGTATTTCTTTAGTAAAAAACAAAATAATGATGTATTTCTTATTAAATTGTTCTACTGTAAATATTTATAAACTTATTATGTTATAACTTTTGTGTTAATTTAAAACATGTTGTCTAGTTTGCATGCTATTATGTACTTATTTATTTTTAATAAATTATTTTAAATTGATGTTTATTATTTATTTTCCTTTGTTAATGAACTATTTTTTATTTATTTTCTACTAGCTGTATATCCCGGTTTCACCCGGGGAATGTCATTTTTCTAATAAACGTGAAAAATTCTATAAACAAAAAATACAACAAAAATAGCACTAATATATTATTATAACAATTAAGAATATACTCAGAGATTGGCTGAAGATATGCAATTTTAAAATGGACAGGTGTTCGCACCTGGTATGAAAGAACCACTGGGTGAAATTTGGAGAATTTAGGACAAACTGTATGGATTTCTATAAAGAACAAACAAACAGAATTTCATCTTTATTTATATAGATTATCATAAGAGTGTTAGATATTTATTGATACATATTAGTTATAAATAGCCAATTTTAATGTTTTTTACTTTCACTTACTAATTACCTCTCGCATAGGTAATTAGTCCAAAAATCTTTATTAGGTAAGACTATAGATTAGGGAGGGGGGCGGATTTTCTCCGACCCCACCAGGAACTACCACTATCGCCAACTCTTTCCCTGGGCGCTCTAGCTAGCTCTCGCACACGTAAATTTTCATTAATCGGCGTCTTCTGATGCTCCCTCTCAGCTCAAAGTTTTTTTATGATTTCGAGTCATGATTTGATTTTGTCCTACGAACTGGCGGATACTTTGAATTTATTTAGTCCTGATGTTTGTGCTACTTCCAATGCCTTTTATCATTTGCTTTTCCAAGAAATCACATCGGTTTTTCTGCTTACTGTTTGCTTATGAGAGATTTTTCGGAAGGAAAAAAACTAAACCTGTGTCCATTTCTGTTTATTAGAAATTGGATTCAATGTAAAGTAAAGGGATCGAAGCTGTGGAAATAAAAATGGTCCTTAATGGGAAGTTTAACTGTAGCATACTCCTTGGATATGATCCATGAACCGCAGCTTTTCATCAATGATAACCCCTGGATATAACAGGGAACGGATCACATGTGTACCGGCTCAGAATGGTTACCTCCAATCTTTTCTGGCTACTCTGTTTTACTAGACTCTGTTTTACTTTCTGCTAATTGCAGCCTCACAGAAGACAGCCAATCACGGATCAGTGAAATGCTTCGATTAGCTTTCAAGTCACTTCATCTATTTACTTTGCTTCAATTTCTGCTGTAATGTCATCCGCAGAGCCTACTTCTTTTAGCACCCTCGAGTTATCTAAGAAGTGCTATATTCAGGATAACATCTAAGCCTGTATTTTTACTGAAGGCTAGTGCAGATATTGCTAAGTTCATCAGCTGGCAGGAGCCTTAACTGGTTGCATCGGCCATATCTGCAGTACTTCTAGCTTTGATAAAAAAGTAATGACACTTCTTTCTACAGCAACTTGGCATATAGGTGCTATTTTAGAAGTGGTGTGAGTGTGCCATACTAGCTCAGAAAAGAATTTTTTTTAGTGAACTGAAATTAGATATTACAGGTAGGTATATGCCAGTGATGTGAAGTGGGGGAACGATTTTATTGAAATGCAGTAAGCGTAGGAGGCTATTTATCCTAATGTCTTTTTTTCTCTTAGCGATTTCTCCAAAAATTATCTAACTATTATTGATATTATTATCTAACTATGATAATTTTGATTAAACATGTAATTTTTAATCATGATGAAGTATTCTTCAGTATGAGGTAGGTTATATCATCATATAGGGCTGATAAGGCTTTAATGGCTAAGGAAAAAATTTTCCTATAAAGTAACTTTAATTCTGTTTATTTAAAGAATGGCTAAATGTAAAATATGTAAGTACTTAATAATCAAATAAAATAGAAAAAAACTTCGCCTTCTCTCACAACAATCCTCTCTGGTTCTTTCTAAATAGTTTTCTTTGCTTTCCTTTGTAAAACTTAATCAAAACTTTAAGAATTACAATTTTCTTTTACAATTGAAAGCAAAGAAAACTATTTAGAAAGGAGCCAAGAGGATTATTGTGAGATAAAGCGAAGTTTTTACCGCTCAAAATGTTTATTAAACAAAAAACTATTGATAATGAGAAAAGAATATAGTATGTGTGAGTGTGTATATATATACGAGGTGTGGCTATTAAATAACGAGACTGACATGTAAAACATTTTATTTTTATTTCATACATTTTTACTTATTATCACCTTCAATATACACCCCTCCTCTGTCCCTACAACGCTCCATGCGAATCTTCCATTGTTCGAAACAGTGCAGGAAGTCTTTTTCTGTCAGCTCCTTCAGGACGCGTGCCGCTTTCTCTTTCACAGCTTCAACAGACTCAAATCTTGTTCCTTTTAATGCAGATTTCACCTTAGGAAACAGATAGAAGTCGCACGGCGAAAGATCCGGCGAATAAGGCGGATGGTCTAACACTGGGATGCTGAATTTGGCTAGAAACCTCTTAACAGACAATGCGGAATGAGCCGGCGCCTTGTCTTGGTGGAGAACCCATGACTTGTCCTTCCACAATTCAGGTCGTTTTTTCCTTATTCTTTCGCGGAGTTCAGCAAGAACGTGAAGGTAGTAATGTTGATTAATCGTTAGACCTGAAGGTACACAATCTCATGAATACAAAAAAGAACAATCAACATTGCTTTGAATTTTGATTTGCTCATTCGAGCTTTTTTGGCTCTTCCAGTGCATGGATGGTGGACACTTCTTTCAATAAATTATAAGTTTCAGTAGCGGTTTTTTCAAGTTTCACATGAAATTTCACAACAATTCGTTGCTCTACTGTTACACTTAACATTTTTCCGGCGAAACAAAAAAACAACTCTGATGCGAACGAAGGCTACGGCTGTACTGATTTGTTTACAGAAGCGAGAGGCACTACATTCGAAAGAGAAGGCTTTACGATAACAGCTGTTGGTTGCTGGCATTTGGCCCATGCGCACTTCTTCTGTAGCAGCGTCAGTCTCGTTATTTAATAGCCACACCTCGTATATATATATATATATATATATATATATATAGTAAACAAGCTTTTAGGAAGAGACTATTCAATTATAGATATAGAATGCAGGCCTCAAAGTCTCGTATAATTTCAATAATTCACTTAATCGTGCAGGTTACATGCCAAATTTTCGCCTATTCAGGCATCTTCAGGGCTACAACAGTTTCACATGCAAGCTAGAAACAGACTGAAACCTTCCCATATGGAAGGAGGGCTAACAGGGAAATATGCAGTGTTGCCAACATTCAAACAAATTTAGATAACAGAGATAATAACTGAATGAGGTCTATAGAAAAATTAAACACAATATTAAAGTTGAAGAAGGTTCAAATAAAGTAATTTTAATTTTACATCTACACATATATACATACACACTCACACCCATTACACACATAACATCATGCACTAGAATTATAAATATATATAAAAAACATATGAAAAGCAAAGGCAAATCTAGAATAAATAAATTACTGTTGGTTTAAAATGTTAATAGTTTCAGCAAAAAAGTTGTTAAGATTTCTTGCATCAGTTTTAAAATTGACAACCTTATTAATGTTTGCAGCTATATATAGTGCTTCAAGATATTTTAATTTTTGCTCAGAATTTTCTTTATGCAAAATTATAGTTTTGTCATAATCGAAGCTATGCTTATGCTCGGAAGTGTGTTTAGCTAGTGCAGTTTTTGGTTCTTTTATTCCTTTATTTTTATTTTTGTATTCTGTGCATGAATTTTTATGCTGATAGATTCTATTGCAGAGATTTTGAGTAGTCATGCCAATATATGCGTTTTGGCAATCCAGGCAATTAATTTTGTAAATTAGGTTAGAATTAAGACCAGTTGCAATTTTATCTTTGAGCGGGGTAAGTATTTGATCAAGTTTATTGCATGGTTTGTAAGTGATTTTTATTTCATTTATGTCATATTCTTTGAAGCTCTGTTTAAGGGATTCAGACAAATGCTTTATATAGGTTAGTGTTCTGTACCGAGCCAGGAGGGGACCATCATTATTATTGTTAGTAGGCATCTTTGGTTTATTTATTTCATTCATGATTTTGTACCATGTGCACGAAACTAATTTCTTAGGATACAGGTTTTTATTGGCATGACTACTCAAAATCTCTGCAATAGAATCTATCAGCATAAAAATTCATGCACATTTTTCTATAGACCTCATTCAGTTATTATCTCTGTTATCTAAATTTGTTTGAATGTTGGCAACACTGCATATTTCCCTGTTAGCCCTCCTTCCATATGGGAAGGTTTCAGTCTGTTTCTAGCTTGCATGTGAAACTGTTGTAGCCCTGAAGATGCCTGAATAGGCGAAAATTTGGCATGTAACCTGCACGATTAAGTGAATTATTGAAATTATACGAGACTTTGAGGCCTGCATTCTATATCTATATATATATATATATATATATATATATATACACATATACATATATATCCATTTTAATATGGAATAGGTTTTATTACAACTCTCGAATCATACATCGCAGAGTATAAATTTAGCAAATAATTTTCTATATATATATATATATATATATATATATATATATATATATTTTTTTTTTTTTTTTTTCTGTCGGCGAAGTAGGCCTAATAAGACCATTGGCCTCATGGTGTGGTCTTCTTACAGACATTTGTGTTGCTTACGGGAGCACAGACTGCCTGATGGGGGCGGCCCAACCTCATGTTGCTGCAAGCCACGGTCACCATGGTGCTGCGGCAGACTGCCCATAGCTCTATAACCAATCCCATTAGGGCCAATTTGGCAGTGTCCTTCCCACCAATGGTGTCAGCTCTCTCAGGTTCTAGGACAGGGACAAACTGGTCTGGGTTCAAGGATTATGGCAGCTCAGTCAGCAGGCCACAAGGACCTATATTTCTTTCCCTCAAGCATACCGTCCTTGTACCAAACCTGGAAAACCACACCACGATTCTTGATAAGATACACGGGGAAGGTTTATCATTCCTACGCTTGTGTCGGTGTGAGTCGCCTCCAGTTTGCTGACAGGCCTTACATACCCGGGGGTGGTCGAAGGCTTGGACTGCACAGCTTTCATCAGCCGGAGGTCACCCATCCAAGTACTAACCACACTCAACGTTGCTTAATATTGATTACTTATTGCAAGAACCTTTGTCCACTTGGCCATTCTGACCCTTTTGATTATAATATAACAGGAATAATTGAAATATTAATAACCTATATTGTTAACTTTTTTTATTATTTTTACAAAATATTTATAACAATTTAATTACAGAGAAAAATTACTAGAAATAGTACTTAACAATTATTATAAATTTTACTAATGTTAATGTTCCAAACAACCTGTTGGAGACAGATTTCAGATCTGTCGTATTGGACTGAACTGACCATGTAAGGGCACGTCGTTCTGAACCATCGGTAATTTTCTCTTTAAAATACAAACATTATTGGTTCTATGCCTATAATAGTTTAGTGTTCTCTACTAAATAATTTAATTAGCATTTATATATTTCTTTTAGATACAAGATGAAAAAAATTATTTTTATTAAAAATGTTCGCCTCAAGTATGAATCTGTCGTGTTCGACAACTAAAAAAAAATGCAATTATCAATGTTTTCATTATATATTTTTATAAGTTTATTTTCCTCAATATTGGTACGAAAATTGCTCGCAATGGAAATTTAAATGATACAATAATATAAAGTGATTTTGAATTATTTTTTTGTCCGATGGCTCAATATAAATTAAGAAATCCTAGCTGCGCATTTTAACACCATGTATACAGCTCTATTTAGAGCTGTATAGTTTACTGGGAACTTCATCTCAAGGAACTCCTCAGATTACCTATTGTTCCCCTTATCTAACAATTTAATAATTTTAAAATAAAAAAAAATTTAAAAATTTTAATGAATATATTTTAGGTATAAAATTTTTATCGACTTCATGAAATGCAAACAATTACAATTACCTTTGCTTTTATGATTAATTATTGCATATTTATTTTCCTCAACATATGGACAAAATTCTTCGGATAGAATTTTAAATTTTAATAAAAATTATCTATTTGAATTATTTTTGTCTCATAGCTCAATATACAGGGACTAGCGAATGTTTTCATACACCGCCCAAGGATATTGGATTACAATGAATAAATAAAATCTATGCAAAAAATGAATCCAATATAAAACGTACATGTGTAACTTGAATTCTGCTCTATTAAACTGTCATTTATTTATATATATTAATACAAAATAAATATGTGTCTTACAAATTTAAATAGAAATCCCTCAGTTTTAATGCAGAAAAAGTTTTCAAACATATCAGCATTACTTATTTATGCATTTAAGTTGTTAGTAGTTCGATTCCTATATTTATGACATGATCAAAAAATAAATCAGTTTTAATATCTCTTCTAAAGAGGTGTTTAGTTTTGGTCTAGTCATTATTATAGCATTAACAAGACATTTTTTAACATTTTATTGCAAGAGATAAATATAAATGATGGAAAGGATTAACAATTAATATGCCAGAGTAACAAAACAAACAATAAACACTTTTTTATTTGCAAAGAACCTGCTTTGTATGAAAACTTTTGCCAGGAGGTAAATTTAACAAATTTATGAATAATAAAGAAATATACTCTAGTTATATTTTTCAATTGTTTTTTGCAGTATAGATAATTAAGAATATTACTTCTTACAATAAAAAAAAGATTTTGTGAACAATTTTAAAGTATAAATACTTTCCAGTCAATATACATAAATAAACTATCGAGGCGCATTTAAAAATCGTGTAACTCATAGAAGTGCCTAGAATCTTGAATACCTAGAATTCGTTTATTTTTTCTGTTCTGATCCAACATCAGAAGTTTATTCAGTGAAATAAAAAAAGTAATACCCTACCCGTTGTAACCTTGCCTGTGGAAGATAGAATTAAGTTAACACATTATGAGCGGGGCAGGTACTAGTACCCGTTCTGCACATAGCTGCTTAAAAGCGGGACAGAATAATGTTTTATCAAATATATGGATCAGTGTATTTTTACCAGGAACACATTACACATAATGGTGGAATATAGTTGACCGTAGATATAATGAACAGGAATTGGTTGGGAGTGCGGTTAAAATAATAAGCACAAATATGTGATATTTACATATTTTATTCTAGCCGACGTTTCAACCCAAATTTTAGGTCGTCATCAGGGCTAAATGAGAAAAACCAAAAAAACAACCAATCAGATAATTTATGTAAACAGATGTTTATTTCATCTAACTTTTTTCATTTTGTTTAATGTTTCACATACTTTTACATCTGTTTACATAAATTATCTGATTGGTTGTTTTTTTGGTTTTTCTCATTTAGCCCTGATGACGACCTAAAATTTGGGTCGAAACGTCGGCTAGAATAAAATATGTAAATATCACATATTTTTGCTTATTATTTTGACCGCACCCCCAACCGATTCCTGTTCTTTACACTTAACATACAAATTCATCATAAATAACAAAATTTGTTTGCTTCTCTTTCGAATTTCACTTATGCTAGGTTCATATTTCCGAACTTCGTTTATTATGAGTTTGACGAAGTATTTGTCGTCTCGAGTCTCACTAATTCTTTCTGTTTAATAAATATTTGTCAGAACGTTTATTTTTTATTTACACAGGTCTTATATTTTGTTTTTGACTTTTCGTTTAGTTTAAATTCATGAAGCCATAACAGTTTGCAGAGTTTGCATTCTCAGAACAACTCGTATTTTTCTAATACTTTTTAAAGCAGTATAAATTTAATTAAATTTTGTTATTCAAAGACAATGGATTCTAATAGTGATAGTGATGTATATGCAGATGATTTTGATGCAGAAAATTGAAACCTCAAAGACAGTATCGCGTATGTGCCACACATAAAAAAAAAGTTTGACGTGTTATATGTGTAAATTTTGTAAAGTGTCGCTGCATCAGGGCGATTGTTTCTTCAAATATCACACTCAAGAAAAATATTAAGAACTAGGCTTGACTAAACGTAACTTTATAAGTAGTACAATATTGTCCTGTATATTATATATAGCTGTATATTTTTGAAATGTTTATTGTATAATTTTTTCATAAGAAACTTGACCAGTAATATTGTATTTTTATAAAACAAGTGAGTCCTGCAGAATATCACAAATTTCTGAAATATATTTGTCAGTGTCAAATAATACTTTATTAAAGTCTTCAAACCCTTATCATTTTGTATATATTTAAAATAGTATTTTTCTGAAATATCATTTTAAATGATTACTAAAATATTTATCAAACATAAATAAATTTATGTAGAATATAGTTGCAGATAAGACCCATTACCAAATTTAGGAAAAATCTAACCATTACTTTTACGTATATCAACTTTATTTTCACACGCATATATTTTGCTTAGCTGGCAAATTGGCCCGCTACGCAGCATTGTCCTATATCCTAACTCCTAGCTAGCCGCTCATAATGTGTTAATATTCGAAGAGTTAAAAAAAAATTAATGGGCATTGATGACCACAGTTGTTTTACATCCATAAGCAACAACAAAAGAAATACTATCAATTACTGCTGAGTAAACTTCAATAAGTGGATGCATTAACTGATGGGTTTGAATTTCTTTTGTCTGACTATTAGAAGAAAGATATAGTTTTCCTTTTCAAGAGATACATCCAGTATCAGACTATTAGAAGAAAGATATAGTTTTCCTTTTCAAGAGATACATCCAGTATCAATTTGCTCATCTAATCACATCAAGTAAAATTAAAATAATGAATATTGTTAAACTAAGCATAAGGTTAATTGAAAATTATCAACAAAGGGGATTTTATATTGTTTTTATAATTACAAATTTTTTTAGCAAAAATAGGCATTTAAAAAACACAAATGAGTACATAATGGAAACATTTATTTGAATTAAAATATTATTAATTATTACAGTCATGGTTTGGATGAATGGAATGAGCCAATGGTGTAAGGGGGTATCGGGCTTTGTTCCAAACCGAAAGTTTTCCCCCACCGTTTTCTGTTGTGCAAACCGATGGCTTGGAAGGATGATAAAACCGAACGTGTAAATGCATCTTTAGTCAAATACCTTCACTGATTATAGGGACACTGACATGTCAAATTCTAAAACTGCCTTTATCAGTTTCCAAACAGCAGCAAAAAAAGAGGCAGAAAGTTCACATTAAAAGTTTTATAGAATTATCAAAACAACTTGCTGTTTGCTTGCATATTCAAAAGGAAAGGATATAAAGAACTAATAGATATTGTAACTTCTTCTCAGTAATGAATTGTGAATGATGCTTAGGTTTCCAAGGTGTTCAATAAGGATGATATACCGTTTTTGAAATTAACAACTTCTATGTGTTTTAATGCAATGGTAAAAAATGAACACATTGAAATAGCCTTGAAAATGAATATAGTTTAGCTGGCGCAATGAAAGATAAATAAATCTACTAAATAAAGGATATGAAGAGGACCTATAAAGCAGGATTGATGTGAAAACAATTTAATTCAGTTTGCATAATTTTACACTAAGCACCGGATTCATATGCAAATTCATGTTTTTTTTTTTTGATTTTTCGCATAATCTTTTCAAAAACATATTCAGTATCTTTAGAATCAATTATTTCTAAATTGAATCTTTTATCAAATTTTTACGTTGCATACTATGAATAATTTTGAAGCATGATTTGAAGTTAATAGCAAAGTTATTTAATTAATAATGTGATACAATATTTTTATCTTTTACCAACCGTGTTTCAAATTATAAGAAACATTTTATTTTAAATAAAGGAAAAAATGCTGGATGTGATATGATGTAGGTTTAGAAGTACTGTCAACTGTTTTTATTTTCAATAACATATTATATTGAAAATGCTCCCAAGAAAATAATTCTAAATCCCATAAATTTAGAACTGCCTTCACAAATTAATTAATTACTTTTGTGCTAATTATCATATAACTAGCTGTATATCCCGGTTTCACCCAGAGAATTTCATTTTTTAAATCTATAAACTGAGACTTTTATCGACTCAAACGGTCGATTTTGTAAAAAACCAATGTAAAGCGAGATCAAAACGATGATTACAACAATAAAGAATATACCCAGAGATCGGCTGAAGTTATGCAATTTTAATATGGACAGGTGTTCGCACCTGGTATGAAAGAACCACTGAGCGAAATTTGGAGAATTTAGGACAAACGATATCGATTTCTATAAAGAACAAACAGAATTTCATCTTTACATAGATTATAGCTGTACATACCGGTTTCTCACGGGGAATTTCATTTTTCTAAATAAACGGTCGATTTCGTAAAAAAAAAACATTGTAAAGTGAGATCATTATGATCTTTATAACAATAAAGAATATCAGCTGAAGATCGGCTGAAGTTATGCAATTTTAATATGATCAGGTGTTCACACCTGGTTTGAAAGAACCACTTAGCGAAATTTGGAGAATAAAGAATATCAGCTTAAGATCTGCTGAAGTTATGCAATTTTAATATGGACAGGTGTTCGCGCCTGGTATCAAAGAACCACTGAGCGAAATTTGGAGAATTTAGGACGAACGGTATGGATTTCTATAAAGAACAAATAAACAAACAAACAAACAGAATTTCAACTTTATTTATATAGATGATATGATAATAATGGCTTTGTTAATAGTATTTATTATTCACTACATAATTATTGAAAGAAATAAGCAGAAGGCGGTTTTAACTATAAACATTGGCTTAGAAAGGCCCTGTCCAGTTATGATAGGTAAAAGTGATCCAGAGCGATAATTAGGTGCCAACTTATACATATGTACACAATCAAAAGAAGCTCCTATCCCCCAAGTTACAGATCTTTGAAACAAGTTGATCATTTCATGAAGTTTTATTGAATTAATTGATCATTTTTTTCTTATACATTACCCTGAATGGTTCAGCGCATACATATTTTAATGTAATCATAAGTTCATATTGAATATTTGTTGAGTGATAAAAGTCAATCATGTTGTATCCTTTATGAAGGAACGAGGAGACATGGCCTGAACAGCGAGGGCGTGTAAAATGAGAATATTGAAGAAGAACCTTTATCTTCCTAACTGTCTTCACTAATAATTGGGGAATGGTATTTCGCTTTAAATATACAATTTATGTCAGCTGTTTTCACAATTCTATTTTTTGTTGTCCATGTGATAAGTAATCAAGTTACATTTTATTATCAAAGTGTTGATGGAGCAACTAATATTTTTTTTTTCCCTGATAATTTATGTACTGCATCAAAGACACTAAGCATTTTTACTTTCACTATTGTACTATAAATATAAGTGAAAGTATATAAGTAAGGGAAAGTATTGCGATAGTGAAAAATTTTGAGTTCCGGTTTTCAACGGAAATACACGTTTTGGGGTCCCCTGAGTCCAAATATCCAAGTCCCGCGAAATGGTCTGTGTCCGTGAACAGACTAGCTCAAAAACTATAAATCGTACAAACCTGAAATTGGGTATTGGTGTACTTATATGCCCGCGATGTGACAGCAAAAATTTCATCAAAAATTGGTCAAACGGAGAGGGCACTTTATTTCATAACTTTGTTTCCCATTTTTATGTTTTTATCGATTTTCTCACAAACGGCTTTAACGATGTGATCAAACTTGTCATGTTTAATGAGAATCAAGTATTCTTTAAAATCAGGTAAGCTTTGTCATTATTAAAATGTTCTGAGGGGGGCTTAAATGGGAAATGGGCTTTTTTTGTTTTCCTGTGGAGAAATTAACTGTCTCTTGTTACGCCTAAAAATAAGAAATGGCTAAATATGAAATATGAAAAAAATCAAGTAAACATATACTGGAGAAAAAAAGAAAAATATTCCGTCGAAGTTGAGCCCACGCATGCGCAGTACGCCTTTAGTGACAGAACATGTGTTTATAGTTAAAGACGATCTGTTCATTTAATGGAAATTATTTGTTTCATGGTAACTAAATGGTAAATAAAATCAGACGCGATGGAGTTTATGCTTGCATTGCCGAATTATCACAAGTAAAAACTTTTATTTAATAATAAAAAAATATAGTGTACTTCAGAGCAAATAGAAACAAAAATAAGTAAATGAATGTGGAAAAATTTGTGTCTTCAAGGAATGGCATTGTTCAAAACACATCAATTTCTAATCAAAGTAAGTTCGTAAGTGAAAGTTGAGTGTTGCACGCATCGCACCAGATTTTTTTTACAAAGCGAGAAGCGTTGGAATACCTCCCTCCCCGCATTGCTAACTGTAAGCACTTTCCTCCCAAATCAAGCATAAAGAATTGATAGTTCAAATCTTCTGCTAGATTCCTAAATATTCGATAAAAAATTACAGTATATTTATCAACATTAGATACTGTAAGTTTTTTTTTCTTCTTTTTTCTTTTTCTGAAACTTATTATTTGGGCCAGGCAGTGTCATATCTTGCAGAAATTGTGGATAAAGATGGCAGGCTATATTTGGTTTAAATTGCTGCCATGAAAACCAAACATAGTAAAATTTCTAGGACAATCATCACAGTTCATGAAAGTTTACAATGTTTTTTGGAATTAACATCATATGTCAATAGATCTAATGAATTATCCTGCTACTGCTGCAGTCCCCAAAATGGTTTTTAGAACTTTAGGCCTGCTGTTTCCACCTAGCTGCAATACTTTATTACTTATCTGATGGAAAACAAAAAAATAGAATCATGAAAACAGCTTAATTTCTAAACAGCACAGCTAAAGAGGAAGACCTTCCCCCCATTATTAATGAAAACAGTGAGGAAGATGCAAGATTGTTACCGGAATTGGCAGGAGCTCTAGAAGAGTTCAAAAGAGCAACTAAGGGGCTTGGCATGGTTACTAATGTTAAGAAAACCAAATACCTAAAGACCACAAGAGATGGCGTTTTTAAGGAAGAAGAGGTCAAGATAGGTGAGCAGTATTATGCAGCATGCAGGTCCTTTAAATATCTTGGAGGGATTGTCAACCGAAATAATGAAATAACAGAGGACATAACGGCACGAATAGCCGCTGGTAATAGATGTCTTTATGCATTATGTAAAGCTTTAACTTTCAAAAACCTCTCAAGGAAAGCTAAGATACTAATTTACAAAACGGTAATCAGACCTACGGTACTATATAGTAGTGAAACCTGGGTGACCTCTGCAAGTGAGAAAAAGCTTATAGCATGGGAAAGAAAGGTACTTCGGAAAATATTTAGACCTGTGCGAGAGGTTAATGAATATAGGACAAGAACGAATCAAGAACTGAAAGAATTATTCACCGAAGCGGATATAGTACAAGTCATGAAGAAAAGAAGACTGGGCTGGCTTGGACATGTGGAAAGGATACCTACTTCGAGGTTACCCAAATAAATGTTATATGATCACCCTGGAGGTTCTCGAAGAATAGGTAAGCCGAGCAAACGATGGCTGGATGATGTGTTAAATATGAACTTGTGATAATATTTAAATTGGTATGTGCTTATTCATTACACAGTACTGTAAAAGAAAAGGAAAAGACCAATAAACTGTATGAATCTCAAGGAAATGGAGAGATTCTGTCGAAAATTTCAACTTATTGTACCACTTCCAAAACTCAGAAAAAAATTTAGGATATCAATATGGCTTATGTGAAGGTACCTTATAACTTTGATTTTTCCAGAACTAGTCCCTGTAAGTTACAGCAGTATTTCTCCAATTTTTTATATTTTTTTTTTAAATTTCTTGAAAAACAGAAGAAATTCTGTATTCTAAATGTTAGAGTGATCCGAAAATTCTTGAGAGTAGTTTATGAAGGCCATCAATTAAAGTAGCAATGAGAAATATTTCTGACATGCAGTGTTTGTTTAAAAAAAATTAAAAATAAATTAAGTAAAAATGTCAGCCTTTCAAGATACTTTAACTCATTTTGGGACACAGGTTGGTGTCTTAATATGGACGGTGTCTACTTACTTAATATGAAACTTGGGGGATAGTTTCTTTTGATAGTGTACATAGGTGTAAGTCAGCATTTATTTATCCCTCTGGGGCACTCTTTGCTATATTAACCATACAGAGCCTTTTAGAAAATGTTATCAGAGTATAAATGACCCATTTATTTAGTAAAAAACATATGCCATCTCTATATTTTGAGAAGTCTTTGTTTTTAAGTAAACAATTATTAAATGACAGACATCCAGTTTCACTGAAACCAATTTTGAAATGAAGATGATCGTTCTTATTAATAACTGTGTAAAGACTTTTGATAGTACTTTTAAGAAATTTCAAGTTTTTGTTGCATATAAATCCGAGCTTTAATCATGAAAAACCACTATATTTTCATATATTTACCTGTAATTACATATAATTTTTAAACACATTCACTATTATTCTGTAAAATCATCTTATAAAACATTCTTTTGATTCCTAACTAATTCATTAGACTTATTTTTAGTTCTTTAATTTTTTTTTTAAATTCAGATTCAATTAATGCAAAAATTTATACTCTAAAATTAATCAATACACCAAGTTTTGGGCTGAAAGCTTTCTTTTAGAAGTAACATATGGAATCGAATTACATTCTAATCATATCCAATAGAATAAAAACAATTGATAAATATACAGTTTTTTTAATTCAAAGGCATCAACCACCCGGGTTTTTATTGCCTTATATCATAAAATAGGACAGTTTAACATTAATTAATTATTTTCATTTTAAAACTATGTACATGTACTATAATTTAAACATGACTTCTTTTCTGTCTCCAGTGTGTTTCTTGCTTTATTTGAGAACAAACTTAATGATAGAATGTTCTCTTGATAATGTTAGAGAGAACAACTCTGAGAAATGGGCCTACTGGTCATTTTTGCCTACCCCATGGAAAATAGTATGAGTTAGTCGACAAACTATATTTCAGGCACTTAATCTTAACCAATCCCTTCACTTAACTCTTTAACCGGGCGGGACGTATATATGCGTCCTGAAATATTTGTTATTTTTATAATTATTTATATATGTATATATAATTATTTATATTTATATATATATTGACGTAGATACATGTATCTATGACTAATACCTCTGTTGTACGAAAATATAAGTCCCACCAGTTCCAGGATACAACATATATTTCAAGGACGCATTTATACGTCTCGCCCGGTTAAAGGGTTAATATAACTCATGCAGTAAAATTTATAATGTTCTGTAACTTATATAGTAACAACTTCTTTGGACAGAAGTATAAATTTTGAGTCACTATCAAAAACCTAGAAATCTACTTTATTCAATTCAGTCCCAGAACTAGGCAATGACGTCCCTGCAGGAGGTATAAACAAACCTATAGGTTTCACCATCATCTGAAATCAAAGATTTATTTAATTAAACAACTGTTAATTATATTTATATTAATCATTCAGAAGTTAGATGAAATAACTACAAAATGCCGAAGTAATTATACCAACAATAAAAACTGATAAAGAATACTATCTTTGTTTCTATCACTACTATTCTAGACTCTGTATCTTCACAAAAAGTAATATAACATAATTGATAAGTTATTTTTGACTACTGAAACTGAGCCTCTAACTAAATTAAACTTTCTCACCATAATACTCATCCCAGACATATCAATAAAAAATCTAATATTTAGTCAAAATTCAACCTAATCATCCATGCATTATTAGTTTTTATATATTATCTTTATTGTACTAATAACTTTTTTTTTTGGAACCCTTCCTAGCAATCTGTGGCAAACGGGGGTAATTCGAGAGGTGTACTCTAACCATGGTGGGAAGTTCGAGATTTATTCTATGGGTCTAACTGAAAACCTACTGTTACAGCTCGAGAATGCTATAGTGGGTAGTGCTCTAACATGCAAGGCCATTCCGGCCCTGCCACTTCTATATATGCATTCAGTTACCGTTTACAACATTATTCATTATAACTAGTGACAATTTTTTCTATTTTCGAATGAAGGGGCTTTTAATATTATGAGTGAGGAAGAGGCTCTAAATAATTAATTGGATAGTAAGGGATAAAAATGTAGATAAGGGATTAAGATTATTTTGTGGGAAGAAAGGAGCCAGTCCAGTATACAGAACTGTTGTATTAGACCAAAGCAGTTATGAACTTATGCTTTTTGTCAAGGGCCAGGAACAGAAGTTCAATTGTAATAGTTAGCCAGCTGGTGAGGCAACCATGAAAGTTCAGACTGGTGGTTTGAAACCACCCTGGTGATCAATATGTTAAGCAATGTTCTATTAGTTTATTTGTGAAGAGGGATTGTACGCGTTTCTTAATTTTTATTTCAATTTCATCTGTTCTGATGCCATTATTATTATTTTTTATGTCAAAAATGATATTACTTTTTTTTCTTCTTTAACTTCTAATATTATTACTTAGTTTGATCTTTAGCCAAGGTCCTAGCAAATTTAGTGATGATTATGAGAATGAAGAATATTTTATTGTACGACAGACAATTAGATGGCTATGATTCCAATTGTAGTAAATTAGACAATTGGTATATTAATTAATATGCAATGCATAAAAAATATTTAAAGGTGATATTAATTGATTTATAGCATTAAAATTCTTAGATTGGTAAAGCATCCTTGAAATGCTACTATAGAGAATGATGAGAAAAATTATATGATAATGTAAGTTTAATTGCTCTCCTTAAAGTAATTAAAAAACAATACATACTTGTTGCTCATGAAGCTTATTCATTTCACTCCTCAATTTGTTTATAATGGAATAATTGGGTGAATTCAGGGAAGCTTTACTCTGTAGCATGGTAATCTCTTGCTCCTCTTGTTTTTTTTCTTTAACATTTCTCACAGAACGGTTACCATAGAGCCTTAAAAGAGCACCCCAACTGCTAATATGAGGATGCAAATCCTGAAATTATGTTATAATTGACAATTTATCATAAATTTCATCAACACGTTTGTACATAAAGTTTAGGGGGAAAAATTACTACTTTAGAAAAAAAAGAAATCCATGTTATTTTCAGAACAATGATTAATAAATTAAAATATTAAATTTTTATCAATCACGCATATGATTTTAATATCTCATGATTGCTGAATACTATAATTAGCCACCTAAAAAAATTAAAATATGGCTTTTCACATAACATTGGTTAAATTGGGAAGTGTCATTATTCAAAAAGAACAAATTTTAACATGAATTTAAACTTTTTAATTTCAATACAATTATTTTTTTTTTTTATCTTTGTTATTAACATATAAGGTAGATATATCATTTTTATGTTGTTTACCTGGGGTTTAAGACGGTATGGGGGGGGGGGGACATGATTTATTTATAAACACATGACGTATGTGACATCTAATAAGTATAATTTTATATATAAAGTGAATCTTTTCCAAATGAAATACAGATAATAGCAGACTCGGTTTCACTAACAATCATATTTTTCAAAAAATTCTAAATATGTCATTTTTCTATTTAATCAATGGTACACTAACCTGTAAAATAGCTTGAGAAGCCCTTTGTTTTCCTTCTTTTTTATTTTTACAAATAATGCGTGCAGTGTGCTTTCCTACAGTCATAATAAATTCATTAGACTGTCGATGAAGTGGATTAACTTTATAATCAATCGGCATTTCTTTGAGACCGAAATTTCTTTGCAAACAAGTCAATAAAATAGAATAAGGAGAAGGCTCCGTAGTTTTTGCACAAAACTCAGAAACTCTTGGATCTTCTATCCTTATTTCATCGAATATCTATAACCAACAAAGATATAAACTCCATAATCATAGTGAAATTGAATGAAATGAAATATTCCTATATAATTAGAAAATACAAAAACCAAGCCTTCAGCCTCTAACATGCAAGTGAACAATTAATCTTTGATAATTAATATCCTATTTAATGTTGCAGTTAATAATGTGTAAGGGAAATCTTGGAGTACAAGTTTGACAACCTTTATTAATTATTTTGTAGTGTTGTTTTTTCTGTTAGTATTTATTTATAATTTTATTATTCTGTATTCTGTATGACACTGTATATTGAAATATTACTAAATTTTATACTGAAAATATTCAGTCACTCCAGCTTTTGGCAGTTTGCGAAGCTTAATATAAATTTTGTGTATATATGTAGACCATATTACGTTTTGAATTCATCAAATTCAGTAAAAATTTACTTTACTATTATTGTAATTATTATCAATGGTGCAATAACCCAATTAGTGAGTCAAGATCTCCTTCAAAAGATCTCTCCATCGCTCCCTATCCTGCGTAGCTTCAATCCAATTCCGTGCACCTAGAAGATGTCTTGAATCATCTGCGTCTCCATCTGTCCACCAAAGTTTCAGTCTTCCAACACCTCTTGACTCATAGATTTTCTCGGACATCATCCTATTTGGAATGCTCTGTTACGACATTCTGGCAATGTGACCAGCCCATCTAAGCCTTCCAAATAGGATGACTCTCATAATGTTCGGCTGTCCGTAAAGTGTTTGAAGCTCCAAGTTGCTTCTTAATCTCCAATTTCTGCCTATTTTTATTCAATTTCAATTTCAATTTATGCCTATTAATTTTATGTTTCTAACAAAAAATGCTTACGTAATCTATAAAAAAATATCAACTTCACTCAAAAAATATAAGACTGAAAAATTGAACGCTCATACATGCCTTCCAACATGATGGAATAATATACAAACAAAACAAGTGATGGCCTGCCAGTCCCTTGACTTCAAAATTACTTAGCCAAAAATCAAAGTTTTTAAAACAAAATATTTTCAACCTCTATAAATTAACTACCATTTTTAGAAAACAATTTTTACGTATGCATGTTCCAAGGTATTTCTGGACAAATGTCACAAAAACATCCTTTTTTCTTCAAAAACTCCGACTCATACGAGGATTGCATTCCAAATGTTGTCATGTCAAATGAACTACTTTGACAGCTGGGAATCCTGGTTGCATGGTTAGTATAGCTTTCCTCTAAATACAGTTTCTTTGACCTTTTGGTAAAGTCTATGCCGTTACGACTAAGCTTGAAACTGATAAAAATGATTTCAAGGTATAATGGAACACATCCTCAGTTCACAGAAATACACATCTTATTCCCTCATAAAAAAGGAAAGAAAAAAGTGCAAATGGAAATGTGAACTGTATCTCCTACTGTTCCAAATGAAAAATTCAACTATTCTACATCCCCCCCCACCCGTCATCACCTCACAGTATTGATAGCTTTATATCCCATAATATCGATAGTTTTACATCACTACTGTAAAGGAATAGGAGGGTAAAGCGATGAAGGGCTCGTGGGTTTTTCCTGACCTTTTGGTATGTTGATAGATAGGTGGGAATTTTGTTAGATGCAGAAGTTATTAAAATTTATAAATAGTTTATCACTGTGATGTATTCTTTAATTTAAATGTAAAATTAATCTGAGTGGATTAAATTTGAATAACAGTTGTTGAGATTTAGGACATCCGATATTTCGTTTATTGCACGATTTTTATATTTTGCTATGGTTATCATTTCTTTAATATTTCATTTAAAATTATTATTTTCACAGTGTATTATTTTAGGAAAATTGAAACGAATCATTTGTTTGCCTTTAATTTGTGGCGAGAGCTGTTTGATCCGGTTTGTTAGGGTTTTTAGTTATAGAAATACAGCTATATTTTATGTTGATAGATACATTGTTTAAGATATTGTTCCAATGTATCAAAATATGATTTTTCAAATTTATCTTCGCATGGTATTTCATAAACTATATTAGATTGTAACTCTAATTTATCTATATCTTTGATTTTACTGTTTAATTTTCCTACATTGGATGTATTACTGAATGTGACCGTGTAATCAGTTTTTTTATTGATATTTGTGAGTATATTATCTAGCCTTTTTGATAGTGTAGTATCTTTTACTGTTTGTTTCATGCTGTTCTTGTTGTGGTTATGTTTGTGTTTGTTTAGCAAATAGCAAATGAGTCTGTGCGGGTACACATTGATTATAAGAGGACCTGCTACTCTATTTTCCGCTTTTTAAATGATGTATCTATCAACATAAATATAGATGCCTGCACTTTTAAAACCAAAACCCCTAAAAAACTGGACCAACCAGTTCCCACCATGCACTAAAGGCAAACAAATCATTCATTTAAATTAGATTCTAAAATAATAATTTTAACAAAATGATAACCATACAAAAATTTTGCAATAAACAAAAAATTTGAGGTCCTAAATCTATATAAATGTCTGGGGTTCGGCAGTATTAGACTTGATACGATCTAAGAGTCATACATCACGGAAGATGTATTGCGAAAGGCAGCATTGACTCTACCACATGAGATACCCCCACCACCGAAAGAGACTCTTGCTTCAGCCTATGCAATGAGTCTGGAATGGCTGAAAGTGTGGAAAGCACCGGCACATGACCTGCGAAAGGCAATTTCGGAACTAAAAAAATTCGGAGGTTGAAATCATTGAGCTTGACCACTTCCTCAAGGGAGCAGAATGGCTGAGCAGTAAATTTAATAGATGCAGGAGATGAAGAGGCACTGAGAGCTGCCCTCGTATGTATAGACTCAGGAGTAATGTAATGAATCTAATTCAGACGAACAAAGAGACCCTGGAGAACACAGTGAAAGAGAGACTTACGAAGGCGTATGGAAGGGGTTGATAGACCCCAGAAGAGGACATATTCCAAATTATCAGAAAAAAAAACCGCTTTCATCAATCAAACAGACATTATGCCGGAGTATTATTAGCCTGGTATAATAAAATAACCGAAAAAAAGTGAGGGCAGTGGAAATAGAAGCCAGGATGGTATTCCTCTCAAACACATAGAAGGTCCAGCTGGCCAAGGAAACTGTGCAGAATTAACAGTTGGCAAGAATTTCTATATTACAAACAGGAAATTGTGGGTACTAGCGAGAGGGACTAAAAAGCCCAAAGCAGCAAGGTGGAGGAACCCAGTGAGACAAAGGTGAAGCACAACGCGAGAGCGAAGACGGATAACCAGGTAGCTGTGGAGACAAGAGAGGGAGAGGCAGCCGATGGATAGGACAGCTGCAAGAGACGGAAGGAAGGGAGGAGTGTATAGGAGCCTCAGGAGAGTGTCTGCCGGAAGGCAACCGCATGGTAACAGGCAACAGCATTTCCTAATGTTGTTGGGATACTTGCTGGTTACCGATCATCAAAGTGAAAGGTGAAGTGTCTGGTAGATACGGGCAGCTCTAGCACCATCATAGCCCAAGCAACATTGTAGAAGCTGTATGGCTTTTCGGCTCATGCGTTGTAGAAGGCAAGGTTACAATCGGGCTAGAAAGTTGGACAGGGAAAAGTGATAATCTAAAAGTGCACATAGTAAAGAGCCTGGGAGTTCCAGGTAATAGTGGGTCATGACTTTTTGGGGAAAGTAGGCGCACTAGTAGGGAATAAACGTGGTAAGTGGGAAATCACTGACAGGTAAAGAACTTATAATTGCAAAAGGGCCGCTGGGGGTAACAAGGGGAGGATAGGGGCAGTCAACAGTCGAGGACTGGAGGAAAACCTTAACGAGGGAATTTGATGATATATTTCTCAAAGAGGGGGAGATTTTGGAAGTGACAGATAGGACATTTCACGAAATCTCGCTTAAACAGCAGGGTGCTAAACAGCTTTCCCGGACTTCAGTAAGCAATTAACAGTTACAACCAATGCAAGTGACTGAGGACTGTATTATCTCAGAACAGAGACAAAGGGGAGCGACCATTAGCATACGCTAGCAGACGTGGATACGAGATACAGTGCCTTGGAGAGAGCATTGCTGGGAAAAGTGTGGGCGGTGGATTATATTTGACCATAAATTTTTGGAAGGAGGTTCCTTGTGCATACAAATCACAGGCCCCTACAATGAGTAGGAAAGTTAAAAAGAGTTGTCAGCGAGGGTCACACGATGGAAGGAACTTTTGAGCCAGTATAATATGGACTTTATCTAAAAACCCAGTAAAGAAAACGTCGCAGACTGGCTGTTGAGGGCTATTACAATGAATGCCATTGATGAGGAAAGAGGGGAAACATTTCGGGATCTTAGGCAGTTCCTTAGTGAATGGACAGCAGAAGGGGAAGGAGAACAAGGAGACTGAAGAATAGCTGGAAGAAGGGAGGCCGGTAGAAATGGAGGAACTCGAAGAAATCATTAACTACAAAAGTTGTCAGATTATCTGGAAAACAAGGACCTCTGGCCTCAACTCGGAAAATCAAGTACAGGAAGATGAGTGAGGAGGATTGAGAGAAACAAACAGATTGGAGTGGAAAGGACCTTTATCCGATGCAAATACCTCGTAGAAACACTGACGGATGTGGAACAGCAGAGAGAAGTAACTCTGGCTTACCATTAGGGGAAAACAAAGCTTCACGGGGTTAATGAAACATTCCAGGCGTTGCGAAGAAAATACTTTTGGCAAGAGACTAAGGGAACAATTAAAGAGATAATAGGATCATGTGAAATCTGCCTTCACACAAAGCACAAACGCAGAGGAGACAGGAGGAAACTCTTACAAGGAACTCTCCATTGGCCAACATGCAAATTGACACCTGTACATGGAAGGAATTTAAATGGGTCATAATGATCGACGAGTTGAGCATGGTAGCAATGGTACACTTAGTACAGGATAAGTCGGCTAAGGTGACAGTTGGGGCCCTTTGGACATGAACTCAATTTAAACCCTTTGCGGACCCACCCTTGATTTCGTGGATGTCCAGACGGTATGATGCCGGTCCAAGACTGGCGTAAACAACCTCCGCTATAGTCTATGTCTGCTTGTATTGCACCCTAGTGGTCCGTGTAGTTTTCTGCCAAATAGCACATTTTGTTTTAGTGGTATTAAAAATGGAAAAAATGTTTATTTAGTCTCAAAAATCTATATTTATTCAAATTAAAACATAACAATAAGTAATATAATTTAATTTATCGATACTTCTCAAAACGTTCCCCAATGTGAAGAGCCGGATTTGAGGAGCATATCTTACGGTAAATATTAGTTTCTCTTCTTCCATTTTTCGATTTAAAACTCCAAAAAGAAACAAAACTTACTATGAAAATGATAAAACTGACACTGAAAAGTTTTAAGGTTTAAGTAATAACAACAAACTAAGAAGCCTTAGAGTGCTGTAGTTCACAGAACATTTATA
Organism: Aelia acuminata; assembly: GCA_911387785.2. NCBI lineage: Eukaryota > Metazoa > Arthropoda > Insecta > Hemiptera > Pentatomidae > Aelia > Aelia acuminata. The sequence goes on from OU426980.1 coordinate 21,348,530, forward strand.
GAGCATCTATTGGTTGTTGAGGGTACTATTTGGTACCAAAATGATCAGCTGATCGTCTATAATAGTGCTTTGTATTCAAATTATGCTAAGGAGGACTTGGAAAAAGCCTAGAGGGACAAAAAATCAATGCCGGTGGGAAACCGGCCGAGAACCTCTAGTGTTAAATATGTTTGCCGGTCCCAGCTCGTCAAAGGACCGGTAGGACTGGTGATGGATAGACAATCACGGACCGCATGAATAACTTGTTTATGCCGGTCCCAGGTCGGCAGAGGCCCGCAAAGTGTTAAGGAGTACCGGAAAAGATTGCATCCGACAGGGGTAAAGAATTTCAGAACGATGCCATAAAGGAAGAAGCAAAACTATGTGAAAAGTGGTTATGGCTTATAATCACTCGATACAATCCATCAAGAGATTCTTTTGCTCTGTTTGTTTTTCTTTTTTATGTGTTTTAGTTCAGTTCTTTTTTTTTATTTATTTTACTTTATTTTGTGTTTTTATAAGCATAGTGAAAAGTGATTTTTCCTAATGCAGGTTATAGGTGTCAATAATATGTCACAGAAAATCTTGTCTTTTGTACTTTTAGTTTGTAAGTTATGCGGGAGGTATAAGGCTGCTGACTACGATCTGAACTCCTAACTTAATTATGGATAACTTTAAAAGAGTCAGAGAGTTTACGGGCATTGTCCATAAACTGAAGGGGGTAGTTAAGGACTGAAGTGCGGCAGTATTAGACTTAATACCATCTAAGAGATGTAATCACCTCCCGATAGTATATAAGGAGAAACGCTTGGTAAATAAAACAGTCTATGTTCAGAACCTATGTAAGTTATTTCGCCTCCTCATTTATCAGAAAATCACGTTGAACGCTCGAACAAATTTATGTATAGACATATACATATACGTCGAGAGAGAGAGAGAGAGAGAGAGAGAGAGAGAGAGAGATATCTTTTTTGCTTTGTTTATGTGATGCCTAAAATATTAAAACTGTTCACTCGTATGTTGAAGACTCAATCAAGGCTTGGTTTTCCCAATATCTCTTTTTTTAAATATATATATATACAAGTAAGCTGATATTAATATTACTGATAAACTAGTTTCTTCCTCATCAGGAAAATTAGTTATTCCACTTCTTTTTCCGTTTTTACTGTCACTTCTAATTTTTTCCCTCATTTCAGGAATTAATATTTCCAAAGAAGCCTTTGCAGCAGCAAGTTTCGCTTGTTTTTTACTTGTTCCTGTGCCATAACCATATTTCATATCATTGATAATTACTGTAGCTGAGTAAGGAGTTGAAGGATTTTCTGAAAATGAAATTAAATCAATAATAATCTTCATATATGGATAAGTACTATGGAAAATAGTGTAGAAGGGTTTAAAAAAAATTCAGAAATAAGAAGACAAAATTGGATTAAATAAAACTAAGTTTCGAGATAACATTTTTTAGCAAACTTTATTACCAACAAACATTTAAAGATTCTTGCAATAAAAAAAAAAAAACCTATTTTCTCAGGTTCTTTAATTTGTTAAGAGATACCATTTTAATGACAACAGTTGTGAAAGGAAGTTATTTGATGGAAATAACACACAGGTTTTCCCCCTTAATTTATCATTTAAGAGTTCCCATTTTAAAGGTGCTAGGTGTGCCCCAAGAGGTACTTCTGACCCTGAAGTCAATCCAAGGCTTAAACAAAGTATAAAAGAACAGCCTTAGACCTGGGACGATGAGCACAGGAGCTAACCTGCTGTACCTTCTAAATCTTGGTGGGGGGGGGGGGGAATTATCAGTTTATATACTTTATTTGTGAAGTAAATATATTATTTTACTTTTATTTTTGTTATAGATATATTTGTTCATTATAATTATTTTGATAACTTATTTATATTTACTTCTTATTAATATTTATATATGGAATGAAAACCCATAGCCTGCAAAAAAATATGATTTTTTTTTATAAGAAAAAATATAACATATAAAAAAAAGGATATTGCGATGCACGCAACATACAACTTTCGCTTAACAACCTACCTAGATTAGAAACTAACATGTTTTGATAAATATTCAAACACCATTAAGCAATTTTCCACATTTATTCACTTATTTTTGTTTGTCTCCATAAGTTATAGAGTATTATAATTTGTATAGCAAAACTTGTAAGTTGTCAGTACTTTTCAATTCATTATTGTTTATATCTTATTTTATGGGGCCTAAAAAATCCTAATTTCATCAAAAGTCGAGTTTTTTTTTACTGTGTTGCTTTTTGTAAACATGTCATTAAAAGGAATTGATAGAAGGGGTTAATTTCTGCATTTAAAAAAAAAAATAAAAGGTACTTTATAGGAAGAAAATAATTATCCTTCGCCAGTAAAGCCCCATCAGAACATTTCTATTATGATCAAATCTACCTGATATTAAAGAATACTTGATCGCCATTGAACATGGTGATTTTAATCAAAATCGGTAGAGCCATTTTAGATAAAATTGAAAAAGAACAGAAAAAAACAACATAAAAATGTGATAACATTTATGAAACAAAGTACACCCTATGTTAACTCAATTTTTATGAAACTTTTGCTGTCACATCAAATACTTAATTTCAGGTTCATACAGTTAACCATTTATGAGCTAGTATGTTCACTCATAATAACAGATACTAAACAATATTAAATTCAACGGTGCCCATGAATGAGATTGAGCTGACAATCTGATATTATGTAGTCCCGCTCCCTTCTTGGGGATATCAGACTTGAATGCAAGTTTCGGCTTGGACAAAAGGTTCAGCCGATTTTCAGCCAAAACTAAAACTTTGGTTGGTCACTAATAAAATTTATTTTTGCCAAATTTTTCGAGCACTTATACATTTTACAATTCATGTTTGTATTGTGTATCCTTTTTGAGCCAGTCTTGTAATTTTCATGTGAACACACACACACCATTTTGCGAGACTTGGATTTTGAAATTAGGGGACCCCAAAAGGTGTATTTCCATTGAAAACCTGGAGTCTTAATTTTTCGTAATACATTCCCTTACTATATATTTCAAAATAGATAAGTGAAAGTAAAAAAAAATCTTAAGAAGCTCAAGTTCTTAATATTCAATCAAACCCTGCTCCTAATGTAGTGCTTCTTTTCAGCCAAGATGAATTATTTGAATTAGGTCAGGATGTTTTAAATATATATTAATAAACATACCCAATGCCTTGAATTCATAAGTTGGTTGTTTTTTAAGAGCATGTTGAACATATTCATGCAAAATGCAAATATAGCTTTTCCCATTTGGATTCATTATCCATTCTCCTCTTGGTTTTGCTTTAGGACCATCATCTAACAAAAAAAAAAAAAAAAAAAAAAAAATCATTATAAACAACACCTTAATTTATATTTAATTTTATACATGAAAATGATGCTCATGTATTGTCATCAAATCTTATTATCAGTGAATATAAAACAAGTAATTAAATTTATTTTTTTAACAAAAAGTGCTTATTTACTCTATAAAATATATTAATTTCACATTTAAAAAATATAAATTCAGATTAACTGACCATATATGTTCACATTGTAACTCACATTGTGTATCACATTAAAGTTAACAAATAGAATCAAAACACTAAAAGCGAAACTTAAATTAGGAAGAAGCATTTTCAGTCCATATTAAATGCTTTTTAAATTTTAAGTTGCAAATTATAACAAATATAATTTTTTCAATAACAACAATAGTTTGTGAGATATAAACCTAAAACTGATTTTCCTGTCTTCTAACCTATTTAAAATAGGAAATGATGTGCTACCGGATGAGAAAAATACAAACAAGAAAAGATATTCTTAAAACAAAATACAAATAGGAACTCATAATTTCTAGCTACTGACATTTACTAAGATGAAACATGATGTATCAGTATCTAACTATAAAACCTCCTAAGCCATGTCCACCTCATCTTGAGTCTACCTTCATTCTGTATCTACACTTTTCAGTTGGTATAGTTCTATCGTAATTCTGTATCTACACTTTTCAGTTGGTAGAGTTCTATCGTAATTCTGTATCTACACTTTTCAGTAGGTATAGTTCTATCGTAATTCTGTATCTACACTTTTCAGTTGGTATAGTTCTATCATAATTCTGTATCTACACTTTTCAGTTGGTATAGTTCTATCGTAATTCTGTATCTACACTTTTCAGTAGGTATAGTTCTATCGTAATTCTGTATCTACACTTTTCAGTTGGTATAGTTCTATCATAATTCTGTATCTACACTTTTCAGTTGGTATAGTTCTATCGTAATTCTGTATCTACACTTTTAAGGTGGTATAGTTCAATCGTAATTCTGTATCTACACTTTTAAGTTGGTATAGTTCTATCGTAATTCTGTGTCTACACTTTTCAGTTGGTATAGTTCTACCTTCATAGGGTGGACAGATAGACCAAGTGACAAGTGAGGAGTAATCTCATAAGGACTCCTTGGTAACCACTAGAGCAGTAACTTTTTGTTCATGTTGAGTTTTATATCGTAAATTTGAGGTTTTTTCCAAATAAATACTTTACTGTCTCATATGCAGCTTAATGACACTGATCTCAATTGTATTGAATGCTATACGTAAATATACACTCCTGATCAAAATTAATGCACCACCATAGAATTTAGCTATAAATCCTATTTTACGTACATAAATTGCACCTCTTGATGTTTATTCATTCGTTTATGATCCAAGGATTGTTTACAGAGATTGTTGCTTTTGATCCCATTTAAAATGGAATTTATTAAATCCATGACTTTATTCTATTGTTTGATTCCTCAGTTTAGTCAGTTTTACTGCAGCTCCTTACTTGCTTTTACACAAGTTTTGAAGTGAATTTGTTCAAATTTCGATTCATGGCCCCCACTAGACATTTATCCGAGTATGAAGCTGTCAGGGCCTTAACTCTTCTCTCTGAAGGATACAGCCAGCGTGTGAAGTTGCCTGGAGACTTGGATTTCACCATACAACTATTGGGAGAGCCCTCTAGCGATTTCAAGAGACCAGCACTCATGCACGAAGGCTTGGACAAGGGCGCCCAAGAGCCACAACCGAGAGAGATGATAGATTTTTACGCCTACAGGCTCTCAGAAGAAGGTTACAAGTTCTCAACTTAGCAACCTTATTCAAAGTGTCAGACGAGTAACCATATCGGTCTCCACTGTCAGGAGAAGGTTGAGGAAGTTTGATTTGAGCAGGAGAAGAGTTGCCTCAGGACCTCTTTTAACCAGGGAGCACCGAGTTGCAAGACTACGATTCGCCAGAGAACACGTTAATTGGAATTTCGACGATTGGAGGAGAGTTTTGTTTTCTGACGAACTTAAAATTGCTCTAAGGCGTCTTCGCTCATGGAGATGGTGTGGAGAAAGGTTCACCCAATGCAACATTACCCTTCGTCTTTCTTTGGCGGGGGCTCAACCATGGACTGGGGTGGTATCACGATGGAGACTCGCACACAGTTAGTGGTTATTCGAGGACGATCCTAAAATGCAGCAAGGTTTGCCGGAGATATCCTACATAACCATGTTATGTCTTTTGGTAGAAATTTTAGAGAAGGATTTTTATTTATGCAGAATAATGCAAGACCACACCGGGCAATATCAGTAGAACAATTCTTAAATGAAGAGGGCATTGAAAGGATTGATTGGCCAGCTCGAAGTCCAGACCTCAACCCCATTGAGCATGTCTGGGAACAGCTCAAAAGAAACATTAGAAGCCGTGTACCAGCTCCTACCACCCTATTACAGTTGGAACAAGCTGCACTGGAAGAGTAGGGGAATATTCCTAAAGACAGAATTGCAAATCATATCAAAAGCATGAGGCGGCGTCTGGAAGCAGTAATCAAGGCCAGAGGAGGCAATACCAAGTACTGATAAGACTGTAATTTTAAGAAACAGATTTTAAACTTTTATTGTACTTTTTCTAAAACAGATATTTTTTCGTTTATTTATAAGAAATAATTTTTTCAATAAAGAAAAACATGTTTTAATGTTTTGTTTTTTTATTCCCGGTCTTCCTAAAAAGAAAGAAATGCTCAGTATTAATAATGAATTCAAAATATAGAATTATCAGTGAAATATTGAAGTGGAGCGTTAATTTTGATCAGGAGTTTAGATTGATACTAATTTAGTTTATGTGATTTTGATTATAATTGAAAAAAAGAAAAAAAGGAGATAAAAGAGGATACTAGAAACATGGATTTGTTAGAGGAAATTTGATTTACAAATAACATTTTGGGTAGGAAATTTGGTCTACAAACCTGGATTTTGTATAGGAAATTTTATAAGTTTGGTGCCATCAGGAAAAGATGGTCTGTGTTGTTCTTTTTCAATTTTCTTTGCTTTTGCATACCTACGCCTATCAGCCCATGAACTGAAAATAAAAATAAATCATTTATATGATATTTATTGAATGTAAAGTGAAATCATATATTTAAAAGAATTTATTACTCACACAAAATGTAACCTCTGTTCTTTTTTGAAACGAAATAACTTTTTACAATACTGCTGCAATGTAAAAGCACCAAGGCTTTGTGACAATTTGTTTTCTTCTGTTGTTTCAATTTTGGCAGTGTGCAAATATTGTGGACCTAATAAAAAATTGAGTAATATGTATTGAAAGCCTAATAAAAGAGCAATATTAATGTATTGAAAACTATTTCTGTGGAAAACACCCTAAAGGAGAGGAACATACTCATTTCCTCCAGATGAATGAGTATACTCTAGAAAAAAAATACTACTTTCTGAAGTAGGACAAACTAAAATGTGGATTAGAACAAAAGGGGGATGTCTTTGTTTCTGTAAGGTAACGGAGTGTGATATTTTAGTTAATGTGGTGCTTGGAAGTAGACTCTTTGTTGACCAAAATAAAAACCACGGATAAACACAAGCATTTATGCAAAAGGATGAGCAGATGAAATTGAAATCCAAGTTGGAGGCAGATATCAAACTATCTGAACTCCTTACAAATTTAACCAACACAATAATGGACAAATATTTGCATCTTCACAATGAAGAAAAGAATAACTATAAAATTACCAAAAATGTGGAACTGTGCCCCGGTAAAGAGGTAAAACATTCGGGATTAACATTGTATGCAAAACTTAATTGAGCAAGAAATGAGGAAAAAATTACCAACAAAGCCCTGAAATGCCTATAAGCCAGTAAAAGAGCAGGAGGCAAAAGTGAAGACTGTAGTGTACTAAAAATGGTACACTGGCTATACACAATGCCATAATTTCTTATGCTCAGCCATATTTAGTGGCACAAAGCAGAGACTAGTAAGAATAAAATCCTGTAAGAAAAGCTGCAGAGACTGGCTTGTTTCATGATAACGGGAGCAATCAGAACCACACCATGGAGCTAATGCTCAATTTTACACCATTACACAGGGAGATGAAGGTTCAAGCGCTGAAAGCTTTTCACAGGATGAAAAAATAGAATTATACCTAAAAAGTTACCAGACCAGAAGGAAAATGGAAAATATTTAAAAAAATAAAGAATGACAGAATGCTCTCCATGCAAATTGACCTACAGATCAGAGAATTTCTGGAAGCCAAATATAAAATAAAAATAAACTGCTACACTGATGGCTAGCAATCTAGTACAGTATCTGGAGAAAAGAATAAAGCAGAGAAGTGGTTATTGAAACTGAAGGACTTTATATAAAATTTATTTATATAAATTCAAGTTAAAAAGTGTGGTTTGCAAACTCGTTTATAAGTTTTAGGTTTTGTTTTATTAAGATACAAATTTTTCATTTTTATCAAACTATTTGTAAATATAATTTTTATTTTTTAAGCTGTATGATTTTTTAAAAATCTAAATAAACTTTTTAATAAAAAAAATTGGTGTGTGAATCCTTTTTGGCATAGAACATTATCTTAAATTTGAGTTTTTGAAAAATAAGAATAATACCACAGTTACCATCACTTTTTACATCTGAAGCATCTCCTTCTTCTTTTTTTCTTGCTTCCTCTTCATCAAGAGCACGGCGATATTGCAAACATGGAATAGCACTCAAGGGCACATTATGCTTCTATGATAAAATAAAAAACAAAATTGTTAAAATTGATAAATATACAAACCATGCATTTCATGTATATATGTATAGCTCTATTAAGATTATTCAAACAATTTTAAAAAAATTAGATCATAAATAAAGATATCTATTTTTAAGAGATATGAAGAAACCATATTACCAACATGCAGTGAAAAAGATATGAAATTATACAAAATCAATTCTCTGAGATTAGATTAATATATATTATACAATATTATTTTGTATCTGTATGCTCTGAATGCATTTATATTTTGGATACATATTTATTGTTTAGTTGAATATAAAGCTCTATTTTGTAGTGTTACTTATGGTTTACTAAATCCACCGATTATTTAAAGGATAAGTAAGGAGTAGAAGCAGCAACCCTTACTCTGTACCCTGACATTCATGTGCTGTTTTATTTTAAGATAGATTCTTCATAGGTTTGTATTTGTTGACTTCCCTTACTTTTTTTACCTCTTAGTTATTCCAAAATATGCGTGTCCTCTGATAGTGCAATTTTTTTTTTTATTTGGGAAATAACTAGTAAAATACCAATGGCAAAAATTCTATAACTTTTCATTAAATGAAGATAATTTAATAAGAAGATAATGCTCCATTTAGGAGCACAAAGTTTCCTTTATAAGTGAAGATAAAATTTAAAAAAAACCTGTACCACTACAACCCATGAAGGGTCTTGGGTTCAGTGCTATGTAAGGAAGAGCACTGTTTCTTGGTCAATGGTCCTGCAAGAAGGTGATTTGACCGTGATCACGCTCAACCGCCAGTTCCCCCCCCCCCTTAATTTTTTAATTAAGGGTACCTACTCTATAGAGGCTGGGTTTGCCCCAGGAGGGTCTCTCGGCCCACGAGACGAACTGTGGCAGAATAATAAAGATATCCTGAGCCAAGCCAGATATCTTGCTTACGCATATATTAATATGCCTTACCAGTGAGCTACCCTGCTTCCATATATATATATATATATATATATATATATATATATATATATATATATATACCGTAAAACGGGGTTACATTGTGACTAATGGGGTGACTTTGTGACAAGCCTATTTTTCTTAAGTTTTTGAATTTCCCTCCTTAAAAAGAATCAGGTTAGGCAATTCAGTGTACCTTTCAGGTAGTCAGTAATGTGCTGCAACCTACTGGCTACATATAACTTCTTTCATTCCATTTACCATAGTGCTTTATTTCATATATGTTTGATTGTTTTCATTTATTTGAAACCTTGAAATAAAGCACCATGGTAAATGGAATGAAAGAAGTTATATGTGGCCAGTAGGTTGCAGCACATTAGTGAGTACCTGAAAGGTACATTGAATTGCCTAACCTGATTCATTTTAAGGAGGGAAATTCAAAAACTGTAGAAAAATAGGCTTGTCACAAAGTCACCCCATTAGTCACAATGTCACCCCGTTTTACGGTATATATATACATGGGATCACTCTGAGCATTGCAAGTTAATTTTTAACTGAATCCTTTCCTTAATTTAAATAAAAAAGTTAATTTGGTTTAGGGCCATCCAAAGGGAATAAACTTAACTAATATCCTTATCTGCTGATTTTTTTGCTTTTAAGCCTTTCTTAGACATTTTGTGCCTTTACAAGAATTATAAATGATATCTATTTGAAGGGAAAAAAATTAATTAAAAATATACTAGAGGTGAGAAATAGTCAACTGTTATTCTTTACCATAGGTTGATTGATAATCAAGATTTTCAGTTCAACATTTTTTATTTTGAAAAGCCAACGTTTCAATCCCTAAACGTGGATCTCCATCAGGGCTAAAAGAAGACAAATATATGCGTATCTATGCTACAAGATGACAATTAAATGTTTATCATATAATTATTAATTGTACATAGTAACAACTAGGAATAACAGAATAATGGAAAACTAATCCAACTCTCATGTTTACATAACATGGATACTTTACAAAACTCAAAATTATATAAAAGATGGTAAGCATTATACATGAATATTTAAAAAAGTAGCTGGTTAGCAAGATAAAATAAAATCTGATATTTACCTTCTGAGTCCAGAGTAATACAGAGACTGAGGGTAAAATAAGGTGAGAGGTAGTGGTAGGGGGTTAGGTTGCCGACTTAAAGGGGAAAACCAACGCTTTTGAAGTGAAAGGCTACATGACAACAAAGTGAAAATAAAATTAAAAAGGAATTATTAAAATCTAAAGAGTTTCCCGAGCACTTAATATAAACACTGGTCCATAACAATGCTAAAACACAATTTTTCTAACAACTCATCTCAACCTCTGATCTCTACTTTCCAATACAGATCTTATCCCATATATCCTCATTATCACCAACAAAATTAAAAATTCCTCTCATCCAGTTTCCCTAACATATGTCTAGTATTAAAAAATAACAACAAATTAAAAAATCTGTATAATAAACTAAAATACCCCATACCACTCCTAGACAAGTGTATTGTAGTTTATCGTCTCCAGGCAATGTATAAAAAAATGAAAAATATAAAGAAGGAAGTTATACAATAATAAAGATAATAATAATACAGAGGTATATCGATGGTTATGGGCAATGGCGTGTTCTGCTAATTTAGACGTTAACGAATTATGCGTGGAAATACTGTATTCATGTTGGTAAATCCGTTTTTTAAAATGATTTTTGGTTTCACCGATATAGCAACTGTTGCAATTAAGCGTGGAGCACTGGATACGATAAACAACAATACACTTGTCTAGGAGTGGTACAGGGTATTTTAGTTTATTATACAGATTTTTTAATTTGTTGTTATTTTTTAATACTAGGCATATGTTTGGGAAACTGGATGAGAGGAATTTTTAATTTTGTTGGAGATAATGAGGATATATAGATAGATCTGTATTGGAAAGAGATCAGAGGTTGAGATGAGTTGTTAGAAAATTGTGTTTTAGCATTGTTATGGATCAGTGTTTATATTAAGTGCTCGGGAAACTCTTTAGATTTTAAGAATCCCTTTTTAATTTTATTTTCACTTAGTTTTCATGTAGCCTTTCACTTCAAAAGTGTTGGGTTTCCCCTTAATAAACCTTTGAGGTCGGCAAACTAACCCCCTGCCACCACCCCTACCTTATTTTACCTAACTCTCTGTATTACTCTGGACTCAGACGGTAAATATCAGATTGTATTTTATCTAGCTAACCATCTTTTGTATAATTATCAGTTTTCTAAAGTATCCATGTTATGCAAACATGACAGTTAGATTTGTTTTCCATTATTATGTTACTCCTAGTTGTTACTATCTATAATTACATGATAAACATTTAATTCTCATCTTCTAACATAGATACTCATATATTTGTCTTCTTTTAGCATTGTTGAAGATCCACACGTATGGAATCGAAACGTTGGCTTTTCGAAATAAAAAATGTTGAACTGAAAATTCTATCAATCAACCTATCATAAAAATATATTAGTTTTTAGAGTTCCAATGGAAAGAAATTAATGATGAATAATAACAAATTAAATATATTTTAGTTATATAGGGTTATGTATAAATCAAGGCCTAAAAATACACTAAACAGAAAAAATAGGACCTCAAATCTTCAGCTAATATCGAAAGCTACATATATAACACCGATCAATCCATTAACTTTTATTATTGAATTCTAGTATCATACAACCTTCTACCTCTATGAAGAAAAAGATATATAATCCAATATTGTTAATAAAAAAACTTTGTAACTAAAAATGTTTTATTTTTTTGTAAATTATATATTTAACAAGACCAAAATTATAACTAATGCGTTGCTATTCGATAATTTTACAGGCAATGTTATAATTTCTAAAATACATCTGGCTTAGTAAAATATATACAAATTTAATTTTTTTAAACTTTATCTTAGATTTCCCTATTTCTAAAATAATGTAATGAAAGCAATCTGAAAAAAAAAATTATAAGAGCACTAAAAAGTAAATAACAATATACAAAGAAAACGAAAGGAAAACTTAAGATAAGGTAACAGAGGATAGGTTACAGTACCAGTTTGTGTCTAGAAAAGTAAAAAATAACAAAAAGCTACCAATTGGAAAATTAAAAAAACTGCTATTAAGTGAAATGAGGGAGAAATAGATCAAGCCTCTATTGAAACTTTTTGATTACAATTAAAGACAGAAAACAAATTATATCAAATAATTTTTTTTCGGCTTCCCCCACAAAAATTATCCAGTCTCTGAAGTTTAAGATCCCCTGTGCGAACGGTACCTTTCCTGGGTTAATATAAATTAGATAAACTTTTTTCAATTTGTTATGATTATTTATTTTGTTTTTATTTTAGGCCTTATTTATTTATATTTCTTGAACTTCTTAAACACCCAAAGTATAATACTTTAAGAAAATTTTAATATCTCCAATGTTTCTTAATTTCAATATTTTAATCATTAAGTCCCTACTACATGTCTCACTACAACCCATGATGGTACTTGGTAATGAAGGGCTATTTATTTCTCAACAAAGTGCAAGGTTCAGCCAGACTTGAACCTACGACCCGGAGTATGGAAAGTCACTGATCAATCCTACTGCCCCATGAAATCCTAACATCAAAAAAGAAACAGATGCATCTTAAATTGGAAGAATTCTTTTTCTGGATATAACACAATGTTAATATAACTATATAACAGTGAAACTTACCCTGACACTTCCTTGTCCCAAATAATAAGGACGGCTAAAAGTACATACTCTAGTTGCTTTATGCAAGTATATTGGCATCCCACTTTTATGAATAATTTTTATCCAACCTTCCGGTAGCATTTCAAAATGGTTATATCCTAATTCTAGAAATAAATAACTTAAATTAATTTGTAAAAAACAATTGTGGGCATGAATGTTTTTTTTCATTTAACAAATTAACTATATAAAACAAGGAAAATCTAGTGCACTGCATGCAACACACAACTTTTACTTACCAACCTATTTAGAGTAGTAGCCCACGTGTTTTGATAATTCTTAAATAAAATTTAGAAAATTCACATAAAATAGCTTTCTCCACATTTATTTTTCTTATTTTTGTTTGTCATTCTCCATAAGGCAAAGAGTGCTATAATTATGGCAAAACTTGAAAGTCTTCAGTAATTTTCGATTCATTATTATTTATTTCTTTTTTTGAGTGGAAAAAATCTTAATTTCATCAATAATCGAGTTTTTTTTTAAACCGTTTTTTGTAAATAAGTATATCGTGAATGGAAAATCGATGGAATGGATATTTACGGTGTGTGGAAAATTGGAACTTAATTTTTGAATTTTAGTACCTAATACCTTTCCAGAAACCGACGAAGATGATTTTACAAGCAAAAAACACTTTATATTTCATTCAGAAATCATTATGGAACTAAAGTTTTAAATTAAAATAAAATTATTATTGGTTATATTGTACCATGTTTAAAAAAAAACAGTATTTAATATTTTTAGCATTACGTGTTTTTTTGCACCTTCGCTCACTAAAGAACTAATAAAATAGTTTTTATTTTTATCTTTGACAATGTGAAAATGCATAACAGAATACATCATGGCGTCTAATTTTATTTTAAAATTTAGTTGATATGAAAATTTGATTTAATTACCAAGGGAACAAATGATTTATATTAAATAGGTTTGTTCTAACAAGCACTTAATACACGTAGATAACTCTTTCGCATCCGTATTGCGCCTTACTTGTTAACAATAGGCTGTTAGTAAAGTACTGTGCATGCAAAAGAGTTGTCAATGTGTTTCAAGTGCTTGTTGGAGCAAACCTAATATTTTTTTTATGTATAAAATTAGTGTCCGACGTAAACCAAATTTCAGCTGCAGACATGGTTATGTAATATGTAATATATGTGCAACATGTCTAGTTCAGCAATAATAATAATAATGCAAGCCTATAAAATGACAGTAATTTAACTGAATCCCAGCCCCTACTTCCTAGTACGGCTGGTTCCCGTGGGAAGTTAAACCATACCCACGGAAATATAATAGGAATAATAGGCCAATAATAATAACAATTCATATTAATATACCATATTAATAACTGATATAAACTGGTAATTAAATAAATAAACCCAACCTGGACCCAAATGATCCTGGGACACCTCTGAATAGTAGAGTTTTAGAATGTTTTCGGGGTTATATTATGAATAGGGTTCGAAAGAGATAAGTTTATCGATGTTTTTAGTTTTCCCTGGAATAATAACTTATGTTGATTCAAGAAGTTGATGTTATGACCCGATGAAAGATTGACTGTTTTTTTATTTTTCAAAAAAGAAATCTATCACGCCCAATATTATCAGGCACTCGATATAACTTATTTTGCAAACTAGATACCAGCGTTTATGAAAATTTAGTCATGGGGTAAAAAAAAAAAAATCATCTTTTTTTTTTTTTTTTTTATCATACAAACTCTATTTTCAATAAACTACAACTACTAATTGAAAATTCAAAAACTCCTATTTGTCTTAACATCCTTCAATAACCAGTCTGATTGAGGTCTAGTGGAGGAAGGGGGGTGGGAAGATTTGGTGGAGGTCCTGGAGCCAGTCTTAAAGTGACTCATTTCTTACTTAGTTTCGTGCATATAAAATGAATATATATAATCGCCTGATATGAAAAGTAAATCTCTGTCATCACTAAGCCAATGGAATTCAAAATAATGGCGGCCTTGTCAACAGGGGCGGATTTGGCACCAAATTTGAGGGGGGGGGGGTGACCCCCCTGAATCATAATCATGTGGCTGTCAACACCATTTTTGGATGAATTATAATCTTCTATCAAGAAGGACTGCAATCTAAACAACCAAAACAGTTATGTTTAGGTCATAGTAACTACCTGATTGTCTTATTCGTTTAAAAATACATACAAATAAATTTGAAAACTAAAATATTTGAGGTGGGGTCATCAGTGACCCCCCTCCCGGATTTGCCAATGCTTGTGAAAATGTAATTTGAAAAGCTGTATCTCTGGAGTTGAAAAAATTATATATTAGTTTGTGTCAAAAACGTGTTTCTTCAAAGTCAAAACGGAAAAAAGTGCAAAATTATGAGATTTTTGGGATGTTCAAGGGGAAAAATTAGAGAAATTCCTATTTTAACGTATGATAATTCAAGTTTCTTTAACTAAAATAACAGACAGTAATAATGAAGGCTTAACGAACCCGAAGGTTCGATACAGACACCAAAACTCGCTCCCTGCACACCAGTATCCACCGACTGCCATCCAGACCCAACTTCCACAGATCTGCCTTCACGCAATCCTTCCGCCTCCATCTCGGCCTACCCCTCGGACATTTCCCAGTTGGCCCTGCGCTTATTAATCTTTTATGGATTCACTCACAACCGAGTTTTGCAATTTTATATGCCCATTTTATTTGCCGCGCTGCAATCACCTGTATTATATTTACTGGATACAGTTCACTCAGTTCAGTGTTTTATAAACATATAAATTCTCCGGTTGAGTCATCCCTCTTTGGTCCAAATATTCTGCACAATGCCTTATTTTCAAACCTGCTCAGCCTTTGCACATCCCTCATCGTTAGCAGCCACCTTTCGCATCCATAAAGGACAGTGGGAAGAATAATAGTTTTGTAAATCCTAACTTTTATGTTTCAGGACAGAAGGCGTGAGCTAAGCAATTTAGATACTGAAATTGAACAGGCATTTCCGGCTTTGAATCCAGCCTTAATATCTTCATATATTTCGGTTTTTCTAGTTATCATCGCCCCTAAATATCTAAATTTCTCTACGTATTCAAACATATTCCTTTCTACATAATTAGCAGCACTTTTATGGCTAATATAAAATAATGGATACTACACAATATTAAATTCCAGGGTGCTAAATGCCATGAACAAGATCGAGCTGATAAGCTGAAATTGTGTAGCCCCGCTCCCTTCTTGGGGATATCAGACACAAATGCGAGGTTTGGCTGATTTTCAGCCGAAACCTAAACTTTGGTCGGTCATTAATGAAATTTATTTATGTCAAATTTTTCGAGCATTTATACATTTTATGATAATTGCAGGTTAGTACGGTGTATCCCTTTTGAAATAAAAAAAGGAGGGTGGGTGATGCCTGTCAACCACATGACCACAGAAAGATAAAAATAAAGTTACAATGCTTCTTTCTACTGACTAGAACAAGGGTCTTCAAACAACAGCCAGCAGGTAAAATCTGGTCCGTGATCATTTATATTAAATTATAAAATTTAAAATATATGGAAATTAAACAAAATAACTTTTTAATAACTATATGCTTTTATTTTATTAGTTGCATTGATGTTAGGAATTATGTGAAAGAGCCAGTCAGGACCTTGTGGGGAAAAGTTTGGAGACCTCTGCTCTGATGGAGCTTATTTAGTTATCAAATACAAGGATAGAGTACAAACCTTCTAATATTAATGTTTTATGTTCTGTAAACCTTATACCATTATCCCCCTGGCTGTTACCATCTGATTCATCCTTTGTTTTCTTCACTCCCTTTTCAAAACCTGAAATGAATAAAACATAAAAATCAATCTAGCCAGTTAAAAACCAAACAAACATCCTGTTGTACTGAAGATAACAGGAGAAAATTAAACTAGTTTAAATATACTATACATATATATATATATATATTAATTAATTTTAAAACATAATACGTCAATAACAAATAATATTGAATCGATTTATTTTCCATAAATATTCAATAATGTAAATGAAACCATTTTTTAACAGCTACAATTCGTATGAAGTGAAAAAAAAAACTCAAACCACAATTCCTCCAGCAAAAGTAAATGATATTTCTCTTCCCTCATTTATTTACTACTCTAGGAATTATCATAGAAATAATAACACTAACAAAGTTGTTTTTGACAGTCACAATATGAAGAAAAATAACTAGTTAGAAGGTGCATTCAGCAGTCATGGTGAAGGTAGGTGCTGTATCAAAATTGTTATAAATGAAAAAGGATGAAGAAAAACATGGATACGTATTCAGTGGTGCCCAGAAAAAGGGTGCTTGTCACAACTGACGGAATAAATGATTTTGGTGGGAAACTTTTAAATCAAGGAACAAGTTAATATGGTTTTCCATGTCAGTAGATGCCTGGAGGTTCAGTTCTTAGACATCTGTTGCCGAATGAACACCAATGGAATTGGTTGAGAAGCTATGGCCAATTTGCCACTGCCTCATGGAGACCACGGTTCACAGCAACGAGGATGGGCCATCCACTCCATGCTGTCTTTGCTCTCCCACAAGCGTTAGATACATCAATTAGCAGGCCACATCAGTTCTCATTATGTCTATGCACCAACCAAAAAATAAATAAAAATATATGTTCTATAATAATAAATAAGATGGCAATTGTATTTATATCACAAGCAGAAATTAATTAATTTATCACTGAAAATAATTCAGGAATAGAATCTTGAGAAAATAATGTACATTAAAGTTTGATAGCAGTAATATAAACAGATAATAGTTAGTTAGGGTCGGTATAAGTTTGTTGGTTGAATTTATTGACTAAAATAAAATTTCCTCCCCCATCCAAATAAGGTATTGGAAATCATACCACTAGGAGCATGCATGTAAAATATTTTATATCAATCTTGATACTTTCAATTACTTCAATTCGTCATTAGTTGCATGAAAATATTTTATATGAAAATCTGAGTTAACGAATATCTGGGGAATGAGGGCGGAAAAAAGAACATTTATTAAACAAAAATATTTTTAATAATTTTACAAATTATTATCTGCACATTTTCAGCAAAAACACTTGTGTATTTATATTGCACACAACATTGTTAAACCAGATCAACTGGTACCGGGTCGATCCGTGTTAGCGAAAATCCTGTTTATCCAGAGAACGAGGGGGGAAAGATTTAAAAAAAATGTTATTAACCAAAAAAATTTTTAAAGGAATTTACAAATTATTATCTACACACTTTCAGCAAAAAAAAAAAACTTATGTATTTTGTCTTTATACAATATTGGTAAAAACTAGTCAGCATTAAAAGAGGCAGTGAGCTTTTGCTGCCTCAGTTTTGTGTGTAACATTAGAAGCTCGTTTGGCAAAATTTCAGTTTGACTCATGAAGTAAACCATTAATTTATCAATGTTTGATACTTCTTCTTGGTGGGTCATAACCATAGCTGGCTTATCAACACTGTTTGAATCACTTTATTTTCACTTTATACTCTCTAACATTGCATGATGAAAAAATGTCATCGTCTGTGATCACTTTATAAACTCTGTCATTGTCACTTTGAAGCCAGTTGTTACAGACTGCTTTATCAATATAAGAACATACATCAATATTTTTAAAATGTCTATAATATCTTCTTCCATGCTTGTTTAATTTTCTCCTTTTTCAATAATGTTTTCTGGAAAGTTACATACACCTGACTACAACTATTTCCATGACTTTATCAAAGTTTCTCTTACAACCTGTAATCTACCTACGAAAATGGCCGTTTTATAATGCCTAATGCCTATACCCTATCAATTATTGCTAATCAACTTTTTTTCTCCAACATTTGTCCAGATTATCCAAAAGTCCGAGTTGAAGAGGTCAGGGTTTTCTAGTGTACTTTATGAAACAATTTTCTAATCTAAGGGTAGAACACTGGACTGCCCAAAAGTGTGTCATTAATAGAATGATAGACTTAGAAACAAGGTTTCTGTGATGGATAATAGGTAAATCAAGAGGGGACTGCATAAGAAATGAAGTCATCAGAGAGGAATCAAATGTGGTATTAATAAAAGTAAAAAAAAAAAACCAACAATGGTGGTTCAGACACTTGTGCAGACTCCCAGAAGAAAGAAAGGTATAATGGTTCATGGAAGATAAATCAGAAGGAAAAAGGCAGGTGAGCAAACCCAGATAAGAAAGAAAGGGGATGAAGCTACACTTATTTAAGAATATCTTTCTTTTCTAGGACCTTGGCGTATGGAAGTGGCGGGCCCCCCAGGTTTGGGAAACTCAGTACTGGTGGGTATATCCTAGCCACCCATCCTCCTGAGAGGATAAACATATCCAGGAGGCCAGTTGTTCTGAGCTTATGGGGCCTATTTTGCTGATCTAATCACCTGAAAAATAATCTAATTGATTCAAAGTTCATTAAATAGTCTCAGGCAGGATGGAATTCAATGGTTAGGACTCGGCGCTCATAAGGACATTGGGCTGGCTACATGGAATATTCAGACATCAATGGGAAGAGATATCAATGGAGATGATGGCTTACTGTCTGGAAATCCTTGGTGTAAGCAAGATAAAGAAAAAGGAAACAGAATTAAGAATACCAAAACATGTTATGATATATTGGAGTCCCATTTGGCACCAGAGCTAAAGAAGGCTTAGGAGTAGTCTTTAAGGACTCAGACTTCATTCTTTAACCATCAGCTATGTTAGAAGAATGAAATGTGGTATCTTCGAGGATAATAACTATGTATTTATAAATAGCAGTAAAAAAAATATTATTAAATAAAAGTTTTTACTTGTGGTAATTCGGCAATGCAAGCATAATACTCCAAGTAGTCTGATTGTATTATTCTCTATGTAGTTGTTGAAAACTTCATATAGTTCCCATGAAACAAATTATTTCCATTAAATGAACAGAATATCATTAATTATAAAGCATTGGTCTGTCATTAAAGGAGTACTGCGCATGCGTGAGCTCAAGGTGTTTTATGAGTTGACGGAATATTTTTCTTTTTTTCTCCTGTATATGTTTACTTGATTTTTTCATATTTCATATTAAGCCATTTCTTATTTTTAGACGTACCGAGAGACAGTTAATTTCTCCATACAAACAAAATCAAAGGTAATTTATAGGAAAACAAAAAAAGCCCCCCCCCCCTCAGAACATTTTAATAATGACAAAGCTACCTGATATTAAAGAATACTTGATTCTCATTAAACATGATGAGCTTGATCAAAATCGTTAAAGCAGTTTTTGAGAAAATCGATAAAAACGTTAAAATGGGAAACAAAGTTATGAAATAAAGTGCCCCCTCCGGTTGGTCAATTTTGATGAAATTTTCGCAGTCATATCTCGGGCAGATATATACATCAAACACCCAGTTTTATCAAAATCGTTAGAGCCATTTTTGAGAAAAAAAAGAAAAAGTTATAAAACAAAGCACCCCCACTGTTTGAACAATTTTAATGAATTTTTTGCTGTCACATCAGGGGCATATACATACACAAATACTCAATTTCAGGTTCGTACGGTTTATAGTTTTTGAGCTAGTCTGTTCACACACATAGACCATTTCGCGGGACTTGGTTATTTGGATTCAAGGGACCCCAAAACGTGTAATTCCATTGAAAAGCGGAAGTCGAATTTTTTCACGATCACAATACTTTCCCTTACTATATATTTCATACATATGTAAGTGATAGTAAAAAATACATATGTTAGTTAGTGTTATAATAAAACGGTATGTACTTCATCTTGTGTGAGAGGTTAATAAAAAAGTTTGTATTAATGAATACTGTTTTTTTAAAGTGTGTGCAATACTTTCCCTTACTATATATTTCATACATACTCGTAGGTAAGAGAAAGTAAAAAATACATATGTTAGTTAGTGTTATAAAATGGTATGTACTTCATCTTGTGTGAGTGGTTAATAAAAAAGTTTGTATTAAAGAATACTGTTTTTTCAAAGTGTGTTATTACTAAAACATGGTGTCGGTTCTCAATGCTTAAAAAGTTTTGGTATCAACACTGAAGGCTGGAATGCCATTTTACAATTTTTACTGTTGCGTAAACTGGATAAAGAGTCAAAGCATTTGTGGGAATTGCATGTCAGCTCTACTGAATTTTAGCCTATAGAGGAATTGTTAGTGTTTTTAGAGAAGCAGGCCCATATCCGGCGTGATGAACACACAGAGGCCCCTGGTTCTATAGAGGTGCATCAAGTTCATAGAGAAAAAAAAATTCATCTACATGCGTTCAGAATGTTCTCGGTGTGCAAACTACCACAAGTTTCGTAACTGCCCTGCTAGGGGGAAAAGTTTTAGATATAAGGGAAAGAACCATTTTGCTGCAGCCTGTAAAGTTGATGAACTATATTCTGAAAATGTTGAGCTAGAATCACGAAATGAAGTTGGAATTGTCGAAAAGTTCTCTATTGATGAAGTAGGGTCCAGAAATAGCTGTTGGCTTCAGGATGGGTATATAGGTGGTTCTTATGTAACTTTTAAAATCGATACAGGAGCAGATATAAGTGTTATTCCTAATGCCTTGGCTACTAAGTTGAGAGCGCCTATTTCTAAGCCTGTTTGTTCAACAGTCACATACACAGGAGAAAAAATAACATTAGTTGGATCTACTGCGCTTAAATGTTCTATTGTGGATGTTAGTCATATCATTAAATTTGCTGAGGTAAATATGAATAACACTCCATTATTGGGATTGCACGATTGTGTTAAGTTTAACATTATTAAAAGAGTCGACACCACAGGTGAGCAGTTGCAAATAGTAAAGTCAAATCGAGACATTTTTGAGGGTCTAGAGAAATTCCCATTTGTCCACTCTATTAAGTTAGATAGTTCATTTTAACCATTTATAGAAAATACCAGAAGAGTTCCGCATGCTTTGCACGATCGCTGTAAATTAAAGTTAAAAGAAATGGAAGAAAATGGGATTATTCAGAAAGTTACTTATCCAACACTGGTAGTTAACCCAGTGGTTGTAGTAGAAAAGAAGAATGGTGATCTGAGGGTCCTTTAGATATGAGAAAACTTAATCAATTGGTTATGCGTGAACATTTTGTTATCCTGACTGTCGATGACATTGCCCAAACATTGCAAGGTAAGACTATATTCACCGTATTGGACCTGAAAGATGGCTGTTTCCATATTGAACTCGATAGTGTGTCAGCTGATCTTTGTACTTTTGCTACTATTTTTGGGAGGTACAAATTTCATAGGATGCCGCTCGGATTAAGGTCGGCACCAGAAATTTTTCAGTGTCTGTTATCCAGCTGTCAGCTATTCGGGAATATTCCTGGGGTTTGTGTATATTTTGATGATTTGTTGGTGTCAGGAGCTTCAGAGGAAGAACATGACCAGCACTGCAACAAGTAATAGAGAGGGCTCGTAAATATAATATTCGATTTAATAGCTCAAAAATACAGTATAAACAGAAGTCTGTCAAGTATCTTGGACAGATTTTTGTAGCAGCATTTATTAACAACTCTGCGATGCTGTTGTAGGGAAACATGAAGTCGAAAAAAAATTAAAGCTCCACATCTTCAAAAAAATTTACGTTTCCACATTGTTACATGGAAGTGAGAACCGGGTTCTTCCGGACAAACATTTGAACCAATTCACAGCAACTAAGATGAAATATTTTAGAAGATTAGCTGGCCAAAGCTGGAGGGATCTCATTATAAATGAGAGAATACCAGATTTAGGAGTCCCCCAAATGTAGAAATCCATTATCCATTAAGCCACCCAAATTAAGAAATCCATTCAGCAACTTAAAAATATCTCTCATCTAAAATGGATTGGATTGGTAACTTTTAAAATAAAAATCAAGACCTGTATCACAGTATGAGCTAACATATAAAGGAAGCAACAGAATTCTTCACGGCTTTATTTTAAAAAGTTGGAGAAGCTGAAGATATTTCCATAAATTTAGGAGAGGATGATGAAGCAGTGCAACCAATAATAATAGAAAAAGTAATAAAAACAGTAAAAAATTTAAGGGATGAAAAAAAACCCAGGACCTGATGTTTTGAAGAATGAGTTTCTACAAGTAGGTAGCAAGCTATTGGCGAAAGAATTATTTAACTTAAATTTGGAGAGAAAAGAAAACATCAACAATGGAGATTGGCAAAAATTGCTATCCTGCTAAAGAAAGGAAATAAAAAACGAATTGGTAACTATCAACTGATCTCATTGCATTTTGTTTTCATTGTGTTCATATACAAAATTATTTTCAACTATAATAAAAGGTCGCCTAAAAAAACAGATGGATTTTGTTTTGTCTGATAAATATCTATATTTTTATGGAAAATATAGATATTCATCAGACTGAGTTCCAGAAGGGATTTCAGTAATAGAACATATCCAGACGATAAATTAAACTATAGAATATAATTTTTCAAAGTATCTCTGTTTTCTTTGAACGATTTGACTTTATATATCAAAAAAAGGATATTCAAAGCCCTCAGGACTATAAGAATATATAACAAATATTTATAAATATCATAGACCAGCTAAACAAAGATATATAAGCATACATTGAAACTGATGTAAAAGGAATCATTCCATGGGGAATAAGGTGTGAGGAAAGGCGACTCACTCTCCCCGATTCTTTTTATTTCGGTCCTGGAGTTAGTTTTCCGGAACCTAGATTAAGAAGGAATAGGAAAAAAGTAGATGGAAGGTGTTTAAACAACCTAAGGTTTGCGGATGATCACTGTGCTAAATGAACTAATACCAGAATGTTTTTGGTGTTTTTTAAAATGTAATATACGTAATAAAGTAGGTTTAATTTCGAACTATAGTAAAACAAAATTAATGAAAAATAGTGACAAAATAAAAATCAGAATAGATGATAACTATGTAGAATATATGAGTGAGCACCTCTAACAGGGCAACTTGTTTCCTTCACGAATATAACCAATCGATTGCCAAGAATAATAACCATCCAACTCAAAAAATCCAACCTTTACACTTTTAAATAATGTACTAGTAATTCAATAGTAACGATACTTGTGCAATGAGAGCCTGAATTTGTAATTTTTTATAAAAGTTGAACAAGTACTGAGGGATAAGAGTTTACCCACCAAACAAAGCAAAAACGTTTTATTTATTTATTTATTTATTTTTGTTGCTTTCAAGATTTTCATTCGAGACCACCAAAACAAAAAAGAATTTTTCAGAGCTGGAAGAAACAAATTAATAGGTATTTCAAAAGCTAATGTTGATATGGTGTCTAAAACTTAACTTTGGAAATATACATCCTTTGAGTTCTGTCATATCCTAAGAAGATCATAGAATTTCCTAGTTTTTCAGGAAATGCTTAACATTTTTTTTTATGAAACTGGAAAAAAACAGATGTAACTCAACAGGGACTTATTCTGGAGAAACCTAAGAAGTAGGATGTCTTCACCTAAGCCATATTGACATCCTCAATTTTTTTCAGATTTTTGGAAGTGGCAACAAGTTCAACATAATCTGCCCATTTCATGAAGATTTATACAATTTATTGATTTTTTTTTTAATTTTACTGTACACTATAATAATTAAGCACATGCAAAGTTAAATATAATCATAAATTGATTTCATCAACAGCTTGAGATAAGAAGGTCAATCATATTGCCTTTCATGAAGAAGCTAGAAGAGGGACATGGCATGAACAACGATGGCGAATAATGGAAATCAAGCTTTACGGGACATTGGTGGACCTCAGAAGTACCGCTAACTTTTAGTTCTCTTACCAGATGTGACCTTGTAAATTGAAAAGAATTATCTTCCTCTCAGACTTAATTAATAATGGGAAAAGGTTTAAATATGCCGTTTAAAAATTCCAATGTTTTCAATAATTCTTTTATTGGTTGTCCTTGTGATACATAATAAAGTATGGCAGCTTGGTGGAAACAGCAAGCCTAAAGTTCTAAAATGATTTACGAGACTGCAGTAGGTCATATTCCTTCAGATCCATAGACGTTTGGCATTCTTTCCCTATTATTTCTGCAAGGTATGACATTGCCTGGCCAAACTGGTAGGTTCCAGAAAAAAATGTTCAGTATATTTAATGTGTACTGTTTCAATCATCAACGGTTTAACCTGTTAACCGGGGAATTCCCTTTTTAATTATGCAGCATATAACGGGCACGAGCTATTTCACTAGGACGTGTCAGTATGTCACACCCGGAGTAATTTCATATTATTTTTTTTTTTTATTTACGCTTAAAAAAATGAAAAGACTATGAAACATAAAAAATTCCAAGGTTTTTAATGGATTCATTCGATGAAGGTAAGCCTTGAAAATTGTATTTCTCATTTCGAGCGACTTTGTAAAGTAAAAGGGCTTGGTGGGGACCGTGAGATGGCTTAGGAAGCAAGGAAAAACTTACTGTTAGCATATGTTGGGGCCAACACGCTACGAAAAATTGAAAACTATTTTCTTCTGGAGTCAGTAGATGATAAGAAACTAAAGGAGGTCACAGCGGCCCTTCGCTGTTTGTTCAGACCTGAGCTAACGATATTTTCAGCTCATATGGCATTTGAGAGGGTAGTCTGTAACACAAATGAGACAAATGGGACTTCTCTAATAGGTTGAGGGAAGTAAGCACCCATTGCAAATATGGGAAGAGTCAGGATGAAAGGCTCAGGGATCGTTTTGTGGCAGGCGCTGGTAACAAAAAATTTGAAATCGAGGTGAGGCAAAGATAGCCTCAAGGAAAACACTTTAATGATAATGCGGTAACCTTTAGGGAGGTTTTATGGTTTGCCATTGCTATGGAAAGAGCCGAAACGCAGGTAGAATCTTTCCATGAAGGCCCAAGTATTAGGGAAGAGGGCAAATTATTCGTAGGAAAAGTTAGTAGAAATATAAAGATTATCAGCAGGTTTGTAAAAGGTGCGGTTTCGAGTTCTATGACTTGAATAAATGCTCAGCTAGGAACACAGCTAGCCGGAAATGTGGCTTTAGGGGACATTCCAAAGCCCAATGCAGATCTAAGGGTCGTGTAAAAACATTGGAGGCTTCCCTATCTGATTCAGAGGATGATAATCAACCACAAGATAACCTTCGTTACCTAAACCTTAAAAATAAAGTCATTGCCTCAAGCACCGCGTGCCACCATAACGGTCCAGCTTAATGGTCACCCATGCGTTATGGAGTTTAATTCAGGAGCTCGAGTTTCCATTATTAATGAGCATTGGTGGGAGGTTATTGGTAAACCCAGATTACGACTCTATAACGGTAGGCTGATAGGATATGGTAAAATCCTCTGAAAATCTTGGGAATGATTGATGTTTACGTTAAAACACCAAGATGCTTGCCTTAAACTTCCAGTAGTGGTTATTGAAGAAAAGGAATGAGGATGTCCCATTGTTTGGCTCACCATGGGTAATAGCATTTGGAATGAGTTTGCCAGAGGGAGTAAGGGTAGGAAAAGTGGAAGGATACGGCATAAGGGAATTATGTATATTGGTACCAAGACCAAGTTAACCCTTTAACCGCTAACCACTCGGAACGAGAGTTGCACTGAGACGCTGAGCGAGTCTGCAGGCATTTCACTCCCCACGCTAAGGCCTGCAGGCCACTCTCCGCCGCTGACTGCTTTAACTTCTTCAACTCCTCATAACCTTTACCGACTATTTATTAATGTTTTATTTATTTTTTATGATTCTATAATAGGGGAGAGCGGGGTTGGTTGGCATAGGGGGTATGTTGGCCATTGGCTTATAATTTCCGTCACACCTGTTGTGAAGACCCCATCATTGTACCATGACACCCGCTCGACCTCGGGAGTCTTGTCCTGAGTTTTCAATCCGATGCTAACAGTGTAGATAAAAGTGTGCTTCATTGATTGATTTTACAACATGTAAGTAAATTTTTATATTTTCAGTAAAGTTGATTTAAAGGCATGGAAAAACATCTGACTCCGATTCTGTTCACATAGCCCCAAACTCCTTTGAAAAACCTAACCTTTCGACTAACCAGGTTCTTGTTTGATTGTTCTCCCCTGTCCTGGCAGTCATCTTTCATATGATCTCTTCAGTAGGGTTAGTTGGCTCTTTTCAACTTTTTTTTTTTTGGCGCAGTAGCAATTCACAAAAGCAAGGTAAACATAATCAAAGGCGAAACGACCAATTGTCTTTAGTTCCAGCGAGGAGGATGAGAGCAATTTTTCTTATGCAAAAAATGACGACAGTCTAAACTTCTATCTTCTTCTATAGTCATTCTATTTTCCATTAAAAAGCTGTTAAAAACCGATTCAAAATTATTATACCATTATAGTGCAGCTTTTAATAACAATAATATGTGTCAGAAAGTACTTGAATGAGATGGCTAAACAACCCCACCTTCTAGGCCAACCTGCCCCACCTTGGGGGTTAATTGGCATACTCTGGATTGACGAATTCTTCAATTTTCTATGATCTTAGTATTAAATATTATGTGGTGAAAAAAATGCTTGTAGTACTCTAATACTTCGAGTTTACAGAGGTATCATCCATATTGAGATTATATTAACAGGAATGACTCAACAATAAAAAAAGTGAAAACTGTTGCCAACCAACCCCGCTCTCCCCTACCTTTATCATTATTTCAATAAATTAAAATGCTAGATTACAGATTGCAATAAGAGATTACGTGATATAAGAAGGTAATAATGAACAATAATATAATAATGTTAATACTTTATATAAATTTTTTTAATTGAATTAATTTTAAATAAGTAATTTTTTTTTTAATTAATAAATAATAAATTATAGCGAAATAAAACAGTGAATATCACCAAAAAAACACAGAGGACTATCCCTCAGAGCGTCTAGAACTGGAATGAATAATGGCAAAATATGTCCTTCAGACCCTTGACAGTAGCCGAGGGAGGGATAAGGGAGAGAAAAAAAAAATTAGCAGGTAAAAAAGGGTGTGCCGGGCTTCCCCGAACGGCCGACCCAGATGACAGGCAGCTACAATATTTCCGCAATAGAGATACCGCTGCAGCCTAGCGGCCGCTAGATCTGTTTATTAAGTCTCCGTGAATCCGCTAGGATGTGCCTCAGTCACGACAACTTATCTCTTGTGAAGCTGAGGACAGTAAACAAGTGAAAAACCAATTGTGAGATATCTCGTCATTAGCATGTGGGAACGGCTGCTTTTGACGAGTTATCTCGTCATTAGCGTGTGGGGACCAACTTTGTTTCGCGAGATATCTCGTCTGGAGCCATGAAAGGGTTAAAAATTTAATAGAGGAATATAAAGTCCTTTTTAAAGACGAACGGGAAAAATTCAAAACAGCTGTGTCTCAAAGGAAGGGACCACACCCGTAGCTTACAAAGCCAAGAGGGTTCTGTTTGTTCTGAGAAAAATCGGTGAAAACGAACTATTTCGATTCTAAAGCAGGGATTGTTAAAAAAGTTGATCCAGATAAAACACCAAAAACTTGGTCAACTACCAGGAAGATTGGGGTTGAAGAGCCGCAACTTTGAACTGTGGATGAAGCCTGGGTGAGAAAGGAGAGGGGAATGTGTATTGCAGCCGAGAAGCATCAGAGGGAAGACCGCGGAGATAAGCAACGAAGTAGATAGAGGTGGTCTGAGAAAGTGCACCAGAAAAATTGACGAGGGACTGCCACCAACAAACAGGAGTAGCGAGCAATGAGGGAGAGGTTAATGAACAAGAAGCTGAGAGGGGAGATGTGTAATATATGGTGAACCTCTCTGGATTTATATCTAAGTTAATTATTTTAAAATCTTGTGGTGAAGTCTTAATGTTTGACTTGTTGATAACAGTTCATGTAAAAACCTAACAAAGATCATGTTTTCGTTTTCTCTTATATATATTTATTCTTGATTCTTAAAAAATCTTATATATATTTATATATAAATAAACTATACGTCCCACCCATTCCAGGGTGCAACATATATTTCAAGGACGTATTCATATGTCCTACCCTACACGCTATTGTTTCCGTTCAACGTATTTACACATCCCGCTCCATTAACAGGTTATGGATGTAGCAGAAGATTTGAACTATCAATTCCTTATACGTGCTTAAGAGGAAAGCACTTACATTAGGCAAGGGGGAGAAGTGAGTCCAACACTTCTCGCCTTTTAACAAAAGCCACTTTGGGTCATTGATGCAGTACAATATGATTGGGAAAAAATATAAGCAGCTCCATTAACAATTTGATGGTAAAATGTAATTATTTATTACTTACCACTTTAACAAAGTTAGCGGTTCTCCCGAGGTCCTCTAATGTTCTGTAGAGCTAGGTTCCCAGCTCTAGGTCACTTTTACCTTTTTTAACCAGAAAGAGCCTTTACCTTCGTTAGGACGCCACAATTTTTATTTTTAAAAATGAAACTTTTATTAAAATTAAAATAAAAGTTTAAAACAACTTTCAAAAAATCGAGTTTTACCAGTTACCCCCTCTATTCTTGATTACTTCTTCCGAGATCTCCTCAAGCTTTTCATGAATTCTAAAATCTATCTTGAGGAATATTCTCCAACTCTTCCAGTTCAACTTGTTTCAGTTGTCATTCTAGTAGGAAGCAGGTAGGAGCTGATCATAGAAGTGCTCAATAGGGTACAGATCAGGAATTCGACGAGCTGGTTAGTCAAGCATTGTTCTACTGATATTGGCTGGTGTGGTCTTACATTATCCTGCATAAATAAAAATCCTCCGAAATTTCTAGCAAAAGACACTAAATGGTTTTGTAGTATTCTTCAAAATACCTTGCTGCAATCAAAGATCGTCTTCAAACAACCACTAACTCCAGCCGAAAACAAGATGGAGTCTTAACCAAAAGCAAACAAAATTTCTAGCAAAAGGCACTAAATGGTTTTGTAGTATTCTTCAAAATACCTTGCTGCAATCAAAGATCGCCTTCAAACAACCACTAACGCTGTACGAGCCTCCATCATGATGCCAGCCCAGAACAAGATAGAGTCTTAACCAAAAGCAAGACAAGGAATAGCATTGCATTGAGCAAATCATTCTCAAGTGAGTCGAATGATCGGGAGATGTGAGAACACTCTGACCTCGTCAGAAAACAAAACCCTCCTTTAATCACCAAAATTCCAAATAAGTTGCTCCTTATTAATTTCAGTCTCTTTTTCCAGTTCTCTCTAGTTTTGAAGAGGTCCTGATTAAATTATTACTTCAGATCAAAAAATATTACTTATTAAAAATTAATTAAATTTAAAAAAAAATGTTTTTTTTTGTCTGCTGACCAATATACCCCCCCCCCACCACCCAAAAAAAACAAAAACATTTAGATCATTTTCTAACGCGTTTGCCCACTCGGCCATCCCGCCACAGCTCCTGCAGAGTTGGGTGCTTCACATAATATTCTCCTTTGTTCACCCATAGGTTTAACATTGGCCTGCCAATGCATTTCTTTGTGTCATCCTTACCTCCCATTCTTAAATAACTTCTAATCATGTGTGTGTACTAGTATTGAGCTCTAAAAATTACTGAAATTGTTCAATTTTTTCACATAAGGTTTTAATTAAGCCAATTTCACAACACATTACCTCTAGGCATTTGAAATTTATCAATTTACATGCTAGGGTGCCGGCTTTGCTCCGGTAGATGTGTGGTAGTTTTAATAACAGAAAAACTTTAAAATTAAAGGAAATATAGAACAAAATTAGCACTTTCTTGAAAATTCGTTTGTAACTAGGTATCAATATTCTGCAGACTTGAGGAGCCCTGTATAATTTACAGAGGGTTCAAAATGGTAAATGAACAATTAATTTTGCTGCAACTTAGTCGAGTTATGCATCGTTTTGATGGTTTCTGTGATTCTGAATCCTATAAGCCTATTCCAAGTATTCAGAAGATAATAAGTTATTAGATTATTGTTGAAAAATCTGGTATCTCAGTTAAAAAAATTATATTTCGAGTAAAACTTAATCACTGACTACTATGATGGTCCTATTTGATCCAGAAGTATAGAAACTACCGAAGATTCATAGAAACTTTTTTTTAAGACCTTTCTTCCATTTCAACCTCCCTTAAGATATCCCCCCGTAATTTGAACGGTTTCTGCATATCTAGAATCTTACTACTATTACAAAGTGAAATCCAAAATTTCTTGAAGGCATAATTTTTTCATCATATTTCTTTTTATCTTGAACTATGAGGAATGATAAAATCTGGAATGCTGTTATTGGAGTTAGTCGTTTTGTCAACTGGAATGCTCATCATACGTAGTAACCAAACCAACTTCTTTTTCATAAATACAATAAGAACACTTCAAAATTTTTATTTTCGATTTATATTTAGTCAATTCATCTCTTTTTTTATGTCTAATTTTGTTCGCTCACTGTACTACTACGAAATGTTCACTCATATTGCATTAAATTTACTTCTTATGAGAAAACTAATTTTTTAAGGAATCCAATTGGTTTTCTAATTGATTGCTGAGATGTAAAGTACTTATTTTATTTTGGAACGCAAACTAATTATTTTCTCTTAATTTTTTAGTAATTTAAAAAGAACAGCTGAAAAAATATAGAACGATTGCATACTGTATGAATGGACAATAAACATTGAGAGAAACGCACCCTAGCGCTTCCTGGTAGCCTGGAGCTCGAACTAAATTTTTCATTCATAAACTCGTATCTCAATCTCAGAGAGGCTAATTAAATGGTGCGAGAGGCTTAAAATTCCAGTCCTTTTCTCTTCAATTTTACACTCTTAAGAGAAAAACGGAAACCTTCTTCTCCGTAAGTGGTCATATGGCTAAACGAAGACATAACTTCCTTAATCCTATGTGAAGTCGTTTTTGAGCCTTTTCGGCACGCACATTGTACACTTTGCTTTATAATATATATTGATTACTAAAAAAAATATAAACATGCCCAACTCTGATTAGTAAGATCATTGGAGTTTGAGAGAGCAGCAAAAGAACTAGGCCTGGTCATTAATGAGAGGAAAACTAAGTAGCTAATGACCACTAAAAATGGTGCTTTCATGGAAAAGGAGAAAAAGATACACAACCTCCCAGCATGCAGGTCATTTAAGTAAGCTGAGAAGATTCCTTCATCCGGATGTAAAGGATTCCTTAATCGAACTTACCTAAACAAATGCTCCATGGTCATCCAGGAGGATCAAGGGACAAAGGTAGACCTCGTAAAAGATGACTGGATGACACGGAAGGTGATCTTCAAGAGCTCAATATACAATGATGGCGTACAAAAGCCATGGACAGCATGGAATGGAGTGAGATAATGGAGGAGGCACTGGTTCTGAACGGACCGTAACGCCAATCAAGAAGAAGAGAAGAATCTGGGGAACGATGAAGTATGAATAAAAACACACATAAACAAGTATTTATGTATGAAATATATCATATTTAATTTTTTTTTCTCACATAGTCTTTGGGTGCCTAATGGTCAGCTTACAGCTTTCCTCAAGAAATAACAAGTTGACAGATACCATTGTGAAAATTCCAATGGCAAAGCCATACTACACATGCACTGAAGTTTTACCCTCCTCTCAAACTAAGTATTATTTTGGGTAAATCTCCACTTTCTCCTTAATTACATATTATATAATATGAAACATCTTTTTAAAGCCTTTTCCCCCTTCCTCGGTCATAGAGTACCATTTAATATTTTTCAAGTTTTTTCTTCAGTCTTTTATTATTGTGATGCCCATTTCCTAGTTCAGATAACTTTTTAACAGACTCACTATTGTCCACCCACTTTAGGACTTGAAATTTTTTTAATATCGTGCAAATTAGTTGAGTATCTATAATTACAGAAAAATTCACAATTGTTGTTTGACTGTCAAGATTCAAAGTATTAATTTCGATAAAGATGATAGGAGTGACGGATGTCCCAAGGTCAGATATGAGGGGTTCTAGGGTAAGGAAAAAAAGTTTAAATTAAAATGCAACATTGAAGATGTAATATGGATTAATAGAAAGGAACTACAACAAATCTGTAAATATTGCTACCTACCTTTGATGGCTGACTTCTTTTTATTTACCAGCCAACAATTTACCCTCCTTTCCCCTTTTAAACATCACACTTAGTTTCTGTTTCAGTCTGTTGCTGACTGTTTTACTAATGATAACATTTATTAACATTAAAAACCACACACACACGCGCGCGCACGCACGCAGGCACACACACACACTTTGCCATTTTTAGTTTTTTGCATTTGTTTTGTTTTCATAATATGGTTTATGGAAGAAAAAAAATTTGGAAGTGTTTTGGAAAATGAAGTAGGAAAAGCAAACTTGTGGGGCTGATCGAAGTCTAGATAATCCCAGTTCTAGAAAAGAGACAATCCCAGTTTTTATGGGAAATGTTCTTCAAGGTAAGATATGGCCCTTCCAAGGTTGAGGTTACCTTTCGACTTATCACTTTTATTACATTTTTAAATTTTGCTTAAAAAACAATGAAAAGATGTGATGTCCTTTTTTCTTCGATACATCATTTAGTTCTCTGCAGTTAGTATTTTTCTGAGCTAGAAGGCCCTACCAAAGTTACAATTGCTCTTCTACATACAAAACATATAGAGAATATGTGCAGAAATCTGTGCAAAATATTGGAACCATTGGATGAAATTTCACGACAGATGAGTGGGGAGAAATATGTAACAGAAAATCGTCATGATTTTCATCAGAATAAAATGGAAAAGTTTAAATAATAATTCACAAAAAAAATCTCTGGTTAATGTAATTGCAGACCTAAGGAATTCTCTAGCTTCAAAATTTAAAACTACAGAGCACAGCAAAGCAATTGAAGAGTCCACGGAAGAAAGGGGGAGAGTCAATTTTTTCCGAATTTTAGTTATATACATATAATTGTTCGTCTAGATGAGTAGAATATGTTGGTGAAAAGAAATAGTCAGAAAAGATGACAGTAGGTTGGTTACAAGCGATGGAAAGAACCACGCGGAAAAACCTAGAATGGGGGTGAGTCATGTTAGAAGTTATATGGATTGTGTATTAATATCACCATTTCATCAATAAAACAGGGAAGAAAGGGAGAGCGTCCATGACTATCCCCCTTTTTGTTATGTTTAAATTGTATTTTTTTTACTAAAACATTTTTTTTTAGAGCGTGATATGTCTGTTTCGGGCAAATTTATTATTTTGACACGCAAAACAAAAAGGAAAAGGACATATAAAAAAATTGAAGAAAAATGATAAAAGATACTTAAGTAATTAAAGATCCAAACCTAAAAACTTGATTTTCTCGGAAAGCACTCCAAATGACATCCCCCCTTTCTTCCGTGGACTCTTCAATTGGTTTTGCAGCTATTCTGGATCCCTGATATAAGATGCTACCATACAATGAATTTACAGTGGCGAGCGAAGAAATAAGAAAAGATCTTATCTGTAATTTACAGAAATTATATCAAGAACAAACCACAAGATGCCACAGACTCAGTGGAAAACACTAAATCAGTGCTGACCAAAAGTGACCCTTCAACTCGGGAAGAATTCGATAGATTGGTTAAACAAATTGTTCCAAAAGGAATAAACAGAGCCTCAGCAATAGTTGAGTTCATTCGGTATATTAGTGCGCCAAATCTGAATAAGAAGCAAGATCCTTTGATTTGGTGGAAACTGAATCAACAAATTTACACACCAATCACTTAACTTTAGGAGGAAATTTAATTTTGTGGTGAAATCACATTGAACAATTAATGTTTTAAAACCGAAATAGTTTCCTCATTGAGTAATTTAACTTGTTAGCTTTTTTTTATGTATTATAAAAATGTGCGAGTATTTTTTATTGTACAAAGTTTTTATTACATTTTTTTTTTTTTTACTTTCGCTTACCTAAATATTAAAAAAAAAAAAAAAAAGGATAAGTATTGTGTTCATGATAAATATCGATTTCCAGTTTTTTAACGGAAACACACTTTTTTGAGTTGTATGAATAAGAAGCTCACCAGATTTTTAAAAAAATTAATATACTTTTGTATTTTTTAATATCAACTAATTTTCTAAAATTCCAAATTAATTCAATTAGAAGTCCCTTCACAATCTAAATATTTAATAGTATGATAAAAAAAGCCAATATGGCAGAGTAACAGACAGTGAACACATGTTACTAAAATCACCCTTTATCGGAACACGTTATCATTTGGTAACAGTTACGAGATAACCTGCTATCAAAATTTCACTGTTAAGCCCATCACTAGTTCTTGAGTTAATAATTTTATAACCAATTGCCTTAATAATTTTCTGAAAAGGGCTTTAGAGGTTCAAAACAAACCAAATAGTAATAAAAAAATATCCTCATTTTATTTTAATATTTTACCTATGAACATACCTTGGTCTCTTTAGAGAGAATCATCCTCTTCTTCTGCTTCAAGAAGCTTGTAAAGCTTTCCAGCTAGGATGCATTTTGTTTGGAAATTTCTGATTGTACCTCAAGGCAGCTATCCTATAATTTTCATTACACTCTCCTAAAAAGAGTACATCGAATATTACACTGGGGGTACTACTCTTGGTCAAGAATCACTGACTGAATGAGTCCTTAATCCTTTTCTAATATCCCAAACAATGGATAATCAATCATCAAAATACCTTATCTGAAGAAATTACTCTGATAAGCCAAATCAAATTTTACTTCACTGTGAGAACACTCATCGCTTTAAATTCTACTGACTGTGGAAACAGAATCCGTATTTTTTCCAGATCACAAGGAGATTAAAAAAATTGAACTTTTGAAGTACTAATAGGTATCTTTAATTACTATAAAGCCATGTGATATCAATAGAAAGGGCTGTAAGATGAAACCATGTAGAAAGGTAAGACATTAAATTAAAATAAAGGTGCTCTCTTTAGGGAACTAAATGATATATAAAAAAACGGACATCACAGAGAAAAACTAGGCTTATATTGTGGAAAACTGGCAGCTCATAAACCTCATATAAGAAGAAAAAGCCAAATATGTGTGGTGAAAGAAAAAGGACTACCTTTAATTACAATTTTTGCGGTTACCAAACTGTATTGAAACGAGTTACTCAAAAAATATTATCCTTAAGTTTATTGCAGCAAATTTATATGATTTTTACAAGCTGTTCGTATGAAATTTATGTTGGAAATATGAATAGTGAATTTATATTGTTTTGGGATGGCTTTAAAGAAAAATATTACATGTACTTTTTAATTTGTTAGAAATTTAGAAATAATGTTTTGTAATAAAGGTCAATTACATAATGATAATTAATAAAAAATTGTGTAATTATGTCTTTTACTAATTTATGTATAATGTTTTTTAATTAAAAAAAAATATAACACACAGTTATATTATAATTACTTTTTTATTTTGTTAGAAATTTAGAGATGTCAGTCAGTCATTGTTCAGCTCCCTAACTTGTTTAACTTTACTTAAGGTCTTTGCTCATAATGCCCTTCGCCTAGAATGTGAACTGTAGTGAAATACATCATATAGTTTGTGTTGGTGCGTCAAAAACTGACTTTTATAAGATGAAGGACAAAAAGAAGTAGTGGCCAAGCGAAACTTGTAACGAGTAACGAGAACCAGAAGATTCCATATATAATGCTATAAATTCAGGTGATATTAACCCTTTAATGGCTCCAGACGAAATATCTCGGAAAATGAAGACGATCCCCACCAGCGAACGAAAAGATTACATTGTGGCCGGCTGCCAGTCCCCAGTAGCGGAGGACAGTATATCTTTGATTCCTACCATTAATAAAAGTGTTTATCTTACCACATGTTTCTAACACTACAACAAGTATTGATCATATTTTTGTCAAAAACTTTAACCAAAAAACTATTCAGGGTATAGTTTACTGCAGTAATATAATGCTAATTTTTTTAGATGAAATAATTATCAACAGGCCTACTAAAATAGATTAAAAAACGTGTTCTTTACTGGAGAATGAAAATCGGATCAATGTATACAATGAAAGTAGTGATGTTGATTTAGCTTTGAGTAAATTTTTATCAATTTTAGACGATTATATTTCTCAATGTTAAGTTGACAAATGTATTTAAAAAAGTAATCACCATAAATTAAAATGGATTAGTAAAGGATTGGTTACATCAATCCAAAAAGATTCGATCTTCCTGAAACCTAACTTGAATTTTGAAAAATTTACTTACACAAATATGTTAAAAAACAATTCTTATACCATCTATAGTTTAACTGATTTGCTATTAAAAATTATTAACAGTTATATTTGTTCCCCATTAGCTCACATATACAACTAGTTCTTACTATAGGCTATTTTCCAACTTTATTTAAGTCTTCAATAGTTTTAACACTTTATAAAAGTGGTGATTAAATTCTTTGAATAAACATAACATCATAAATACTAATCCATAAGGAGTCCAACCATGAAATAATACTGAAAATGAGCTTAATAATGTAACGAAAATACATGATGAAACTTTAGATAGTAAAAAATTTGTTATAAGTATTTTTTTAGACATAAAAAAGCATTTGATTCTGTGGATCATAAAACATTACAAATTAGAAATGTCAGGAATTAGAGGTAAACCTCTCTAACTCTTTCTCTTGTATCTTTCTAACCGTTTTCAAAAAGTGACAACCGGTAAAACTCTTAATGACTCAGCATTGGTTACTTCTGGAGTACCACAAGGAACTGTTTTAGGACCAATATTGTTTATAATAAATATAAATACCTTTTTAAATTGTTATCAACTGGTTTTGCAGATTATACCGGGCATATACATACACCAAATATCCAATTTCAGGTTCGTACGGTTTATAGTTTTTGAGCTAGTCTGTTCACACACACACGCACGCACGCACGCACGCACGCACGCACGCACGCGCGCGCGCACACACACACACACACACACACAGACACTTCTTGTCTCTGTAAAGGGATATTTCCTGTTGATTGGAAGAAGCAGCAATTGGTACTCCTGCCGAAGGGTAAGGGGTCTCCTGATGACCCTACATCCTATCGTCCAATCTGTCTTCTAAACACTGCTGGTAAAATTCTGGAGAGGATTGTATGTAATAGAATTACAGAGCTTATTGAGGGAAGTCGAGGACTATCTGAAAAACAATATAGTTTTCGGAAAGGTAGGTCAACAGTCGATGCAATAGACTTCGTGTTAAAGTTAGCCAGGGAAGCCACTGCCGGAAAAAGGTAGAGAAGGGGTAGAAAGAAGTATTGCGCCGTGATAACGCTAGAGGTATAGAATGCGTTTAACTCAGCAAGATGGGATTGCATCATGGAAGAGTTGCGTAAGAAAAAACTTCCACAGTACCTCCTTAAAATTGTCACCAGTTATTTTTCAGACAGAATCCTGAGGTATGAAACAGATGCAGGACCAAGAACCTACAAAATAACAGGAGGCGTTCCCCAAGGTTCTGTATTAGGACCGCTGTTATGGAATGTTATGTACGATGCCGTGCTCAGACTTCCTATGCCAGGAGGAATTACCACCCTGGGATTCGCAGACGATCTTGCGATCATTGTTCGTAGAAAGCTTTTGGAAGACATAACATACAAGGCCAACAGCGCAATATTTAATATTCGCCAGTGGCTCTCGTCCGTGGGCCTACAATTAGCTGATCACAAGACTGAGACTGTACTTATTACCAGCAGGAAAGTGAGGGAAAGGATCAATTTGAGCGTTGGAGAGATCGACATCCTCTCAAAGCCCTCCATTAAATACTACCATTAGGTGTGCGGATTGATGCCAGAATGCGGTTTGATGAACACCTGCAAGAAGTCAGCATGAAAGCAGTGAAAGTAGCGAACGCACTGGCTAGAATCATGCCAAATATTGGTGGGCCAGCGCAAAACCGGAGAAGGCTCCTTGCTAATGTTACCAACTCGGTGCTTTTGTATGCTGCTCCAGTTTGGTTACATGCCTTCCAAGCGAGGTCATACACTCGTAAGGCGATTAGTGCGCATCGAAGAAATGCCTTACGCGTCGCAAGAGCATTTTGCACTGTGTCGTATGATGCCGTGTGTATCATCGCCGATATGACTCCAATAGACCTACTGGCCGAAGAGCGTGGCAGAATCTACCGCAGAAAATGGGAAGGGCCAGAAGCACACTGGCTAACAATAACAAAAGACGAGAGAAAGGAAACTCTTCGCATATGGCAGAGGCGCTGGGACTCATCATCATCTGGAAGGTGGACAAACCGCCTGATACCAAATATCGCATCGTGGGTGAATCGCACACATGGAGAGGTTGATTATTTCCTTATTCAACTGCTCTCTGGACATGGTTGCTTCAGGGCATATCTCTATCGGTTCAAGCTGGAAGAAGAATCATCATGTACCACCTGCGCTCCATTAGATGAAACAGTGGAACATGCTTTCTTCGCATGCAAAAAATTTACTGGGGAGAAGGGTGAATTAGATATGGTGCTGGGTAAAAGATCGACACCGGAAAATCTGGTACAGCTCATGTTGACTAGTCAAGAGAACTGGAATGCTGTTTCAGATTATGCCGCGAGACTAGGAGGAAAATTGAGAGCTCAGGAGCGAGAGAGAAGGGGTCAAGTACCAGGAAGGGTACAGTAGAGAAGTAGGCGCCTAGCCATCCTGCCCACCGCGAAGTAATGCCTGCCAGCAGTTCC
Organism: Aelia acuminata; assembly: GCA_911387785.2. Classification (NCBI taxonomy): domain Eukaryota; kingdom Metazoa; phylum Arthropoda; class Insecta; order Hemiptera; family Pentatomidae; genus Aelia; species Aelia acuminata. The sequence continues at coordinate 21,387,847 of OU426980.1, forward strand.
GCGGTGTGGCATTGCAAAGTATGTAGGAGGTTTTTTAGTGAGTAGGAATCTCACACTGTTATAGGGTTTAACCCCCACTTCGTCTAAGGAAAGATTTTTCCCCTACAAAAAAAAAAAAAAAAACACACACACACACGCACGCACGCACACACACACACACAGACACAGACACAGACACAGAGACACAGATACAGACACAGAGACACACAAACACACACACACACACACACACACACACACACACACACACACACACACACACACACACAAACACGCACGCACGCGCACACGCGCACTCACACACGCACCCATGCACACACACGCGCACACAAACCATTTTGCGGGACTTGGTTATTTGGACTCATGGGATCCCAAAACGTGTATTTCCGTAGAAAACCAGAAGTCGAAATTTTTCACGATCGCAATACTTTCCCTTACTATATATTTCATATATATGTAAGAGAAAGTAAAAAAAAAAAATAGAAGATATGAAACTTGAAAATTGCAGACAGAATTTAAAGTATTGAACATTAGACAGTAAATTAAGAAATGTTATATTCAAGTAAATAAAATACAATCTAAACTATTATATAAATCTCATAAATATAAAGCTAGACACATGAAAACAAATATTCCGTCATATCCAAAGTATAATACCTCATTATTTTCTAGACACCCATATTATAAAGCTATAAAAATTGTTCACCTTTATGAGATTATAAAGGTGAATATAAATAGGGTAAAAACGATAAAAAAAATTAATCTGAAATATTTCAGAAATTTGGTTAAATAAGTTATGAGGTCAATTATTTTATTTTTTTATAATTTTGCACTCAACGTTAATTTTTTTATCTTATTTATACTTAAAATGTTTATAATTTCTCTAATATTAATTTTATTTCACTATAGCACAAACTACAGTTCTAATAACTATTCATAATATTGTTCAATTTTGATGTTACATTACAAAAGCTTGTATCCCGACCTTTAACCTGACTCCTGTCCCTAACACAAGTTATCTTCCTTGGGGCAGGTCAGAATAATTTATTCAATAATTGTAAATTAATAAGTTAATTTTTTGCTGTTGATGTTAACATTCTGACAAATAAAGATTATTATTATCATATTACTATGTTTTGTAACAAGGGTCAATCACATGACGATAATTTAAAAAAAAATGTATACATATTAGAACATACATATTTAACATTGAATAATTCTGATTGAAAATGGGGAGGGAAATAGAAGATTCCAGAGGGCAGCCTTCTAAAGGTTACCTCTGCATTTGAAAAGGGGGGTCAGAGTGTAGTCACTTAATCAATATAGTTGCAGAGCATTTAATTCATAGATTTAGTCAGATCAGTTCAAATATTAAATAACTCAGTTAATGTATAGTACTTAGGCATTGAAAGCAGGTATTATAAAGTATTGACATTGTGAAGTCAAATAGCTTTATGTAAGTGTTTATTTACTTATTTCATTGCAAAATACAGTGGTTAACGCTTAATCCGTTTCAAGGTCAGGATACAATTAAACGGATTAAACGAAAAATGAGAAATCATTCTCTAATTTTTTCAAACATTTAATTCATCATAAGTAGATACTTACGCAAGGTTTTAAGTATGGATTTCTCTAGGTTCCCCCGATACGTTGCTGGAGAGGTTGTTAAAAAAAATGTTTTTTGGGCTCATAATTGGAAGGTTTTGGGTGAGAAAACTGGTATCTCCATTAGTTTTGTTGAGGATGAGAGAGAGTGGCTTTTTTCTAAACTTGAGAGAACAATAGAGGCGTTGAGGCTGGGTTTTAAACATGAGTTGATCGAAAGAGCTGAAGTGACTCACCGTTATAATATTTATAAAGTATTAGACTTCAATGTCAAACCTGCAGACTTGATTGGTGGTGCAAACACTCATCGGTCTCAGTGAGATTCGTCTATTATTTAAACTAAGGGGCGAATTCTTAAATTTGAACTGTAAGCCATTTAAGAGCTCAGCACCCAGCACTCAGGATGAGCTAATTACAGTGCACCCAATGTAATTAGAGTTAAAGAGGACATTTTTCATTTTCTAGCAGTGTGCCCAATACTTGCTCCCTATCGCCTTGCAGTTTTTGGAGAGAGGCTTTTATCATTTGAATTCATTATTGAATTACTTAACGGTAATAATTGGTCTCTTCTTATTACATACACAAAAAATGCTTGGAATTATAGAAAACAAAATCAAATTTTGTTTAATTTTAGTGTTTGTTGCTTAAAAATTATCAATCTTTTTTAACTAAACTCCGGCAGATGGTTCCCATGCCTTAATTGTTTATTGTATCTATATATATAAATTGTATAATTTTGTCAAATAAACTTATTATTATTATTATTATTATTATTCATAAGTAGATATAGGGCTAAGATATATATTTATACATATACACATGCAAATATTTATGTTAAAATCAATTTTTTTTAATCTGTGATTAGGCTTTGTTTTTGAGAAAGGACTCTAATTAAATCCATTCGAAGTGGAGTAGATTAGTGGAATGTGATTCGCTCATTTCATTTTCTACAACAGCTCTCTTGAAAACTCTTATTGCACATAACTCCACTTTCTGGAGCAAGATGCTGCGATTTATTAGAGCATTTATGACAATTGCCTGTTTGAACCAGATGAGCAAAGCCTCATCACCGGATTGACTTTTATTTTGCTGCATACATTTTATATTTTCTGTGCCGGCCACATATTTGATCGAGATTTGAGAAGATCGAAAAGTGTTGAAATCGGGAATCCTAATTTTAATGCAGTATCTTTTTTGGGCACTGTCAGTAATTTATCATACTGAACTAAAAGTCCTCTTTTCCGCATTACCGACCTATCCTCTCCTTAACGGTAGTAAATGACAAACACAAAAAAAAAATGTTCACTGTTCGCAAAGATGAACGACACTAACTGATATGAAGTGTATAATAAACAAGTCCCCTCTCCGAGCAATTCAATCAAATTCCACGAATGTCACGGTCAAAAATTGAAAAATGAATGGGATCGCTACCTAATTGATTCATAGAATACGATGAAATGTGTAAACAGAATTATTTCTTCTATAGTATTCCTAGAACGAATAAAAGCTGTATTACAGGAAGTAAGAAAAAACAGCCCCGTCATTAGCTACACGTTTGTCATCGCATTAAAAAAAATTGTTTCTCACAAGCAACAGATAAACTGGAAGGCAAAAACGGATTATCAGATAAAAAATATATTGTAAAGGACCATTTGGTTCCATGGATGAGAATGTTGAATATGTGTGCGTTGCACTGTCTCGTAATCGGCAAATGACAGTTGAAATGCTGTAAGAAGAACTGACTATTAGTGTAGGAAGCGTGCATCACATTTTGCACGATGAAAAAATTTCATGTGTGTGAAAAAAGTTTGAGCGAAGTTCGTTCCACACCTGTTAACGGAAGATCAGAAAGAGCGACGTTTTCAAATTTTGTTGAATGGGCAGACACACATGAAATTTTTTCAAATAAAATTTAATTGGCGATGAATCATGGTGTTTCCAAAACAATCAAACAGCTGAGTGGCGAGGCAAAGGCAAATGTCGACCCACCAAAGTTCAAGCGGTTAAGTCAAAAATTAAAACAATGCTTATTCCGTTCTTCGATTCTCACAGGATTATGCATAGCAAATTCATGCCCCTGGGTCAAACAGTGAATGCACCATTGTACAAAGGTGTCTTGGATCAACTTTTATTTGTCACGTGAAACCGGAATGGTACCTTACCAGTGATTGGTTTCTGCTGCACGACAATGCACCAGCCCATTACACAATACTAATAATACAATTTTTGGCCCAAAAGTTAGCCTCTAAGATTAATCATTCGCCCTACTCACCAGATATGGCACGAGCAGACTTTTTTATTCCCTAAATTGAAGATGACCGTGAAGGGAGAATGTTTTGAAGACATTGAGGCAATACAAAGGAATGTAACCAAGGCTCTGAAAGTTATTCCAGAAGAAGACATTTCCAGGTCGTGTGAGCGGCTACTATATGAGTGCAGCAAAATTTTTTTAGAACGAGAAGGGGATTATGTTGAACACTAAATAAAATATTTTTTTGTATCTCTTGACAAAAAAATTAGTCCCAGAACTTTCTGAATGAACTGTGTATACTATGAATCAAAAGATATGATATTAGCTCAACTACATTTTCCTGAAAGCTATTACCACCATTAAATACTGTACTCTAAAGCCTCCTCTTATAACAATTAACCATTTATGGACTGCCAATAAATACGTGATCTCAAATGCATAAACAAAGTTATGCAACATTGATTGATGTAACTGAAGCAGTGACACCCACAGAAAACCCAGTCATGGCATCAAGGGAGTTCCTATAATCAAATTTTAATATAGCTTTGCAAGCTAGAGTATGTGATGCATGTTGTACTATACACAATATTTTCTTCAATAAATATAAATTTTATACTGCTACATAATAGTTAACAATATAAATCTAAATAAGGAGGAGATGGTCCTGCAGTCGGTTAGAAATCATTTAAATAAATATTAACTTTTTATTTACAGCCAACATTCCCAATTACATGGTGCAATGTTAATAAGGTATCAGGGCTGAAACACGGAGGCAGAGAAAGGATGAGAGAAGAATACAAAAAAAAAATTGTTTTTTTTTTCTGCATCTAGTCTCTTCAAATTCTTCAGTAGACACCCTATTGCATCCATGTTTCACCCCTGATACCCAACAATGTAGATCAGAACATTGGCCTTAAATAAATAGCTAAGAGTTATTTTAATGGTTTCCAACAAGCTTCCTGACTATTCTCCTTGACTAATCACATAAATGCAATAAAATCTAACTAGTTACAAATTGTATTTCAAGTATATATAGACCCCAAAGAATTATTAAAAATGGCTAGGAACAGATTCCAGATAATAATCCTAATAAAAAATATTGTTAATAAAATAAAAAAGAGTAGAAAGTAGATGAAGATATTTTTATAAGAAGAAAAGACAATGATTATTTTAAAAACTGGGTATTTATTTTATTAGTCCTAAGATATGTATCCTCTCTAATAACACTAAAATAAAATCCCTAATATTATCTGAAACCTGAATAAAGCTAAATAAAACAAGAAAAAAAAGGCCAATAGGAAAATTTATAAACAAACTAAATTTTATAATTATTAATTTAGTGATATATTTAATATGTTGAAAATAATTACCAAAAGTTGTCAACTAAAATCATTAGAACAGTATAGAATTTGATAATAAGCAAATATTTTCAAATACATTTAGATGAAGAATTTTTTCAATATATATAATTATATTAATAACTGTAATACATATTATTTTCATTTAATTTGAATTAAAATCATTTTATCTAAAAAAAAAATAATACATTTGAAAGGTTACTATCAAGGTTTCTAATAAAAATCAAATAGTAATCTAACTTCATACAGCTGGCGGAGGTTCTAAGATAATTCTTCATCTCCTCGTCGTATTACATCCCGCACATGCAGGAGCCATGACAATCCCACATGTGAGATAGGATGATCCTTAAAATAATGAGGATATATTACACCCCGCACATATAGGAGTCATGACAAACCACCATGTGAAACGGGAATACCCTTTCTTGTGTTAGATACAAAGCTGAGATGGACTACAAAAAATAAGTTGACTAAACTTAAGTCTATTTAAAAAATGAAAAAAAATACAAACATTTTATTTCAGAAAATCAGTATAGATATAATTAAAATATTTTGGAGCATACTTATTACGAAAGAGATGATTAATTTTTAATGATTAGATTTTATAGGATGTTATAAAAAGTAAGAAACTTGACAATATACTCTACATTAAAATTTCCAATTAATAGTAAAAGAAATATAAAATTGAACAGTATGTGCAACAAAAGCTCTAAAAATATATATAGGACTTTATCAGTTGTGAATGAACTACTGAATTAAATCAAACATTCTTTTAAATTATTTCAAGGAATTTTGGACGATTAAAGTTTATAGCATATGTTAGGCATCAGATTTTTATAAATGAGAATTTTAAAAATAAACAGCAGAACCTCAAACCATTATTATTGCTATTAGTAGTAGTATTTTCGAAAGTTAAAAATAAATAATAATAATAATAAAGATATTTTAGAAAATAACAAGCAGAACCCACAACCATTATTATTATTAGTATAAGTATTATTATTGGAAGTCAAAAAACTAATAACAATAATGTGAAGAAATCAATTGGTTATTATACCAATTATAAAAAACAATTACAGCACATGATTTTTAAAAATATTCAATAACTTTATCCGTAGAGAAAATAATATTATATATTTTAATATATATAATATTATAATCGTATGTTATAATTTTAAAAAAAAAAACACACAACTTTTCATATAAAATAATTGTTTGTACATACAAAAACATGCACACACTAAGATTTTGCTTCTATAATTGTTTCCATTCATGTCCATTTCTTGCAGAAATAATCAGTTAATTATAATTATATATGTATCGAATAACACAACTCTTTATTGCAAAACATTTAGATGGATAACTATTCATGATTTTTAGGTATTCACTGAGAAGGATAATTTTCATCGATTAAAAAGCTTATTGCAGAAGTATTTATAATTATTTTACATTAAATAATTGAAAATTAAAAAGATGTGAATAATTAAATTAATTAATTATTAAACCGGAAAAGGAAAGAAACCATTATTGCGGTTTTATACAACTAATATAGATTTATGTATTGATTTAGTATGTAAAATCAAATCAATATTTTACCCTAATGTGTAAAATTATCATTATAAGACATATTATAAGTAGAATTTAAAAATAATCATCATTCATATTAATTTTAGCCTGAAAAAATATTAGATATTGCGAAAACTTTAAAATAGGGAAGGAGTATAAAATAATATTGAGGTTTCTCTGACCTTCTTCCAGCATAGCTTCAATCTCATTGTCACTTATATCATATTCTACTTCCGAATGATGTTCTAAATTTTTTTCATCAATATCTGTACCTTCACATTCATCAAGAACTTGGAATACCCTTAGGTCTTCATTTACCTAAAAAGTTAAAGGAAATTTTTATATAGACAGGATTTTGCCTCTTTAGCTTGCACAGAAATGTTTTTGAAAATTTAAGCTGTAATAAAATTCAAACAATAAAGATTATATATGAGATGGAAATGCACAAATGCTAATGAAATAACTTTAATTAACAATGATGGAGAACTGATGAGTACAGAGAATACATCATAGCATGGAAAGAATACTGGCGATACATAAGCTGATATCTTAACATGAAATTTAACACTGAACGCTGCACACGCACGCACGCACATACACACACACACACACACACACTTACTCTCACACATAGAATAGTTTGAGATAAGGATAAGGTTAAAAGAACAACACAGAGAAAACTGATCTGGGCACATTGGAATGAATTATGAAATCCTTGGATATACAGTTCATAATGCTTTGCTTGAAAGCAGTAAAAAGGAAATTGCGACTTCTGTCTCTGATAAGAGTATGGTACTAAGCCGAAAATTCTATCTGAAATACTAGATTTGCATGGATGAGAAATCATTTCAGAGATCATTTAAATACTGCGCTTCAAAATACCCCCCCCCCCTCTCCCATGGATTACCTACAAGTCCTTATAATGAGAAAAAAAATCTCTAAAATGTAAAAAGGATGTTATGTTAAAAAACTGAAAATATTTTCAGAAAATTAAATTGCAATTCAATCAAGTAAGAACTGGAACTTACCTACTAAATCAAACCAAGAGAAAAATAAATCTCATTCTTTTTGAATGGCATTAGTATTTTAGTTTTTTTAAAATTTAATTGCTAAATACAATGTTAATATATACAAAAATCATTAAATAAAAATGAAATCATGTGTGTTAAAGCTAATTAGAGTTGTGAACAAGATATACTTACATCAGAAGAATAAATTGTAGAATCTGGATTGTTTTCACAACGTGTAGTGTCTGAGGTTAAGTCCTCACTTATGGATCCTTCATTTTCTGATTCATTTTGATTCAAACATGGTTTTTTTGCATTCAAATTCATGCTATGAGATTTGGAACCAGTAAATGGTTCATTAAGCGTTGCATAGGGGCATTTCCTTTTGCCTAATGATTCCATCTTTGGGCTTGCAGTACTGTATGGGGAATCTAAAAATACAAACATATATGCAGTGGAAAAATAATATATTTATAAGTAGATCTGTCCTAATACATAGGTTGGCTAAATAAGCAGGATACTAATAAATCTATATCAGATATTATACATATTCATTTTTTCTTTCATATCCAATATTGCAGGGCTACTTGATGATCCTATAGAATGTATATGCCATACTATCAAATAATTATTAATAACTAATAAATTATCTGTTTTCGTTTTGTTCACTTTAATCCTGTAATTTAATGTCATACCACATTTATCTTATCTTTTAATTCTCCACAACTTAAGTCATTTAAAATTTAAAATACGACTATTATACAGTTTTGTAATCAACTAAATTTTAAAACTAATGATAATAAATGTTAAATGTAAATGTAAGGATAATCATCATACATATAAAAATAATTGTCCACTCAATTATGTATATAGGTATATATATATATATATATATATATATATTATATATATATATATATATATAATTTTAATATAGTAGAAGGTTTTTCTGGTTCCGTTACTCATTTAGTTATTTAATTCTTTGAATGTCCTTTGTAAATCTCCAGTTAACAGGTATAGAGCTCAATATTTCTGTTTTTGATCTCTCTAATGGACCATAAAGATATAAAGCATAGCTCAGTTTCTAAGAGCGTCTAATGTCATAATGTTTCCTATTTTTGGCATTAAGTTTATCTCAGAAGGTCGGACATGCTATAAACAAAACGATTGTTTTCTGAAAAAAATTAAGATTCATATGTTAACAAGGAGATTTTAAGTATTGGTTTTATTTTCAATTCAGTATTACGGTTTTAGTGGGTCAATCACAGTATCCCTCATGCACATTACTTCATATCAGATAAAGTAGATTTACTTGATGTCAGTTTGAGGGATTGGAATAGTGTTCGAGGACTTGAGAATATTGGGTATTCTTGAAGAAGAAAATAAGAAGATTTACCGTGCTGTAGTGAAAAGCACGATGAGAACATATTGGACGTGTGAATTAAACAGTCCATTGTTCAGGAAATCTTAGTTGCTGTCTGGAAGTTTAACTGAATTCCTAGATGATAATGAATGAATGGTTTACTCATATCAATAAAAAAAATGATAAGGCAAACAAGAAATTTTTTCTTATCATGGGTGCGTCATTTAACCCATTATTTCAACTCTGTAAAATTAAAATAATTTTTGTAGCACCGAATACACATGCAGCCTCAGGCTAGCTTAAATCAGGGAATGATAGAAAATATACAATCAATGTGTTATGATATGTCTTAGTCTTTTTTTAACCCTTTAATGGCTCTGGACGATACATTTCAGAAAAAAAAGAAGGTACTCACAAGCGGAAGACAAGATTAGGGGGGCTGCCGGTCCCCAGTAGCTAAAGAGGGTATTTCTCGGAACCAGTTTCTACTTATTTAACGTCCCCAGCTTCACAATAGATAACTTGTCGTGACTGAGGCACATCCTAGCGGATCCTCGGAGACTTAATAAGTACAACTAACGGCCGCTTGGTTGCAGGGGTGTCTCTATTGGGGAAATATTTGTTTAACCATTATTCATTTCGAGTTCTAGACGCTCTGAGCAATAGTCATCTGCTTTTATCCCTCTGTTTTATTTTGTTAGTATTTTGCTAGTTTTGGTGCTGCTTTCATTTTGTTGCGAAAGTTGTTCACTGAACATTAACAAAATTATTGTAATCTTGTTCATTATTACCTTCATAAATCACGTAATCTTTCATTACAATGGATAATCTAGCATTTTAATTTATTAAAATAATGATAAAGGTATTATAGAATCATAAAAAGTAAATAAAACATTAAGAAATAGTCAGAAAAGGTAAAGAGGAGTTAGAGAAGTTGAGGCAGTCAGTGGCGGAGAGTGGCCTTCACGCCTTAGGTTGTGGAGGGTAAAATCCGGCCGTACACTTAGCTTCTCAGTGCAACTTTTGTCCAGAGTCCTTAGCTACTAAAGGGTTAAAAACATATTTTAAACTTTTTAAGTAATTTTAATTTTTTTTTTTTTAATTTCATATTAAGCCGTTTCTTAATACTAGGCATCCAGACATTTATGGGACAGTCAATTTCTTCATATAAAGAAATTCTAAGGTACTTTATAAGAAGAACATTTTTCTTCGCCATTAAGGCCCCATCAGAACATTTGTATCATGATAAAACCTAACTGATATTTTGACAAGAATATTAATGTATACAAATTGACTTGGTTCTCATTAAACATGATGATTAAATTGTCAAATTAAAAATATTTAAATTTAATATAATTAATGAAATATTTACTCACTTTACTTTTGGGTCATTCTATACCAAATCTACCACAAAAAAATCATTTTAACACCCAAGGTCTCAGATTTTTGTGAAACTTGGTAAATTTGTTCCTTTTATATAGATAAACAACCATGTCAAGTTTTATTGACTTATATCTATCGGTTTTGTTTTTACAACCCTTTAAAGTTTTTACTAAAAAGCCGGCCGGGGCTCACCCGAGGCCACAGACAGAACGTTTATTTTCTCAGAAAAAAAAATCCTAAAAATACAAGAAATTTTCTTGTATTGGCCCTGAAGAAGCCCACAGCAAGATGGGTGAAAGCTTGGTCGCTGGAAAACCTATGACATGGTCAAACCCTGAAGAAGAAATGCAGACAATGAATTCGGACCATGGAAGCCTTAAACAACATTTAAGAAAACCTGTTAGAGCTAAAATATTAGTATTGTCACTTAAATAATTTATTTAGAAACATTTGATTTGTTTTGTTACAACAGACAGGGTAACCTTTGTTTGCAAAACCATTTTATAAGCCTATATGAAGAGGTATTATAAGAATAAAATAACTGGAATATAAAATATAAATGAAGTGTTCTTTATTGGACATACCTGACTTGTTAACATTTACTATTTTTAACTATAATCTTAAAGTTCTTTCAATTCTTCAGTGTCTTGCTCTATTTTTTCTTCTTGATGATTTATCAATCTCGGCCATTTTCTTTTCAAATGACAACATAATTCAGTGCTAAAGTGGCATGTTCTACCAGAAGTTGTCATGGGAGGCTCAGCAACAGCTAAAACATGAGGTAGAGGCACTGAGCAAGAGTCCTCCGTTCTTGGCCACGAAAAGGAAGGAGAAGGTCCATTTGGGTGAAAAAACTTCACTCTCACGTCTCCCTCTTCTATGTCAGTTAAAGTTATGACTCCAAAGTACTATAAATGGTCATATTTACATGCCACATAGCGTCCAGGAAATAAATCAGTCTCCTTAATAAGAGTTAGATTTAGTGTACCGGTAGTCAATGAATGTGTCCAAGCGGGATCTACATCTTCACTGATACGCCTTGCTTCCACAGTACCAGATGAATCAAGAAGCTTAAAATTGTGAAAAGATCTTGTGCCAGGAAGAGTATGTAAATCTTGAAAACGGGTTTCAAGTTTTTGCCTGGTTAAATCTACTGTTTCTTTTAAAACCAAAGAGAAATTTACTTTGTAGATCTGTGATTTCATCATCATCAATGCGGCTCGACAACTCGGCGACGAGTCCTGGCCTCCTCCACCAGTCTCTCCACTGTGCAGCGGCCATCCAGTTCCGTATACCCAGGATTTTCCTTGCGTCTACAGCCACACCATCCCTCCACCTCAGCTTCGGTCTGCCTCTTCTTCTAGTTCCGTGGAGAGGCTCGGTTAAAACCTGCTTGGGGATTCCCTCTGCACCCATCCTGGCTACATGTCCAGCCCACTTTAGTCTACCCAGTTTCATCATTAAAAAAATGTTCAGCTCATTGTATCTTGCGTATATCTCCCTGTTGCTCCGCCTCCTCCAAGTGCCATTATCGTAAACACCTCCATATATTCTGCGGAGAATTTTCCTTTCAAACACGAGGAGATCTCGCCCACTTGATTTACTTAGAGTCCATGTCTCTGAGCCATATAAAAGTACTGGGCGTAGCAATGTCTTGTATAGACGAATCTAAGTCTCTCTGGACAAAAGACGGGTAGTGAATTCCCTAAGGAGGCTAAAGTAGCATCGGTTGCCAAGCATGATTCTTCTCTTGATCTCCGCTTCTGGGGCATTGTCCTGGGTTACGAGTGAGCCGAGGTACACAAATTGAGCAACTTTTTCAAAAAGGTAGGGTCCAAATCTTATTGTCTCACCAGCTCTTGGTGTTTCCCCCGTAACCATATATTTAGTTTTCCCCTCGCTCACCTCAAGTCCCAGTCTTTTTGCGGCTTCCATAAGTCTTAAGAATGTCTCTTCCACAGCCTTAAAAGAGCGCCCTACTATGTCTATGTCGTCTGCATAGGCTAGCAACTGAACGAGCCTGACAAATACATTCTTATCCCGCTGGACATCAGCGTCCCTTACTGCCTTTTCCATAGACAAATTAAATAGCAGGCAGGCCAATGCATCCCCTTGGCGGAGTCCTTTCCCAGCAAGGAACTCGTTTGTTTTCTGTCCATTAAGCTTAACGGTGCACTTTACCTCTTTCATAGTTATTCTTACTAATCGCACCAGCTTATCCGGGATACCGAGCTCCTTCAGCGCTTTGTACATCTCATCTCGATTAACACTGTCATAGGTAGCCTTAAAATCGATGAAAAGGTGATGCGTTTTCAGTTGATACTCATGGCCTCTCTCCAGAACTGTTCTCAGAGAAAAAATCTAGTCTGTCGTAGACCTTCCCCTCCGAAAGCCACACTGATAAGGGCCAAGCTTTTGTTCTGCAAATGGCAGTATCCGTCGAAATAGCACATTCGAAAGGATCTTGTACCCGCAGGACAACAGGGAGATGCCTCTATAATTTGCGCAACTTAGTCTGTCCCCTTTTTTATAAATAGGGCATATCACAGACTTATTGCAGTCCTCAGGCAGGTCTTCCTCTTCCCATATTGTCATGACAAGGTTATGTAGCCTTTTTCTTAATTCTTCTCCCCCATACTTGAGAAGCTCGGCAGGTAAGTAATCTCCTCCTGATGACTTGTTATTCTTGAGCCGACTAATTGCATCAGTGATTTCATCTTCATCAGGAGGTTCGAGGTCGGGCTCCGAATTCGCTCTGCCTATATCTTCCAATGGTACCCTCACAGAATGTTCCAAGCAGAGAAGGCTTTCAAAATGCCTCTTCCATTCCGTCAGGACTGCTTCTTTATTAGCAATTAAGTTGCCCTCCTTGTCTCTGCAGACGTCCGGTATCTTAGCTCGAGGTCTCTTTCTACGATTAATGCTTCTAAAGAAATCTTTCGACTCCCTCTCTTTCCAGAGGTTTTCGGCTTCCACCACTTCCTTTCTCTCATACTGTCTTTTCTTCCTCTGGTGTAGGTGTTTCTCAGTTCTTCTTTTCTGCTTATACTCTTCAACTGCTCTTCGGGTTCCTCTCTTTAGCATATCTTTGTAAGCTATGTTCTTCAATGCAGTTGTAGCCTCACATTCTTCATCGAACCAAGGGGATCTTGGTTCCTTTACTGGAGGACCCAGTACTCTCCCTGCCACCTCTTCAACAGCTTTTGTACAAGCAGTCCATTGACAGTTTACATCCTCACCAGCAAACATCTGTTGTCGGAGCTGTTCATCCAGCTCATTACAGTATTGAGATTGGAGTGCCGGTCCTTTTAGCTTACTTATCTGTGATTTACAAAATGTAAAAAGCTCTTCTGTTGTGGTTATTTGGTTTTGCAATGGCCTCTGTAAACTTTCCTTTCGAACTACCCGCTTGACAGTACCTCCGATTCCATCACACTCTGACCTTCTGTGACTAATAGCGAAAAAAGACCAGTCAGCTTTAATTTTGAAATCTTGTTCATGGTGACAAAGATTTATAAAGTTGAATTTGTTCTTGTACTGAGCAGCACATCCATCTGTATAGTGATGTAATTTTTGAATGTGAGGAAAGTTATCTCTAAGAAACTTAATCAAAATGGATTGCATTTCATAAACCATCGCAAAATCATGCTTTAGATCATTGGAGATCACACATAAGGATGTAGTCAGTTTTTTCCCTTGCTCATCTTGTAGATGAATCATTACAGGATGGACAGTGCATGTATTGCAGGTCCAGTGGTAACCCTGTGCTTCATCTTGTATGGTAAAAGAATAGTTTTCACTGAAATCCATTAAAACTATTGCAGTATCAACTGTAAAATTTTCTTTCATGTTTTTAAAAAATGAGGACTCTGCTTTCGCAATATAAGAAAGTGGAATGAATTAATTTTCAACTTTTTCTGATAGATTGTTAATAAAATCATCAACTTTAGAAGAGCACTTTACCATTTCTGTTCTGTCTGTTGAAACCCATTGGGAAAATTCAACTGTTTCAAACTCATCCCAATCTTCAAATTTTGATTTCAAAAAATTTGAAAGATTTTCATTTGAGGAGGGGGGGCATTTTTGGAATGTCTTAAAAAACATAATTAACATAAACACTAAAAAAAAAAAAACATTAATTTTATTGTTGGATATGATAGAAAATATCTTGGAGATAATTTTAAAAAAAAGTTTTGTTTGATTATCTTTAACCTCAGGTAGATATTAGGTGTAACGTAAGCCCTTGTAATCACTTTCGAGAAATAAAATATTTGTAAAATAATAAGTTATGGTAATCTTATGGTAAGGCTTAGAGTGTTAATATATTTTTTTCCAAAATCAGCATGTTTTATTTAGTTAAACTACAAATTTTCATAGAGTTCTATTGATAAATATTAAAGATAGGATTTTTTTTTCTGAGAAAATAAACGTTCTGTCTGTGGCCTCGGGTGAGCCCCGGCCGGCTTTTTAGTAAATACTTTAAAGGGTTCTAAAAAGAAAACCGATAGAGATAAGTCAATAAAACTTGGCATGGTTGCTTATCTATATAAAAGGAACAAATTTACCAAGCTTCACAAAAATCTGAGACCTTGGGTGTTTTGCCCTGGTTGAGTTGATATGGAATGACCCTTTTAGATTAAACATAACGTTTAATCACAGAACATTTTTATGATGATAAAACCTAACTGATATTTTGACAAGAACATCAATGTTCACTACAAGTTGACTTGGTTCTCATTAAACTTGATGATTAAATTGTCAAATTATATATATTTAAATTTAATTTAATTAATGAAATATTTACTCAATTTACTTTTAGATTAAACATAACGTTTAATCACAATTCTTTTAGAGAAATAACAAAGTCAGCAGTTTTAAAGACAATCGTAAAAAAAATAAAAACATGATCATTTATCCTTACAATGACATATTTTTTTTTCTCCTAGCTCGATTCCCATTTTGTCACATTTCTTTATCCACCCTTTTAGGCATTCATAAAGTTATATTTTAAACAATGTGGGAGACATGCAACATCCTTGTTGCAATAGGGGGCTGAAACCCAACCTCTACCTCCTCGTGGTAACCCCTGGGAAACGCCTTCTGAAGGTAGGCTAACAGAGGCGGTACCGAGTCATGGCAGTAAAACCATCCGAGAAATGCAGGAAATGGCTTTCTAGGGTAGATGGGACTTTAAGCCGTGGTGAAGGCAACTCATCTAGGGGGAGGAGACCCCGAACAAAAACTCCCTGGTCCTCCAGGTTGGGGATTGGTGCAGCGGGCTAGCTCCCCGCCACTATAAAAATAACACAATGCTAAAAAACCAAACAACAATAAGCCTCGGATTGGAATACAATGGGATCGACATAAAGCGCAGAAACGGACATTAAACATTGGTTGTTGGAACATTCAGGGATTATCGACCAAGCTACCCATTCTGGTAAGAGAAGCCAATAAGTTCAAAATGGACATCATAGTACTGACTGAAACAAAAAAGAAAGGTAAGGGTAGTGAAGAAACAGAACATTTTATCCACTTGTGTTCAGGTGTGGAGAGACATAAGAGAGCAAAATCAGGTGTCTCTATATTAATAAGAAAAAACCTTAAAAATAACATAACTGGATGGGAGATGAGGAATGAAAGGATAGTTAAGATGGACATAACCCTTCACGCAAGAGAAGTTGTAGTAATAGGAGTATATGCCCCCACCGATGATAAAGACCAGAAAGAAAAAGATGAATTTAGGAACGAGCTTGGAGAAATGTTGGAAAACATTCCAAAGCGAATGGAATGTTTCTTACTCGGAGACATGAAAGCAAGAGTCGGTAAAGATAGCAGCAGTGAGATCATTGGGAGACATGTGGAATCAGAAAGAAATGATAAAGGTAAAAGGCTCATGCAGATATGTGACCAAATGGACCTTAAAATTATGAATACATTTTTTGAACACAAATGTATCCACAAGTTTACATGGCACACTGAAACTTGTCAATTGAGATCAATAATAGATTATATGATTGTTAAACAGCAGAGTAATATAAAAATGTGGGATACAAGAGTTTACAGAGGATTGGATCAGACCATTACATGCTAAAATCAGTATGCTCCTTCCCATGGATTAACAAAGCTGTTTCATATAAACAACAAAGAGAAGAGGGAACAAGGAATGAGGAACACGTTTTTAAGCTGGAACTATTACAAGAAGAAAGCATCAGAAACCTTTTCCAACAAAGAATAAAGAAATTGCTAAATAAATTTGATGCAGAGGACACCCGAGAAATCTATGACTTTTTGACAAGTTCATTAAAAAAAATAGCCTTTGAAGTTTTAGGGACAAAAAAAAGATATAGTTTGAATAAAATAAAAAAAAAAATTGTATTTTTTTTTTTGTAACTTAGTAAACATGTATTTATTTGCAACATATATCAATATATATACTTTTGGTTCCTCCCCTTCCTCGCACCTTACGCTCCTCAGGGTTTTCCGGGCTAGGGGATAGGGTGGGGGATTAATGCTGGGTAATATTATTAAATATCCCCTGGGTCCGGATTTTGAACTTACTATCTTCGGGTTTCTGAGCATACGTTGCCATGAGCATTTACAGCATATATGTCTGTGAATGTCTTCTGTATAATAATCAAATTTTCCTTTATATATTTCATTTTATATCGTGGTCCATAATACGGGATATGTATCCCATATTAGGACACCCCCCTATCCCATATTAAGAGCCCATTTTCAAAAGGTGTAAAATTTAACTTTTCTCACATTAATCATGATTACAAATTTCAAAAAGGAGATATGGGTTGTTTTTCATTTTTGATGTTGTCTACTACTACTGCTAAATGTATGACAACATTCTTTGAATCATCTAAGCAATTTAGAGCCAAGCAATTAAATATTAAAAAAAAGTATCCCATAATAGGGCACTTTCCCCTACTTATTTGTAAATATCTAAAAAATAATAGCAAAATTGCCCTAATTATAAGGGAGAAGAAAAATTACAATGATGTCAGTTAGATAACAATCAAGAAATACCACCTCAAAACTATTATTTGTAAATAATAATATTTTAAGTACACGTGTATAAGTGCGAAACATGACTATTTACTTCAAAATAATCTAATAATAACTAACCTTTATAATTAGAACAACAAAATAATGTTTAAATAAACCATTGCTTTTCTACAAAGCCGGAGATACATAACTACGTTCAAGTGCTTTCCCAGTTCCGACAAAAGGAATATGAAAACAACCTAAAATGAAACCTCCGTGCCTCAGCTGAAAACAAAGAGCATAAAAACAAATACAAATACTTTTCCCACCCTTTTCCTTATTCAACATGCCATTCTCCCCACTCTACTGGTTCCCAATGTCCACGAAAATTAGATAACATGACATCCAGCCAAACATCCCATCCCTGGCGGCATCAGTAGTTTTATTCGTAATCGGGTATGCAATCGCTACTTTATTTAAAAAATTTAAGTTCCGTGAGCCAAAGCGACGACCCAAAAGTATAGATGTCAACTTGCACATTCAGTAATTGTAAAATCGTTGTATGTGATATTTCTAGTTTGACAGTAATAGGGTGATAGCTTTATTTTTTAAGATGAAATGCAGTGCAAGTTTGCAGGAACGCAACAAAAGTTTCTGGGACTCCGCGATGATTAATTTTCCCTTCATGGTAAGCTTTCACTAATGCGTTAAGATGCTCAACTCCTTAACGACTTCCACATCTGTTAAGTACAACATCAGGTTTTGTATCGGCTCCTATGCGCTCTGTTTTCCATAAATGTTTAATACGGTCTAAAACCGTCATATTTCCCACATACATGTGATATGTTTTACTTCTTGTTGTGATGTCATTAATTATGTGGACAGCGTCTGACAGCGGCACTGAGCGAAAAATCCACACGGTAATAACACTAGGGGCATTCATGCTACTTGTGTTAAATTATTAATGTCTTCAAAAAAAATCAGTGAACTTGATTACTGCTTGAGAGAAGAACCGAGCTCATTTCAATAGCTATATATTAGCAAATCTATCATTATATTTCACAACATACAGTAATGATTAATATTTAAAAAGCAAATAAAAAGGTTCTAATAATACTTCAATATTATATGAACATATGTACAGTTTTTTTTTTTTTCGTTCTTTCCCTCATATAGTAACCCTTTACAAGAGCTGTGCTTTTCTTGATTAGTATTTGTTCCATGCACCAGGCATAATACATGTATGTATCCATACATTAGCCTTTAAAATTTTACAAATTGCAGTAATAAAATTTGTGAAATACACTCAGTGTCAAAATGTTAGACACACCCATTGAAATTAAGAAAACTTTTCATGTTTTCTTTATTTTTGATTGATATTATTTTTTTAAGCACATTTTAAAGTATATATTATGATAGTGAAATGTGGATAATCTTCTCAGACCTTCAGGATTATTTAAATCTAATATCAGTAAATATTGGCATTTTATATGCGTCAAAATGATAGACACACTTGATAATATTTACTATTTTCAAAGAAAATAGTATTTTAATAGTATAGTAAATATAATAGTGTAATAGTATTTCAAAGAAAATGGTATTTTAACGATTTAGAGGATTTATCATCTAAATCGTCAAAATATCATTTCAACTTCACTGTAGTGTTAATTGATTTCAAAATAGGCCGTGAGTTACGGGAAAAATTAAGTGCTTCTCCGAAGCAATCTTAAAGAATCTTTTGATTTTTTCACTCCACAAGGACAGGATGAGTTCTAGAAAAAAAGCCCGCCTAATCAAGCGGAGTTTTTCATCGGTCGCGAAGTACATTTTGCACGGGAAAACATATGGAACCCACCGTTCAACTGGAAGGCCCCCTGCTTTGCCATTACGAGAGGAACGGGATATTCTTCGAATCGCATGGAACTCCTGGAAAACAGCAAGAGAAATTGGTGAGGAAGCTGGAGTTCTAACAAAACTAAGGAATATCCAAAGATAATTTAAAAAGTCAAAAACAATAGTTAGAAAATAATTGCAAAAAAACCCGGTTTTGAATACCCGTCACAAAATATACCGGATCGCTTTTACTCGTAATATGATGTCATGGACTGAGGAGTGTCAAAAAGTCATCTTTATTCTATTCTACGTGGCGCTACAACCCTGGGTGGGTCTTGGCCTCCTTAATGAGCCGCCGCCATTCGGCCCGATTTTGTGCTGCCGCTCTCCTATTCCTGATCCTTAAAAGGCTTCGTGCATCAGCTGCCACTCCGTCAACCCATCTAAGTCTTGGCCTACCAGTTCGCCGAGTGCTGTTAAGGGCGGTGTCCACTACTTTCCTGGGGTTATCGTCTTCTTCTATTCTTGCAACGCGACCGGCCGAACTTAGTCTCCCTAGCTTGATGAACCTGACCACATCTATGTCCCCGTAAAGCTCTCTGTTCTTCCTAATCCTCCATCCATCTCCATCTCTCACTGGACCAACTATTCGTCGTAAAATTTTCCTTTCCAAAAATTTTAGGTCATTTTCATTGCTTTTCGACACGGTCCAGGTTTGGGAAGCATATGTAAGAACAGAGGGAATCTCGTTAATCCACTCATGGCGGCCCAAGGGTGATCGTACCTAGCCAGTGGCCTACACCGACCATAAGAGGCGAGGAGAGAGAGGACGGGGACAGAACCTGCTAACCAGCCTGACCCCATCAAACACTCATGACCTATACAGGTCGGCGCTTGGTGGTCTCAGTAACCATGACCACCACGTCCGTACCGGACACCCCGAGGGGTCCCGGCACCACCCAACGATGACGCCCGGAGAGCGTCATCCCCGTGGTACCATTTGGCATCACCGCCTCAACTCCCGACTGGGTAGCGGGCCGGACAATCTGTCCTACGGATGCTCCTACTTAGGGCATGATGGCGGGGGTTTACCACCATGGCCTAGGAGGACTGGTCCCGTGCCAGCGCCTCTGTGGTTCGCGAGTTGTAAACAACTCCCGAACTACAAACTCCCGAAATATGTAAGAACAGGACGTATTAGAGTTTTGTAAATGACCAATTTAGTTCTCCTAGTAATGGAAAATTATAAGCACAGCAAAATACGCTCTATTTGCCGCCACTTATCTCTTTCTTATCTCAGCAGAGACATCATTAGTGTCACAAAGTCATCTTTAGTGATGAAAAAAAATTCAATCTGGATGGGCCATATGGATTTTCGTTATTATTTTCATGACTTAAGAAAAGAAGAAAAACAATTATCAAGGCGTCAAATGGGAGGAGGAAAAGTTATGGTTAGGGCATCAATTGGTTAAAAAAAGAATGGAATTTTGATATTTATTTCATCAAGAATATATTCAGTAGAATATAAAAAGTTGCTTAAGGAACAAAAGATGACTTTTAATGACATGTCTGAAGGCTTTCCAGCAAGATAACGCCCCAATACGTTCAGTAAAAGTTATTTAAGACTTGTTTACTTGCAACAAAATTGCCAAATTAAACTGGCCTGCTGTCTCCCCAGACCTGAACATTATCGAAAAGTTTGGGGAACTCTTTGAAGAAGGGTGTGCTCTGAGTCAAGTCAGTCCAGAACAATCGAGGATTTGAAAGTTGCAATTGTGGCTTGATTGGAACAATTAACTCAGTAAACAATCAAACAATTGTACGATTCATTACCAAACAGAATTATTAAATTAATAAATGGTGGTGGAAAGGCTATGAAGTATTAAAATGAGTTTTATTTAATTTTACCATGGAGCGTGTCTAACATTTTGACGCGCCTTAACTTTAATTTGAAAAATAAAAAAATGTATATACCTTTAGCTAGAGAACAAAAATAAAAACAGGCTGCTGATTAACTTCAGCTGAGTGATAGATTATTTTAATACTGTTTTAGGGGTAATTTTTAAATTTAATTATGAATAAAATATAAAACAAAACAAGATAATATAAAATTATTCGCGGGCGCAAGCAACGGTGCTGCTTCTTGACTGGAACTAGAGGAACAAGGATAGAAGCCGGACCAGTGTACCTGGGATTCATAGGGTTTTTTGACGTTTTTAATTTATTTTTCCATAATTGAAACCCGATTGAGCAAAATATTATTTGAAAAATGTTTAATAGGTATTGCCCAGTCCCTCATTGTTCAATTAGAAAATCAAAAGACGCGTCATTCCATTTATTTACAAAAAATAAAAAGCTTCTTAAAGAGTGGATTGTAAAATTAAGAAGAGATAAGCCTGTTTCGAAACCTATGACGATATGTAGTCTTCATTTTAAAGAAATTGAATATATTTATCCAGGTAAATATTAGTATTTGACATTTTATTATTCCAAAATGCTAGTTTTATGCAAATAACATTGGGACCAAAGTGTCATAGATTTGTTTTTCTTTTTTAATTTTCCCCATTTTTGTATTACATACGTTGTTCTTAATTATTCCAAGTTTTCATTGCGATGCCTGAAAGTTTTGACAAATAAATAAATAATATCACAAAGAAACTAAGCTGTCCCGAAAATGACAGCTGATATGCCAATGATTGTATGACTAGGTAATTAATGTTATTACTAACCGAAAAACGTAGAGTACAGTTACAATGATGTGTTTGCATTTACCAGAACTACCAGCTTTACACGTAAAATTACAAGAAAATTGCTTAACATTATTAATAAATTTGATTTCCACTTTTATTTGATGGGGCAATCCTTTAAGATCGCTTGTTTGAAGCACAAGGCTTGTAATATAACTGTTCTTACTTTCACTTACCTATATATGAAATATATAGTAAGGAAATTATTGCGATCGTGAAAAATTTCGACTTCCGGCTTTCAACGGAAATACACGTTTTGGGGTCCCCTGCGTCCAAATAACCAAGCACCTCGAAATGCTCTGTGTGTGAACAGACTAGCTCAAAAACTGTAAACCGTTTAATGTTTAAAATGGTAAATGAAAAATAATTCCCTAGTAAACCCTGGTAATATTTTAATAATATTATTTTAACCAACAGATTTGAACCCATAATTAAAGATAAACACACATAAAAAATAAATCTAAAATTTATGATGAGCAGGTATCCATTACCATTAATATTCATTTTTAAGTTTGAGTGGGGGGGGGGGGGCACTATAATATTGAAAATGGTAACATTTTCGGATTTCTTTCACGTCAGGGTCTATTATTATGTTATTTAGGACAGTTTATACGAACATAATATTTATTTTGTATGTGATCAAATCATACTTTTTAGATTTCTTTTTTATGTGTGTTTATCTTTAATTATGGGTTCATATATGTTTGTTAAAATAATATGATTAAAATATTACCAGGGTTTATTTGGGAGTTATTTTTTATTTACCATTTTAAACATTATATTTAAACCCCCCTTCGCCACCCGCCAATAAAATAAAAAATCGATATTTATTTCTAAAACACCATTGTGTGTGTGTGTGTGTGTGTGAACAGACTAGCTCAAAAACTATAAACCGTGCGAACCTGAAATTGTGTATTTAGTGTATGTATATTCCCGCGATGTGACAGCAAAAATTTCATCAAAATTGCTCAAAGGGAGGGGGTACTTTATTTAATAACTTTTTACGTTTTTTTTCGATTTTCTCAAAAACGGCTCTAAAGATTTTGATTAAACTGAGTATTTGATGTATTAATATGCCTCAGATATGACTGTAAAAATTTCATCAAAATTGATTAACCGGAGGGGGGACTTTACTTAATAAATTTCGTATCGTTTTCACGTTTTTTTTATTTACTCAAAAAAGGCTTTAACGATATTGATTAAACTTGGTATTTGATGTATGTATATGCCCGAGATATGACTGTAAAAATTTCATCAAAATTCATCAATCGGAGGGGGGACTATCTTAATAAATTTTGTATCATTTTAACGTGTTTTTTTTTATTTACTCAAAAACGGTTTTAACGATTTTGATCAAACTGGGTATTTGATGTATGTATATGCCAAAGATGCGATAGCCAACATTACATCAAAATTGATCAACCGGAGGGGGGACTTGACTTAATAAATTTTGTATCATTTTTACGTGTTTTTTTTATTTAATCAAAAAAGGCTTTAACGATTTTCATCAAACTGGGTATTTGATGTATGTATATGCCAAAGATGTGACACCCAACATTTCATCAAAATCGGTCAAGCGGGCACTTTATTTCATAATTTTTTTTCCAATTTTTACCTTTTTTTTGATTATCTCAAAAACGGCTTTAACGATTTTTATCAAATTCGTCATGTTTAATGAAAATTAGGTGTTCTTTAATATCAGGTAAGCTTTAATATTATTAAAATTTTCTGAGTGGGCTTTTTTTGGGGTGGGTTGGGGCCTTTTTTGTTTGTTTGTTTCCTATAAAGTACCTTTGCTTTTGTTTATATGGAGAAATTAACTGTCTCTCGTTATCCTTAAAAATAAGAAATGGCTAAATATGAGATATGATGAAAATAAAGAAAACATAAAAAGGAGAAAAAAAGAAAAATATTCAGTCGACTCACAAAACTCGTTGAACCCACGCATGCGGAGTACGCCTTTAATGACAGGCCATTGTTCATAATTAAAGCCGTTCTATTCATTTGAAAAGTGGCAATCAACAAAACGCATTAATTTCTAATCTAATTAGTTGGTAAGTGAAAGTTGTGTGTTGCGCGCACGCACCAGATTTTTTTTAATTCGTTTTGTTTCTGTATCTAGTTTTGTCGTTAAAAAGAATAAAATTGATAATGAATTAGATTAAAGTGAATTCATCAAATATATATTTGTTTCATAAGATAGCATAATTAGATTAATTATTTATGTTGTAGGCATTGTTTAAACCAAGCCTATTGGTTGTTACAGTGTGTTAAATTGTATTCTCAATTTTATTTTGCAATATTTAGTTTTGTTTTTGCATAGATTTTTCAAATAAGCATTCTTTTTTTTTTATAAGGTAATTATTTATATAACCGTTAACTTTGTATACCCTCTAATCTTAAGTTTAATTTTTGGTACTTTTTTATTGTAGCACATAATACTTCTGAAATATTTGGATTCGTAAATTACAAATAATTTTCCTTAGTTATATAAATTCTTCTTATAACATTCTATTGCATACACTAATTATATAAACGTGTATAAAATATAAACTTATCATTTTTCATAATATTATTAATGTATCATTTCTAACTGACATTTGTAGTAGTTTGAAAAGGAAACCTCCTCGCTTATCTTTTTTTACGCAAGACAGAGGTAATTAAGTAGTTATTAAATAATAAAGAAGATCTTTGTCGTAAAAAGAAAATATTTCTTACTGAATTAGATTAAAGTGAATTCATCAAATATATATTTTTTTCATAAGATAGCATAATTATATTCGTAGTAAGCATTGTTTAAATCGAAGCCACCTGTATGTTACATTGTGTTAAATATATTACAATTTTTTTTTTTTTTTAATTCGTTTTGTTTCTGTATCTAGTTTTGTCGTTAAAAAGAATAAAATTGATAATGAATTAGATTAAAGTGAATTCATCAAATATATATTTGTTTCATAAGATAGCATAATTAGATTAATTATTTATGTTGTAGGCATTGTTTAAACCAAGCCTATTGGTTGTTACAGTGTGTTAAATTGTATTCTCAATTTTATTTTGCAATATTTAGTTTTGTTTTTGCATAGATTTTTCAAATAAGCATTCTTTTTTTTTTTATAAGGTAATTATTTATATAACCGTTAACTTTGTATACCCTCTAATCTTAAGTTTAATTTTTGGTACTTTTTTATTGTAGCACATAATACTTCTGAAATATTTGGATTCGTAAATTACAAATAATTTTCCAAAGTTATATAAATTCTTCTTATAACATTCTAATGCATACACTAATTATATAAACGTGTATAAATTTAAACTTATCATTTTTCATAATATTATTAATGTATCATTTCTAACTGACATTTGTAGTAGTTTGAAAAGGAAACCTCCTCGCTTATCTTTTTTTACGCAAGACAGAGGTAATTAAGTAGTTATTAAATAATAAAGAAGATCTTTGTCGTAAAAAGAAAATATTTCTTACTGAATTAGATTAAAGTGAATTCATAAAATATATATTTTTTTCATAAGATAGCATAATTATATTTATAGTAAGCATTGTTTAAATCGAAGCCACCTGTATGTTACATTGTGTTAAATATATTACAATTTTTATTATTTTTTTTTTTAAATTCGTTTTGTTTCTGCATCTAGTTTTGTCCTTAAAATAAAATATTTGATACTGAATTAGATTAAAGTGAATTCATAAAATATATATTTCTTTCATAATATAGCATACTTATATTTATAGTAAGCATTGTTTAAATCGAAGCCACCTGTATGTTACATTGTGTTAAATATATTACAATTTTTATTATTTTTTTTTTTAAATTCGTTTTGTTTCTGCATCTAGTTTTGTCCTTAAAATAAAATATTTGATACTGAATTAGATTAAAGTGAATTCATCAAATATATATTTCTTTCATAATATAGCATACTTATATTAATTATTTATTATGTAGGCATTGTTTAACCCAAGCCTTCTGGTTACGATAGTGTGTTACATTGTATTCCCAATTTTATTTTGCAATATTTAGTTTTGTTTCAGCATAGCTTTTACAAGTAAGCATTCTTTTTTTTTTTTTTTTTTTTATAAGATAATTATTTATATAACCGTTAACTTTTTATACCCTCTAATCTTAAGTTTAATTTTTGGTACTTTTTTATTGTAGCACATAATACTTAAATAAGTTAAATAAATTAGCACAGTTAAATAAATTCTTTTTTACAACATTCTAATACACTAATTATATAAACGTGTATAAAATATAAACTTTTAATTTTGTATAATGTTATTGTCGTATCATTTCTAACTGACATTTATGGTATTTCGAAAAAGAAACCTCCTCGCTGTTTTTTCTTTTACGCAAGACAGAGGTAACTAAGTATTTATTAAATAATGACGAAGATATTTATTGTTAATAGAAAATATTTGACACTGAATTAGATTAAAGTGAATTCATCGGAAATATATATATTTCATAAGGTAGCATAATTATCTTAATTATATTCGTAGTAAGGATTGTTTAAATCGAAGCCACCTGTATGTTACATTGTGTTAAATATATTACAATTTTTATTATTTTTTTTTTTAAATTCGTTTTGTTTCTGCATCTAGTTTTGTCCTTAAAATAAAATATTTGATACTGAATTAGATTAAAGTGAATTCATCAAATATATATTTCTTTCATAATATAGCATACTTATATTAATTATTTATTATGTAGGCATTGTTTAACCCAAGCCTTCTGGTTACGATAGTGTGTTACATTGTATTCCCAATTTTATTTTGCAATATTTAGTTTTGTTTCAGCATAGCTTTTTCAAGTAAGCATTCTTTTTTTTTTTTTTTTTTTTTATAAGATAATTATTTATATAACCGTTAACTTTTTATACCCTCTAACGTTAAGTTTAATTTTAGGTACTATTTTATTGTAGCACATAATACTTAAATAAGTTAAATAAATTAGCACAGTTAAATAAATTCTTTTTTACAACATTCTAATACACTAATTATATAAACGTGTATAAAATATAAACTTTTAATTTTGTATAATGTTATTGTCGTATCATTTCTAACTGACATTTATGGTATTTCGAAAAAGAAACCTCCTCGCTGTTTTTTCTTTTACGCAAGACAGAGGTAACTAAGTATTTATTAAATAATGACGAAGATATTTATTGTTAATAGAAAATATTTGACACTGAATTAGATTAAAGTGAATTCATCGGAAATATATATATTTCATAAGGTAGCATAATTATCTTAATTATATTCGTAGTAAGGATTGTTTAAATCGAAGCCACCTGTATGTTACATTGTGTTAAATATATTACAATTTTTATTATTTTTTTTGTTTAAATTCGTTTTGTTTCTGCATCTAGTTTTGTCCTTAAAATAAAATATTTGATACTGAATTAGATTAAAGTGAATTCATCAAATATATATTTCTTTCATAATATAGCATACTTATATTAATTATTTATTATGTAGGCATTGTTTAACCCAAGCCTTCTGGTTACGATAGTGTGTTACATTGTATTCCCAATTTTATTTTGCAATATTTAGTTTTGTTTCAGCATAGCTTTTTCAAGTAAGCATTCTTTTTTTTTTTTTTTATAAGGTAATTATTTATATAACCGTTAACTTTTTATACCCTCTAACGTTAAGTTTAATTTTAGGTACTATTTTATTGTAGCACATAATACTTAAATAAGTTAAATAAATTAGCACAGTTAAATAAATTCTTTTTTACAACATTCTAATACACTAATTATATAAACGTGTATAAAATATAAACTTTTAATTTTGTATAATGTTATTGTCGTATCATTTCTAACTGACATTTATGGTATTTCGAAAAAGAAACCTCCTCGCTGTTTTTTCTTTTACGCAAGACAGAGGTAACTAAGTATTTATTAAATAATGACGAAGATATTTATTGTTAATAGAAAATATTTGACACTAAATTAGATTAAAGTGAATTCATGGGAAATATATATTTTTCATAAGGTAGCATAATTATCTTAATTATATTCGTAGTAAGCATTGTTTAAATCGAAGCCACATGTATGTTACATTGTGTTAAATTTTATTTTAAATAATTTCGTTTTGTTTCTGTATCTAGTTTTGTCGTTAAAAGAATATAATTGATAATGAATTAGATTAAAGTGAATTCATCAAATATATATTTGTTTCATTAGATAGCATAATTATATTAATTATTTATGTTGTAAGCATTGTTTAACCCAAGCCTCCTGGTTACTATAGTGTGTTACATTGTATTCCCAATTTTATTTTGCAATATTTAGTTTGGTTTTTGCATACTTTTTTTCAAATAAGCATTCTTTTTTTTTTTATAAGGTAATTATTTATATAACCGTTAACTTTGTATACCCTCTAATCTTAAGTTTAATTTTTGGTACTTTTTTATTGTAGCACATAATACTTCTAAAATATTTGGATTCGTAAATTACAAATAATTTTCCTCAGTTAAACAAATTCTTTTTATAACATTCTAATACACTAATTATATAAACTTGTATAAAATATAAACTTATCTTTTTTCATAATATTATTAATGTATCATTTCTAACTGACATTTGTGGTAGTTTGAAAACGAAACCTCCTCGCTGTTATTAGATTTTATTGTACCGTGCTTTATTTTCTGTTTGGTTCATTTTGAAGGTCTTATTTGGAGCGTTTATTTATGTTTTAAAAAAATTTAGCCTCTGGGTAAGTCGAGGTTTGATCTTATTCTATCTTTTCAAAACATTTTGATTCATTTGATTACACTGATTCTCCTAATATATTGCTGTTGCTTTTGAAAGTTTTAAAATCATAGCTTACTTATGGAAAATCATCAGTGTTTGTATATGTTATTAGAAATATTATACATATATATAAAGCAATGTATAAAGATCCATTAAATAAGTTTTATGATTAAATTTATTGACTTGCTATTAGCAAAAAGTACCTGTATTTTCTACTTTGACAAAGTTTCAAAAAATTTTGTTAATGTTTATAGGAAAATAAATAATGAGTTTTATGATACAGATCATTTAAATGATTTTCATGAAACAAATTATTTAACAGCTTAATATATTTGAATTTAATATTTTTTGCATTGCTTCAGCATTTGAGGAAAAAACCTCTTGCCTACTAATACTAATATTCAATCTGTTGTGAAAGAATTTGTAGTTAATATGGTCTGGAAAATAACTTTGTTTATCTGTTTAAAATAAATCCATAATCCATTTGATCTATATAACTATTTCGTTTATTTTCAGTTTGTATTTAAAATATAAAATGATCGGATACACCTTTTTGACTTGCTAAAATATCTGTTAATAGTTATACAATGATACTAGTTCTAAAATATGTTGTAAGAGATATTCGTTCAATACAAGACTAGAATGATCACACTTTATAAGTAAATTCAAATGTAGTTGAATATTGACAATCATGTTCATGTACAGTAAGAGACATGTCATAATGAAAAATTTGTTGTACTAGCGTCTATATGCAAATTCTGGACGTGGTCAATATGACATCTATTAATCAGACCCTGATCTAAACTGGAAAGGAAGGGCCCTTTTGGGGAGTTTATTTATCTCTATAGAGCGTGTGGAAGCTGGATTCTAATAAACTTAGTCAAACTCATTTTTAACTAAAAAGGACAAGGTGTAATTAAGCCTTATTACGTCTTTATAAACTCCTGAAATAGGCCATGCCTAGATGTAGCTTAGCCATAGCTTTACCCAAATACCATAAATGTACTGGAAGTGAATTATTGAGAAATAGCTCATCAAATTTCTTTTTCTTGATGGATCGAAGGAACACACATCTATAATATAGTAAATTGTTATGTTTTCATTAAATACTGAAATAGGATACTGAAAAGACTGTTTAAAATATAACTTTAATTTTGGGTGTAGCAGTCCTTCTTAATATTTATTTTAATTTGATTTCTATGATCATTGTAATTTCCATTCCGAGTTATCATGCTTGATAAACTCATGATTGCAGGCCATCCTGAATGTAATTATTACGTATGTCAGGTCATAAAAACTATGTTTCTTTTAATTTTTATGTTCTAATAAGAAGCTGGTTCACTCAGTATATATAAATTAATAAAAAAATGTGACCAGAGCTAAGATATCCATCAAATATGAGTACAAATTATATGCCCTGAAATGGGTGTTTCAGTATTTCTTCTATAATTTGCTTGACGTAATTTTGCAACCAGCTGCCATATTGGACTAGCACTTTGGAACCAGTACTTAATTGATATTTACAGTACCAGTTTCCCTGTTACTTACTCTGTAAAGAGCGAGCTTGGCAAGTGGTTGTCAAAAGCTGGTAACTAATAAAGATGATCAGTTCACTTTTTAACTGAAAAGGACACGATGGGAGTTGACTTATATTACGGTCACATATCCTCTCGGAATAGGCCATGCCCAGACGGCTAAGGGGAATTTACCATATTTACTTTCAAACAAAAAAATTCTTTAAGAAATTAATTTACATTTATCTATATTGCAATTTGCATTTAGTTATGACATTAGATATTGATAATAAAATTATATTTGAACTTGCACATACTTTAGAAAAAATTATTTAAATCTTTAAAGGAAAAAGAAAGTCTACATTTTTGTTATAAATTGTCCAATTAATATTATTGAATTTTTATTATAATAATAAGATTCCTTTGATTGAGTTCTAATTTATTTTAACCATACTTTTGTATTCCTATAACTTTTATATTATATTCCTGTATGGTACTATTATGTTTTGTCATTTTTAAAATTTAATCTTTAATAAAATAACAACTTATTCTCAAATATTTTTTTTTCTTTTCTTCCAGGAATGGTTCGCAAAAGGCGTACCCTTAAACTTAAGCAGTTAGGTAATTATCTAGTTATACTATTTTGTTTATTTATTTTATTTTTAAATTTGTAGGTATAAAGTTAAGTATTTATAGTTATTTTCAGTAAATATAGGATCATCAAGGTATTGTTATTCTCTTTATGCTTGAAAATCTAAGTAAATAATAAATTTAAACTATGAAATTAAGCGATAAAAGGGTTATGGAAATGCTTTTTGAGTCTTTCCTCACTAATTTATCAGCTTTTTCATCACCAGATGTGCCAGGATGTCATGGCACTCATTCACACTCACTTTGTTGTGTTTGAAATGGATGTTATGAACTTTTTTTCAGTTCTTGACAACTTAGGATTTTGTTGTAGAACTAGTGATTGCCCCTATTGTCATCTGGCTATTGGTACAGCTGGAACAGTAATCGTAGGTTTCTCTAAGCATAAAAAAAAAATTAATTATCGTAAATTAGGTTTTAATTTAATGAGTCGTAAATACCTCTTCTATCATGATACATTTTAAAAGAAATCTGGTGCGATGCGCGCGCCACACAACTTTCACTTACGAACTTAGATTAGAAATCGACGTGTTTCGATAATATGTAAACGCCATTCCTCAACTTCACACATTTTTCCAAATTTAAGTATATACTTGTATTTGTATATCTCCATAAGTTATAGAGTATCTGTATAGCAAACTTTGGTAGTTTTCAGCACTTTTCGATTCATGATTACTAATTTATTTATGAAGGGACTATTTCATCAACAGTCGAGTTTTTTTTACTGCTTGCTTGTTTTTTTACTACGAGTTGCTTTTTGTAAATACATCGTGAAGGTGAATAGATAGGTGTAATTACGTCTCTTATGCCTTTCTGGAAATCAAGAACGATTACTGCTGCTCTAAAATCGCTTTATATTTTTTTCAAAAGTTTATTATGGAACAAAAGTTTCTAGACTAAAATATACCTATATTAATCACAGACTATTATCTTATACCATATTTTTACACACCTGCGATACTTCAAAAATTTGAGCATCACGTATTTACTCTCTTAAGTAAAATTAATCTTTTTATTAATAAATAAAAGTTTTTATTTTCATAATACGGTTATAAAATTTTGGCTGTCACATATACATACATTAAATACCAAGTTTGATCAAAATCATTTAAGCCGTTTTTGAGCAAATAAAACAAGTGGATGGGACAAAATTTACTAAGTAAAGTGCCCCATCCAATTGATCGATTTTGATGAAATTTTTACTATGGCATCGCAGGCATATACGTACACCAAATACAGAATTTAATCAAAATCGTTTGAGCCGTTTTTGAGAAAATCGAAAAAACCCCTAAAAATTAGACAAAATTCTTTAAATAAAGTGCCCCCTTCGTTTGACCAATTTTGATGAAATTTTTGCTGTCATATCCCGGGCACATATGAGGTGTGGCTATTAAATAACGAGACTGACGCTGCTACAGAAGTGCGCATGCGCCAAACGCCAGCAACCAACAGCTGTTATCGTGAAGCCTTCTCTTTCGAATGTAGTGCCTCTTGCTTCTGTAAACAAATCAGTACAGCCGTAGCCTTCATTCGCATTAGAGTTGTTTTTTTGTTTCGCCGGAAAAATGTTAAGTGTAACAGTAGAGCAACGAATTGTTGTGAAATTTCATGTGAAACTTGGAAAAACCGCTACTGAAACTTATAATTTATTGAAAGAAGTGTATGGCAATGAATGTTTATCGCGTGCACGTGTTTTTGAGTGGTTTAAGCGTTTTCAAGATGGCCCAGAAGACGTCCAAGATGATTCACGCCCGGGTCGCCCTTCCGCGTCGAAAACGGATGACAATATCGAAAAAATCGGTAATCTGATTCGATCTGACCGTCGGTTAAGTATTCGTGCGATTGCTGAAACTGTACGAATTGATAAAGAATCTGTACGGCAAATATTACATAACAATTTTAACATGCAAAAAGTGTGTGCCAAAATGGTGCCTTAAATTCTCACATTTGAACAACAAGAAGCTCGCAAAAATGTTTGTACTGAAACTTTGAATGCCATTGAAAATGACCCAAACTTACTGGAAAGGATAATAACATGTGACGAATCGTGGTTTTTTATGTATGATCCTGAAACAAAGCGCCAATCCATGCACTGGAAGAGCCCATCTTCACCGAGAGCCAAAAAAGCTCGAATGAGCAAATCAAAATTCAAAGCAATGTTGATTGTTTTTTTCGATATTCATGGGATTGTGTACCTTCACTGGGTTCCTGAAGGTCAAACGATTAATCAACATTACTACCTTCATGTTCTTGCTGAACTCCGCGAAAGAATAAGGAAAAAACGACCTGAATTGTGGAAGGACAAGTCATGGGTTCTCCAGCAAGACAATGCGCCGGCTCATTCCGCATTGTCTGTTAAGAGGTTTCTAGCCAAATTCAGCATCCCAGTGTTAGACCATCCGCCTTATTCGCCGGACCTTGCGCCGTGCGACTTCTCTTTATTTCCTAAGGTGAAATCTGCATTAAAAGAAACAAGATTTGAGTCTGTTGAAGCTGTGAAAGAGAAAGTGGCACGCATTCTGAAGGAGCTGACAGAAAAAGACTTCCAGCACTGTTTCGAACAATGAAAGATTTGCATGGAGCATTGTAGGGATAGAGGAGGGGTGTTATTGAAGGTGATAATAAGTTAAAATGTATGAAATAAAAATAAAATGTTTTACAGCGTCAGTCTCGTTATTTAATAGCCACACCTTGTACATACACCAATACCCAATTTCAGGTCTGTGCGGTGTATGGTTTTTGAGCTAGTCTGTTCACTCACTCACACCATTTCACGGGACTTGGTTGATTGGACTCAGGGGACCCCAAAACGTATATTTCCGTTGAAAACCAGAAGTCGAAATTTATCATAATCGCAATACTTTCCTTACTATAACAGTACAATCTCGATAGTCCGGCAGCTGGTTTATCCAGCATGTTCAGTAGTCCGGCGCTACGTGGGAACACGCTTTTTTATCCACCACCGTTCACGCTTCAGACGTACCTGTTCCGTTATTGATTTATTGTTTATTACTTCTTGTTCCGTTATCGTTTTATTGTTTAGTACTTCTATATCCTTTATTAAACAAGTTATATGCCAGAGGACATTTTTCTTAGTTTTTCGATCCTCTATCGATCCCTGAAGTTTGGCCGTTTGGTTTGGGGACACCCTGTATAAGCTTTTAGCCTCTTATATTTAGTGTTTAGCCAGTTGCATGTGAGAATTCACGTATATGCAGTTTCTTCTATTGTTTTTTACTTTCACTTACCTATATATGAAATATATAGTAAGTGGAAGTATTGCGATCGTGAAAATTTTCGACTTCCGGTTTTCAACGGAAATACACGTTTTGGGATCCCCTGAGTCAAAATAACCAAGTCCCTGGAAATGGTCTGTGTGTGTGTGTGTGTGTGTGTGTGAACAGACTAGCTCAAAAACTATAAACCGTGCGAACCTGAAATTGAGTATTTAGAGTATGTATAAGCCCGCGATGTGACAGCAAAATTTGCTCAAAGGGAGGGGGTACTTTATTTAATAACTTCTTAAGTTTTTTTCGATTTTCTCAAAAACGGCTCTAACGATTTTGATTAAACTGAGTATTTGATCTATTTATATGCCTGAAATATGACTGTAAAAATTTCATCAAAATTGATCAACCGGAGGGGGGACTTTACTTAATAAATTTTGTATCATTTTCACATGTTTTTTTTATTTACTCAAAAACGGTTTTAACGATTTTGATCAAACTTGGTATTTGATGTATTTATATGCCAGAGATGTGATAACCAACATTTCATCACAATTGATCAACCGGAGGGGGGACTTTACTTAATAAATTTTGTACCATTTTCACGTGTTTTTTTTATTTACTCAAAAACGGTTTTACCGATTTTGATCAAACTTGGTATTTGATGTATTTATATGCCCGAGATATGACTGTAAAAATTTCATCAAAATTGATCTACTGGAGGGGGGACTTTACTTAATAAATTTTGTATCATTTTCACGTGTTTTATTTATTTACTCAAAAACGGTTTTAACGATTTTGATCCAACTTGGTATTTGATGTACTTATATGCCCGAGATATGACTGTAAAAATTTCATCAAAATTGATCTACGGGAGGGGGGACTTTACTTAATAAATTTTGTGTCATTTTCACGGGTTTTTTTTATTTACTCAAAAACGGCTTTAACGATTAACAAAAATAAGATATGAATGTAGAAAAATGTGTGACTTTGGGAAATGATATTTAGCAAAACACGTCAATTACTAATCTAAGTAAGTTGGTAAGTGAAAGTTGTGTGTTGCGCGCACGCACCAGATTTTTTTTTTTTAACTTTTTAACGTTAGAGACAATATATTGCATTTGTATTTTATATATGGGAGAAGAAAGTAAAGAAAAGTAAGGATGAATAATGTTATGTTTATGTTTGTACCATCAAATCAGGATTTTCCGTTTGAATTTTTTTTTATTTTCGATAGCCAACGTTTCGATCCAACTTATGAATCTTCATCAGGGCTTCTGAGTCCAGGTAGATACAAAGACATATAATCAGATGTTTCATTATACATATTTGCTGTTTTTTTTGTCCCTATTTATGATACGTAACCATTTAAGTTGTTTCTTTTTCTTTCTCTTTTCTTATATCTTATTTTTATCTTATGCTGAAGTTAGTCGTTATTATTATTTTATTATTTATTATTTACTTTAGAATAAAGCTTTTTTTCTTTTTTCTTTTTGGTTTGTTTCTGTACTGTTCATCTGTATGTTTTGCTGTGGCCAACTCTATTTGTATGGAGGCTTTCCCAAAGACAAATAAATAAATAATTAATAATAGTACGAATGTAGCTTTCAAAGTATGATTATATGATAATTACATCTATTTTTGTACATATATGTAATGTGTTACATAAATTATATGTATGTACATGTAATATGTATTATATGTAATGTGGTACAGTGTTTACATAATGAATCTGTGCGACCTCTTTCTATAAAACATGATTTTCAGAGTAGTACCTAAGTGCTTCAACTTTTTTTCATTTGAATTTGAAGTTTGCGAATGATATCTGGAAATTGTTTAAGAATAAGAATAATAATAATAATAAATTGTGTAATATTTGTATTTAAATTGAGCTAGTGTTAGATTATATTTTATCTGTACAGCACAATTTTTATTTCTAGAAAATGTTTTTAATCTGGGAAAATATTTCTTCTTATTACTTATTTGGTTATCCATAAAATTATTTTTTAGTCAATAATGTTGATAACCATTGAGTATTAATATATAAATATCGAGTACGAATACCACGAGAATATCCTTAAGCATCCATATAGTACTACATATTTTTAGTACTATATGGATGGTTATGGACATTCTCGAACAATGCATTAACTTGACAAGACAGGTGGTGAGAACCACTGTTATTAGTTAGTTTTAAAGAATGAGTTGCACCATCTAGATTTTTTCTTTTCATCTACCTGTTAATGATAGTAGCTACTTCTACTCAATGGTAGGTAGTAAGTGAAATTATGCGATGTGTGTACTTCCTTAGAATTTTATTTATATTACATTGTTATATTATTATCTTGGTAGTTGGTAGATCGTTTAATATTTTAATAAAAGAATATATACCAGAGCAATCTCACTATTTAATTTTTTATATTTTATAATATGGAGCTTTTGAAAGATTACAAAATACAAAAAACCATGCAATCTATATTTTGTATTCCTTATATCATTGTTGTATTTTTAGATGAATATGGCGATAGAGGCAGAAAGATCTATATTATAAAATATAAGAAATTAAATAGTGAGATCGTCCTGGTATATATTCTTTTATTGTTATGTTATTTTTAAATAAAAATGTATTCTTACAGGGAGTGAGAGTGGGAAGAGCTCATCAGAAGAGTTAACAGCAGGACAGGAAGCTCTTGAGACAACTACTGTTACATCCACTGCTGGTTCTAAATTAATTTTTTTATTAAATATTTTATGTGGTTATTAAGCAGGATATTTGCTTAAAGGCTTCAACCCCAAAAGATTTTTAATACTTTAAATGTTACATGTAGGACCAAAAAAAATTTTTTTCCAGGTCTGTTGGTCAACGCCTAATGCGTTTGAATGCTCAAATCCCAAGTGCCCATAGTTCTTTTCACAACTCGGGACGAATCCGCACCCCTGGTCTGGGAAAATAGCCTGATAGGCTCAGAAGAGGAGGGAAAAAAGTTTTTTGATATTAATTAAAATTTAAAAATTATTTATATTATCTTTAGATATCCTAAAAATAATTAAATAAAAAAATTCATTAAATTCTTTAATCTTAAATTTTAGGCTCTAGGTCAGCAATAATGCCTATTAATTAAAACTTCTATTTTCGAACCATTATGGCCTCTCCGTGCCATTATCAAGGCATTCTGCAACAACGGTCCTGTCATTTATCGAAATATTTTTATATATGTTTAGATTTAAACCAACATATCCTTATTTCATTTCTGTAACTGATTATATAATTATCTACTTAACTGATATTTAAAATTGTACAACTTTTTCTTATAAAATAAATATGAAATTAGTGATTTTACGTAAATAATTATTTGCATTGGTGCGAATTTCCTATTTTTATTCATTCTACTAAATGTAATCGTTTAATTAATTACAAAAGATACATGGAAATCTACTAAATTGGGCTTCATAAATATAAAATAAATTGAAATCATGAATTGAACGGGCTTTACGGCACCATCAATTTAATGGTTTATTAAATTAGAATTTAATGGTTCATAAGAATTTAATGGTTATTAAAAATTTTATAGATGTAAATCAAATAAAATGTTGTTGCAGAATGCCTTGATAATGGCACAGAGAGGCTATAACATCTGAAAAATAGAAGTTTTTAATGAATAGGCCTAATAAGACCTATTCATTAAAAACTTCAGCAATAGCTGATCTAAGACCTAAAATTTAAGATTAAAGATTGGAATGTTTTTTTTTTTTTTTTTTTTTTTTTTTTTTTAATTATACTTAGGATATCTGAATGTAATATAAATAATTTTTAAATTTTAATTAACATCAAAAAACTGCTTTCCCTCCTCTTCCGACCTATTACCAGGCTATTTTCCCAGACCAGGAGTGAGGATTCGCCCCGAGTTGTGAAAAGAACCATGGGCACTTGGGATTTGAGCAACACATTAGCCTGCTCAGCCAAAAGGCCTGCAAAAAAAAAAAAAAAAAAAAAAAAAAAAAAAAAATGGGTCCTACATGAATATTATTAAAAATCTTTTGGGGTAAAAACCTTTAAGCAAATATCCTGCCATACATCTAAATTTATGAATCCATCTCTAAATAATTACAAAAACAAGAATAATTTTTAAAAATAAAAGAAATTCTGAACAGTTTAGATTTGTGGAAAGAAGAATATGAAATGATAAGTTTGGATGCCTCATCGTTGTTCACTAGCATCTCGATAGATGAGTGCATAAAAATTCTAGATACTAATTGGGAACATATTAAATACAATACGCATGTTACAAAATTAATAATTTTATATTAATATTTGTCAATATTTGTTCTATAATGTCCATTACCCTAGTGGAATTGATCTGAACAAATTAATTTCCTCTGAGTATAAAAAATAATCTAGACCTATGCTGAATAAAAAGTATACTTATGATTTATTCTTAATTGTAAATAAAAATCAATAGAGATCGCTGGATGTTTACTTCATGGCGGTAATTCTTAATGATTGTTAACTTTCCAGTATCATTTATCTTGTGGATCCATCTGGATCCACACAGAAAACTTCCTTATAACTGGTGAAATCTTTCTTTTTAAGAAGCTTCATCAACTCTCAATATCACTATGTGATAAACGGGTGTTATCTCGAGAGAATATTTGTGGCCTACACCCAGCATATTTTTTGGTGTTTTAAGCTCTCTGTTGCATTGGCGACTGAGGGACCCAACCATTGACCTCTCTGCTGACATCTGGGACTTCCCATTAGGGTGCGTAGTTCATATTCAGTATCTGGTATCATTAGCTTCAAGATTTTATGGAAACTGGTGTATTCCTGCAATTGGACCGACCATTCCTCAAAAAAAGTTTTCTTTTTCTGGTACTAGACAGCTGCTGAGCAATCAACCAGTTTGTTGAAGGAAGGTCTTCCTTTAGGCAGCGGATACAACCCCTAATTTTAATTTTTGATTCCTAATCCACAGTATCTGCTTAGAGCATATAAAATTGTCATAGATGTGTTTGCAAGTAGGCCGATAGCTTGACACTTCTGGGAAATATAACAAGCATTTAATAATTATAATAACCCATTAAAATTTACCATAGAATAAGCTATTGTCAATAAAATTAGATTTTTAGATACAGAAGTGTCCATGAGAAACAAATTACTCACAAAAGGACAAAAAAAAAAAAAGGGGGGGGGCTTACACTAATAGAATGCTCAAAATCATCCTAATACTGTATACTGTAATAATACTGCAACTTCCTTCTGTAGTATTCGTATGTGCTCCTGCTATTGGATCATGTGAGTGTTTAGAGAGTTTTGACTGTTCTGTATTGGTTCTGAAAACCTGATGATACTTGGTTTTTCAGTTACGGTTTTCTGGCTACGTAATTCTAATAGGAAAGGAAGTTCTGTAAAATATTTTCATATTATATATGTTATACAGTCAAACCTCGATGTGTCGAACTTTAATTAGTCAAATCCTATAATGTGTCAAACAGAATCTCTTGTCCCAAGTCATTACACCTGAATTTCACCAATAAGTCGATTTCAGGCCCAAAACTTGACATATTATGTAAAAAAAATTGAACTGAAAATAGAGGGGACTTCTGGGACCTTTCACTTAAATTCACAGGAAATGAACTTTTGAAGGTCATCAAATCAAACTCCCATTGTTAACCTTTTTCCTTTGTGTACACCCGTCACTTGTTGGTTATTCAGTTTTAGCAGTTGTTAGCAAAGGTACAGTGATTGTTTAAACTTTGTCAAATAGCAATAAGTTAAAATTGATTCGCGAAGATGAGAAACAAGAAAGAAGTCTGACAATTATGACTGTTGAATTCGAAATAAAGAAAAGATAGTAAAGTCATTGGAAGACAAAAAGATAATAACAAAATAATTTGCAATACATTGATGTTGGCTCTAAAATTACAAGCTCCGGTCAGTCACCTTTATATACATGTATAATCAACATACATTTGTTATAATATATTGAGACGATTTAATCTGAATGTTGGGTTCATTTTTCCCATTTACATGTAGATAAGTCGGATGATAACCTTGATAAGTCAACATTCAGTAAGTCTAACGATTTTTCACAGTCCCTTTAAGATCGGCTTATCGAGAGTTGACTGCATTAAATTATTTTTTATTTACTTTTAATTGTATATTTGTTGTTATAGGCATGGGCCAATCCAGTAGCAAACCTAGCTTACCCCAATCAATTGCTGCATCATCTCCTCACACAAGCTCAATTGAAAAGACTGATGATGAACTATTATTTCATGGGATCTATATTCCATCAGACAGTGAGCATGTCAAGACATCAGGTTCAATTTTTTTTTGTCTAATATTTCATAATCTATATGAATTTATCATATATATATATATATATAAATTCCCAATGCTTTTTAGCATTAGTTTTTAAAGTACAAAATTTTATTTCACTTTGCCATCAAAACCATTACTGACCCAAATCCATGACTCCACCATAAGCCATTTGCCAGCGACTTAAAA
The DNA here is from genome assembly GCA_911387785.2 of Aelia acuminata. Taxonomy (NCBI): domain Eukaryota; kingdom Metazoa; phylum Arthropoda; class Insecta; order Hemiptera; family Pentatomidae; genus Aelia; species Aelia acuminata. Next base: position 21,428,618 of record OU426980.1, read on the forward strand.
TCCTTTAATTTTCTTTGGTCATGAAAATAATATTGGAAACCATGAAAAATTGACTGCTTTTTATAAGTGAATATAACTTTTCTCACAACCAGTATACTCGGGTACAAACTTTTCACACTCGACTTTGTGGTGTTGTTTTTCTGAATCCTCTGTTGTTTCTATTGTCCTGCACTCTGAAGAATTGTATGCACATTTTGGATGTAAGTGGTCACTGCAGCTAACAAAGCGATTTGTCTGAAAGCTCCTGCAGAGTTGTATGTTTCACATAATATTTTCCTTCGTTCAGGCATAGTGGTTACCATTGGAGTGCCAGGGCATTTCTTTGTGTCATCCTTACCTCCCAGTCTTAAATAATTTCTAATCATGTGTCTTCACCGGTATTGAGCTCTAACAATTATTGAAATTGCTCAATTTTTTCGCGTAAGGTTTTAATTATTCACAGCACATTTCCTCTAGGCATTTCAAAATTTATTAATTTATTACTAAATAGTCCAGTAATCAAACAAACAAAAAATTAATTCAATAGCACGAACATTGTGATTGGAGATTTCAGAAAAGACTGAGGAGCCTATATGTTTGTTGCACATGAAAAAGCCCTATAAGAAAAAAAAGGATTGGAAAGATAACTGTGGGGGGATTGATACGTTGATATAATAATCTACACACCAAATATGTAAAATAATTATAATTATTTTCTATTTAATTATTCTTGTAACTGAAAAATTATGGGGTGGCCTATCATTTTGTCTCGAAGTGTATATATATTTCAAAATATATTAATTTATATTATATGTATCAGTTTTTTATGGTTGGTTTCTGTGTTAAGGCCCCTTTTTATTTATCTTGTTATAAAATCATATTTTTTTGTATTTTTGTCTGTTCTCCTTCACATTTAAAGGTCAGGATGGGCTAAGGCCCAGTTGCAGTTAATACATTGATTAAATCAAACATTCTCTATTAAATTCAATCTAATTAAAACTTAGGTATAATTCAGTTTTGGGTATAGTTGCTTTAAGAGATTCTTAATATGAGTTAATTAACAGGAAGTAGCATGTGACATCATCTTCGTTGTGGTGTATTTTAATAAGGACATTTTCCTTTCAAGGAATGCGGGATTTATTTTGAAATTTTGCACCTGCTTGTTGTGTAGTGCTTCATCTTTACACTTTCACATGTAAATACCCTTATATTGTACATTGAAGTGTATTAATATGGTCTCCTTGGAATTGCTGGAAACTTGCAGTAGAAAAATACCTCAAAGTGGTCAGGAGGTTCAGGGGGTTTCATTTAAAATAAGATAAAAATTTAATATTTTTTTTTTTAAAATGTAACAATATGTGAGAAAAAAAAAAAGGTAATAAGAAATGAAAAAATCTTAAAATTTGATAAGTAAAAAAAAAACTATATAACATGCATATTAACAGCTACCTCGGGTTATCTATTTTTTACACAATTACATAACAGTAGCAATCACAAAACAAAACATTTCTGATTTTATGAAAGTTTCATTGGGAACTTCTCCCATGTTCAACACTTGAAATCATTTTGCTATACCCATTAGATATTGTTTTTGTTTTTTACATAATTCATTTTAAGGTTACAGCTTTTTGAAAAAGTAAAATATAAGAAATAACCCTTTAATTTTTTTTTCTGTGTATAGGTATCATTTTTTATCTTTTCATTAATCCTGATTCATTTAGTTTTATATCTACTCGGAAACTTTGAAGCATTACTAGCTTCATTTATTAGAGTTTCATAGATGCTTGTTCTGAATTTATTATAAGATTTTTGATAGCTTAAAAACACTATTAATACATAAAAATCTCGTGCATGCGCGCAACACACATCTTTCACTTACCAACTTAGATTAGAAATTGGCGTGTTTTGTTAATTGTCATTTCTCAAAGTCACACATTTTTCTACATTCATATGTTATTTTTGTTTTTATTTGCTATCTAATGTACACTAAAATTTTTACTTGTTATAATTTGGCAATGTAAGCATAATACTCCATTGTGTCTCATTTTATAATTCTCTATTTAGTTGTTGAAAACTTCATATAGTTACCATGGAAACAAATAATTTCCTTTAAATATGTATGTTTCAAAACATGTTGACAACTCTTTCCCATGAACAGAACGTCTTTAATGGTCTGTCATTAAAGGGTACTGCGCATACATGGGTTCAACTTGTTTTAAGAGTTGTCAGATTTAAAAATTTTCTTTTTTTCTCCAGTATTCAGCTTTTGCTTTCAGATGAATTATTTGAATATTTTGTAATTGGCTTTGAAATGTTTACATTTGACTTGTAAACAAAGAGTTACAATTGACTTGTAACGAGAGGGTTTCAATTTACTTGGAATAGGTTACATTTGAGGTGGAAATGGTTATAATTGAGTGGAAAAGGTATATATTATTTTAGATAAAATGTTATAATGTATACTGTGTTTCTTTATTTTGTTTTTACACTTTTGATCTTGTACCGCTTATGGGAATGTATGTATTGGTAGTATAAGTAAGGTTAATAAACAATTTTGATCTTTTCGAAATGAAGAATTCACAATTGATTTTTATTAATTTTTTTTTTTAGATATTTTAGTTTACACTGATAAAAATGAAGCTCTCCGTTTCCTAAAACAAAACAAGAAGGCTCGAATGAAATCTTTTTCGTCTAAAGAAGAGGCTGTTCATTTTGCCACATTAGGTGGTGTGAAATGTGTCATCGAAAATTTCAGTAATCCTGAAAAGGCATTTTACAGAGGGCCCAAATCTCAAGATTTAGTGAAATTCAGAAAGGCTATTGAGGCAGCAGATTTAGATTTAGTGAAAAAATTAATAGAGGAAAATCCTCGTTACTTAATCAGTAGCGGTGATACTCCTTCTATCCTACAGGTTATACTTTATTTTATTAATTAGTTTTTAATGAAATAATTTCATTATGAAATTATAACCCATTTTTTTAAAAAGAAAGTCTAATATGTGATAATTATTGTTCAAGTTTAAAAATAGTTGGATAATATTATTGAAACCTCGTAGTAAATTAAGTATTGCAACTTGGAGTTAATTTTACCAAACAAGGTTTTTTTTACTAACACCAAAAAAAAGTAATGTCCCCATTGTAAGTTATATATATATTTTAATACCAGGGTAATCCCAAACAGTTAGGTCTCTTATTTTTTACTAATTAAAAGAAATTCTTTTAATAGTCTTTATATTTTTAAAGGTTGAACATTCACTTAATTTTTTTACACAGTCCTCCAGCCAGTAAATTTAAACAATAAAAATGCATTTTTTTTTTTTATTTGTGATGATTTAAATATTTTCTTAATATACAGAGCATTAATTATAATTTTTTATTGATGCATTTTTGTAGAGGCTGTGGGAGCTTTTCTATGCCCATGCCATAACAGATGTTGAACCTTTTTCACCTCATTGTTGGAGCTGAATGTCTTTCCTGCTTCTTTTTAGCTTAAAGAAGAGGAATTTCACCAATACTGGCATGGTTGTTTCATCTCTCGTTTGAAATGAAATACCCAGGTTTTTTCACTTTTGGCAAAAGGACTTCATCTCCATAAAGTCTTTGTTATCTTCACAGCAGCCAAAAAACTCAGAAAGAATTGACATGTTACTGTTTCTAATGATCTTTCAGCGTTTGTGGAACATATTGCCTGCAAACCTTCTGTTATTGCAACTTTTCGGATCCTGTTATAGTGTTTTGGGACACCTTCTGGAACCGAAATACCATCTTCACCTTCACGCATGGTTTCTGTGATCATCTGAACTGTCTTGTTTAAATTGATGGTCTCCTTTTACTTTATTCTTCTTCCATTTGTATTACCACGTGTATATAAATTCTCCATGTGTATATAAATTCCTTGGCCTGCACATTTGCCTTTTCTCCCCATCTCTTGCATCAGTAACATAGATCTTTACTTGCATCTCACTTTAATGGCCACTCTTCTATTGCTCGTTCTGATAGCAAGTCCAATCCATTTCAGTTTTTGTATATTGTGAAAGAGGAGATGCTGAGTTCCATGTAGAGCATGTACAGTTCATGTTTTTTTCTTTATCACTGTTAACAATTCTCACATTGGATCCAATAGTTATGCTCTTTTAAGCCTGCCCAGCAGGTTGATGTCTTTTTTCTTGGGAGTCAAGGTTTCTACATTGTATGCAACAATTATTGGTTTTAAATAATATAAAATTGGTGACATAGCTGACAAGTTAAATTATTAGTATTCTTTACATTGTGAAATAGGCTCTATTCCTCTGCTCACGTTTTCTTTCTCATAGAGGTTCTCATGGATAATAGAATACAGGTAGCGAATGCTTTTGACCAATTCAATGCTATGTCTTATGATTGAGTCTGTAAACTCCCTATACTATAATATGAATTTTTTTTACAGGAGTAAGGTCTTTGACATTAAATAAATGAATAATGTGTGGATTTCATTCTTGGCAGTGACAGTCAGCAGGAATTCAATTCTCAATGGCTGCCAGGCATACTCTAAGCGTCTCTGTTGGGGGGACATGTTTAGATAGCGGTGGGTGGCACGATCATAGCAGTTTTAAATAGCCCCTCTAAAATTTCTGCTACGCCCCCATCACTATGAGAACTTACTTTTGGGATTACGCTCTTAGTATAAAACCTGGGCATAAGTTAAAACATTTTTGCTTATTCCAAATAGCCCCATTATAGTTGAGTTATAATATTTTCAGGAAGAGTTACATGTAAGTTTTTGTATCATACTTTAAATTTGTATAAAGATTGAAAGTTTTTTCAAGCTTTCAAAAGTTGTTATGCTGTTCACTATCATAAGCTATCATATTGTAAAGAATTAGGACGGCTTTTATATCTATCATCTAATGGGATTGGTTGGTTAATCCACAATTGCTACTTTTTGGAAAAAAAGAAAAAGAAAAAAGTAAGCTATAAAAACCCTATTTCAAGGTAGCTAACTGACTGAATTTTATTACTTTTTGATGTGCTTCTTCATTTCCTTATCAAAAGGCATGTAATTCATCCAGCCTTATCAGTAATTGGCTATTTCACGCTATAGACTAATCGGTATAGCCAGTTATTTTTTAGCCAGTAATTCTAACAAAGTAAATACTGGAGTTTTTCATTTTTTTTTTTTTTTTGTTTTTATTATAAGTATGTTTATAATCTATGGATTATTAATTATAATTTTTCCTGTCTTCTGAACTTAAAGTAAGTATGTTTGTTGCAGGAAGGATCGCGTTATAATGCTTTGCATGTAGCTGCGAAATCATACTCTGCTATCATGTGTTACTACTTTCTGTCGGTTATATCTAACCCTCAGTTTTTTCAACGGCTCTATGGAATAAATCACTCTAACATTGATGAACGTATTAATGTTTTACTCGATCTGTATTTAAACATGCCTGACAAAGGGTGTAATGAAACACCTTTACATTTTGCAAGCAAGCTTGGAGCTCTGGAAGTAGTTAAAGTTCTGGTTTGTTATCCACAGTGTGATAAAACAAGACGTAACAGGGATGGACTAATGGCTATTGATGTAATGTATATTTTATTTATTTGATTCTACTATTAAGTTTTGCATTTGTCTTATTAATTAAAAATATTTTAACTGCTATTAAAAAGTAAATCAGTCATATTTTTCTTATAATATTTAATGATTCCCTACAATATTGCCAATTAGTGTTCACCACTGCAGTTCTAATATATATTATCTATTATCTTTCTCTTTTTTCTTATAAATGCAGTATCCAAATCCATACTGAGCTAATTATCTATACACTTAATCATCAAAATTTTTAATTTGATATTTTTATTTTATCCTTTCTTGTTACACTTAATATTTTATGTTTTAATTTTATAGTTTTCCAAAACTCTGAAATATGTTATTATAACTATTTTAAGAGATGTACTACAGTCAAAATAGTTTATAACGAACTTTAAGGGACTGGTGGTTTTTGCATTTTGCAGCCAGTGTTCTCTTTGAGCAGTGTTATTGGTTATAACGAACCTGTTTTCTGTAAACGGTATTACACTGGTAAATTCAGTTTATTTGGTCTGTTAAAATATGTGACTTAATCCTTATATATATGCATATTAAACAATGTAATTAATAGGGTGTATAAAAAAAAAAAAAATACATAATAGATAGAATTAATAATACAAAATAGTGTAGAGGAGAGTAAATGGGATGAAAGGAGGGAGAAATGTGTCAACATAATAAAAATTTATTGTTATAAAAAATAATAAAAATTACAATAGTAATAATAATAAGGACCTCTACAGTACCAGAATATTGGAAGAAACAACTAAAGAATATTTAAAATCATAACCTGATATTATAATCACAAAACCAGATAAAATAAATCAAACCGTGTCCATTAGTAAAGATGATTACATTGCTGAAACAAAAATTTTATTGAATGATGATTTAACATTCAAACAAGTCGGTATCAGTCTAAGAAACAAATAATGATAGGCACAAACATATTATTAGGAAAACTCGAACAACAAAAAATTATATATAGACACTAAAACATACCTTAAACTCATAATAAATTCTCTGACATTACCTAAATTATAATCATTAGTTAAAAATCACAAAATTAGTAACCCTGTTAGACCTTTAGTTTCTTTCATTAATTCATTCTCCTACCTACAAACTATCTAAATACTTTAGATAGGGCAAATATATTAAACCACCTGTCCACCAATAAATACAACAGGTTACCATACAGTTTTATTAGACGCTTCTTCATATTTCAGTAATATTTGCATCACAAAAATAAAAACATTGAAAAACTTGGCATAAACTTCAAACAAACACGTCACTTCCCAAAAATCAATTACTCACCTTATGCACTGATAGGGGTTATTTTCAATGTAATGAAACATTTTATATTTAAAAATATTGGTGCCCAATGGGATCTCCTACTGCTCCAATTTTAGCCGACATATATTTAGAGGATCTCTTAGACTAAGAGAACTTATACCCATAATCCTGTTTAACATCCCATTCTTATTTAAATACGTTTATGACATTCTGACTGCGATACCAATGGACGGAAATAATGAAGAAATAATTTTTGCAGACTTTAATAAATATTCATAACGATTAAATTTTATTATAGAATTAGTAAATAAAATACTCTTTCTTGATATACTTTTAGTCTGAAACCCTAATGTAACAATATAAACAAAATGGTGGCAAAAACCCATATGTTCCGGAAGATACTTGCATTATAATGGCCAATGTCTCAAACAGTATAAAATTAACATGGCAAAAAATTTAATAAACCATGCAGGCAAATTATCCACTGAAAATTATAAACAAAAAGCGGAAAATAAAGTAAATCTTCTTATAATCAATGGATATCGACACAGACTCATTAGCAATTTACTAAAAGAAACACAATTACATTAAGAACAGCATGAAACAAACAGTAAAAATGGGCCTTGATGATCTAAGGGCTTTACACCTCTAAGCCATAACAAACAACGAACAAACAGTAAAAGATACTACACTATTCCTAACATATAAACACTATCAGAAAGGCTTGCTAAAACACTCACAAATAACACTAATAAAACTGATTACACTATCACATTCAGTAATACATCCACCATACCGAAATTATCCAGTAAAACCAAAGTTACAGATAGATTAGAATTACAGACTAATATAGTTTATGAAATACCTTGCGAAGATAATGTGGAAAATCATATTTCGGTCCGTCGGAATAATATAACGACGTATCTATCAACAAAAATATAGGTACAGCACTTCTATAACTAAAAACCCTTACAAACTGGACCAAACAGCTCTCACTATGCATTAGAGGCAAACAAATCATTTGTTTAAATTTGATTCTTCTAAACTAATACATCGTGAAAATAATAATTTTAAACGGAATATTAAAGAAATAATAACCATAGAAAAATATAAAAATCGCGCAAGTAACTATAAATCAGATGTCCTATATAAATCTCAGCACGTGTTATTTAAACTTATTACACTCAAATTAACTTTACTAATTATACATTTAAATAATAAAATACATCACAGTAATAAACTATGATAAGATTTTAATAACTTATGCATCTAATGTAATTCCCGCATACCTGTCAAAAACCGATTATTTCAAAAGGTCAGGAAAAATCCAAGAACCCTTTTCCACCTTTTCCCTCTTTTCCTTTACAGCTTGAGCTTGTTATATGTTATAGTAATGTAGTTAGTTTCTATACATCTATATGGTTTATATAGCCATATCCATTAGCAACATTGGAAGTATATTCTTACATTTTTATCATTTGAGTTATATAGTCATACAACCTATGTATTTTATATATTTATATTACTTTTAACTTTAGTGTAATTTTACATGTATAACTCATATGATTGTAATCAAATCCATTTGTTCGTTGTAGGGTATGATTATGAGAACAATATATCTTGAAACGTCATCATAATATAGTTTATATAATATTAGGAAGTTTATGTTTATTCATATTAAAATTTTAAAACAAATCAGCAAAATTTTTATTCAAAAATAATGTTCAGGATATGAGTTTTTTTTTTTAATTATCAATTTCAAACCCTATTTATAGATTATCAGCCTTTCAATCACTGAAAAAAATAATAATATATATATTGAAATTTCCCTGGCAAATTCTGTTTTGTATGTCATAGCAGGTTTGATATCTCTACTATTAATTGGATGTTTTAGATTGCTTGCAACAGAGCTCCAGAACACCTAATGTGTAACAAACCTGAAATTATTAGAGCTCTTGGGACTTTATATTATATTCCCATATTGAGGTCCGATGATAATGCTCTACAGCCATTAGTGGGCGAGCCATTTACACCTTGCAATCCTCCTGTAAGTTTCATTTTATTTATTTTCAGTTATATCCTATTAAATTGTCATGACTACTCTGCATATTGTTTTAAAATCATTGATTATTATGACCTCCAAGGTTTAATGACAAAAATGTTTTATCTGGTGATTCATAAGTCTATTTTAGCATAGTTTTTAATGGATTTCATGAACACTGCTGTAGTGACAGTTAATTCTCAGAACTCCTAATGTCTTTTTTGGACATGAATAATTTTATTGCTGCTCTTTGTGTATTTCTTCAAAACTTCAAACTATAACAGGAAACAAAACTCAATAAAAATCGAAAAGTATTGATGTGCTAGTCAATGGTTTTTGAAACACTTCTCAAGATAAGTTTTTTTAAGAGTGGAACTACTTTCTGATTATATTTTTTCATTCAACAATATTTTGGAAGACACTATCGAATACCATAAATCAGTTAAAAACTCCTGTTTATAAATTTTGAATTTCGGTTTTCATTAGAAGTACACGTTTTGGGGTCCCCTAAGTCCAAATAACCAAATAATGAATGTGTGTGTGTGTTTGGTTTTATACCATCAACTGGTATAAACCATATTGAATATTGGCTGGTTTAACTGTAAACTGGACTGTATATAGGTAAATGATTATTGTGAATTAAAATAAAATAAATATATTCTTCTAAAGGAACAATGGTTGGGGTATGGGCCTGAAATATATACACTATTGTTAATGGTTAATTACATTTTAAAAATGTGGAATTATATCAAGATTTGAATAGATATGAGATGGTTGACGGGCTGATTGTAGAAAAGGATTAAATTAATTGGGCTAAATGTCGGTAGAATGAATTTGATGAAATGAAGTCCTCATTGCTGAATAAAGTGAATTACTCACGGTTTGTTTTGCTGGCAACTTCATTCTCCCTGGTCTTCTAATCCATGGTTTTCGAGAGGTTTGTTCCATGTTGGAACACACATATTGAATGTAAATTATTTGTTTTCATGGTAACTAGATGAAGTTTTCATAACAATAAATTGACCAAAAATCTGATGCCAAGGGGTGTTATGTTTGCATTGCTGTACTACCACAAATAAAAACTTTTATTTGATAGTAAAAATGTTATTGTTCTTTTGAGAGTAAATGAATAGAAAAATATGTGATGCTTAAATTGTTTACTGCAGTTTTTTTATGTGAAAGATATATGGTACAAAATAAATTTTAATAATTATATTTTAGTTTACAAACTTTGGTTTCATAATAGATTTTTGAATTAAATATAAGGTGGTTTTAGTGGGACAATAATTTTTATCAGTTTTTAGATAGGCATAACAGACAAAAATTTGAAAATTAAGTTTTAAGTTTTTTTTGTTTTATTTTTTAGCACGTTAGGTGCGGCGGCGTATTTTAGGGGTATCCTGAATTGGACAGTATCGGTCCCCAGGGTCCGACTGCTAGCATGAGCCACAGACGATATCGGATGTTGGGGTCCAATGGGTATACTTTGACGAAAGCGTTACCTTTTGATTAAAAGGGAATTAAATGAGCGTCTAAAGGGCATTATCTCTTGGTAAGGATTGGAACAAGACATAATAGGCGCAGGACAGGCCAATACAGGATTTACGCCATTCTTTATATTATCGGACCTCGGACTCCGATTCTAAAAAACAACAGAATTTCAGCTGTTAGCAACATTTTCTGCACTAAAATGCAATAACCTCATTAAAAATTGACTAAATTGAGTATTTGAAGTGTTCTGACTTTCGGACATTTTCATGTGAAAATCGGCTGTTAAGAAGGGAATGTAAGACATCGGACACTGGGGACCGATGCCACACCTAACGTGTTAATGTGGCCATGTGCTCCTTGACTATCTCGGGTCTATTGTGCACCCAATTTAATGCCTGAACCTATTTATTCTAATGATAGTCTAATGATCGTTAGTTATTCTAATGATATCAGTAAATTTTATAGAGCTTGTTGGGTCGACCAGATCATTTTAAATCGATCACGCCAACTGATCTAGCTGTCTCACTCTTATTTCAACAGAATCTGCACAAAGGTGATTCTGCTATCATTTGAATTCTTAGTTTTACAATGTGTTACGGTTTACAATTGCTGTCCCTTTTTCAAGTACATTCCAGTCAAGATTTAGTAAGTTGTTATATCTTTTAACTGATTGGTTGTTCCCCAGGTGGCAAAGTTCCACCAGCTGACCCAGCTTTCATTAGGTTTTTTGGTTTTCTTGCACCTCCCGCAGCCTTTCACCTCTGCGACCAAGACAGGTAGGTCTTATAGTGAGGAATAAATCTCTTTCCACATATATAATTAAAGGCCTATTTACACTCATCAGTGACGGCTGTTAGGCTGCAGGGGTGTCTCTATTGCGGAAATATTTTTTTCGGACCTGTAGCTGCCTGTCATATGGGTCGTCCGTTCGGGTAAGCCCGTCTCACCCCTTTTTTTTACCTGCTAAATTTTTTTTTTCTGTCCCTTATCCCTCCCCCGGCTACCGTCAGGAGTCTTGAAGGACATATTTACCATTATTAATTTTGAGTTCTAGACGTTCTGAGCGATAGTCCTCTGTGTTTTATGGTGATATTCACTGTTTTATTTCGCTATTATTTCTCAAGTTTTGGTGTTAGTATGTCACGAAAAGTGTTCATTGATAAGGAGATTTGGGAGATTTTGAACGAAAGTTCGGAAGAGGGCAGTCTTTCTCTGGAGCCCATGGAACAAGAAATTAAAAACAAAATGAAATAATAAAAAAAATTCCTAAATCTGAGGGTGGCGGTCCGAAGCCCGCATCTAAGAAGAGGATGGGGAAGTTTTTTATCCACCTAAACATTGATAAATTATTGAAATATTACTTCAAATAAAAAAAGAATATTACTTATTAAAAATTAATTAAATTTAAGAAAATATGTATATAAAGTAAAAACATTATTATATTATTGTTCATTATTACCTTCTTAAATCACGTAATCTGTTATTGCAATCGATAATCTAGCATTTTAATTTATTGAAATAACGATAAAGGTATTATGGAATTATATAAAATAAATAAAACATTAAGAAATAGTCGGTGAAGTTTATGAGGAGTTAAAGAAGTTGAGGCAGCCAGCGGCGGAGAGTGGCTTGCATACCTTAGCTTGGGAAGTGTAAAAGCTTACAGAGCCGCTTAGCTTCTCAGTGCAACTTTCGTTCCGAGTGCTTAGCTGTTAAAGGCTTAAAAACATAATTTAAACTTTTTAAGTAATTTTTTAACTTTTTTTTTTAATTTTTTCAAAAATTATTTTTCACTGAATATGTTCTCATTAGTGTGACCAAAAATGCCAAGTTTTAATTTTTTTAAACTTTTATGAAACATTTTGGAATATCAAACGCTACATAGCTCAAATACTATTGGTCCTAGAAAGAGGTGTTTTGTGCCACATTTTTATAATTGCAAGGGCTTTAATTTGGCATGTAACTTGTTTGCAGTACTTAAATGTTTATCATTCATATATACAGGGTGTCCCCAAACCAAACGGCCAAACTTTAGGGATCAATAGAGGATCGAAAAGCTAAGACAAAAAAGTCCTCTGGCATATGTCTCGTTTTCGCTTCGTTTTTGACAAAATCGCAAAAAACTAAAAATAGTTGTGCAAAAATTGTATTTTAATTTTTTTTCAATAATGTATTTAAATTACAAAAATATACTCGCTTTTTGAGTAAGCTTTATTTCTTAATTTACTCCTCGTAAATTAAGAAAAGATGAATATTCTCACGCTTTCGTTATCAATAAAACATCTAGGTTGAGTGTTTAAACTTAAATAGAAAGGATTAAAATGTTAGCCATTATACTATTGTTTTAATCCTTTTTTGGGAGAAACCAGCCTCGCATTCTCACATTAGTGGTGTTGCTGGTAGTGTTCAGTGAAGTTGACAAATATGGCTAGATTTACCAACTCTGAATACGCGGACATAGTCTACGTCTACGGATTCTGAGAAGGCAATGCATGTCAGGCAGTTCGGGAATATCGCAGATGGTTTCCTGACCGAGAAACCCCACACAGAGGTGTTTTTACCAGCATTTCAGAAGGCTTCGAGAGACTGGGTCCTTCTCATGTTATTGTGGTGGAAACTGTATGCAGGCTCCGATGGAAGCCGGCCTGAGGCGGAGGGAGTGGATACTGCGGCAATTCAATACCCTGGTACAAGCGTCCGGGGAGCTGCTTCAGTTCTTGGCATACCAAGGGTAACCATTTGGCGCACATTAAGGGCTGACCGCAGGCATGCTTACCATGTACAAAAAAAAAAAAACTCGCCGATTAAATTTTTTTAATTGGTACAAAAAAAAATTGCAAAACGATGTGAACTTAAGTTCGAAAGTAATCTGGACTGATGAAGCGACTTTTACTCGTGCAGGCATATTCAATCAAAGAAACTACCACCTTTGGGCACATGAAAATCCATGCGCTGTTAGAGAATTTCACTACCAGCATGAGTTTTCTGTAAACGTGTGGGTCGGTGTTTGTAATAATGGCATCATTGGTCCCGTATTTTTACCTGCTCGATTTAATGCTGAAAGTTATCTATTCCTCGAGAATGACTAAGGGCACTTTTGGATGATATTCCTTTGGAAAGAAGGCTTGAGAACTGGTTTTCAACTCGATGGTTGTCCTGCACATTACAGAAGGGTCGTGCGAGACTGGTTGGACATCAACTACCCAGGTCGCTGGATAGAACGAGGTGGACCGGTGCCTTGGCCTCCATGGTCTCCGGACCTCACGCCACTAGATTTCTTTGTAAGGGGATACGTGAAAGAAAATTTCTACCGAGAGCCTGTCCGCACAAGGGATGATCTCATCGAGAGCATTAGAATGGTTTGCAACCAGCTCACCGCAGAATGTTTAGATGCAGTGCGATCTGTAAGTACACGATTTGATGCGTGTATTGCAGCGAGAGGCCAGCACTTTGAACAACATTTACATTGACGTTGCCGATAAATTAACTTTGTAATTTTAGAGGTCAAACCATCAAAATTTTCAGTTTTTTTTTCTTTCTCACTAATGTAGTCCCATATAAAAACTGAAAAATTTATGTTTTCCTAGTAAGAATATTTAATTATTTTATTATTTTCTAAATTTTTTTAAAAATTATTTTTATTATTTAAATTTTTAATTTTTTATCTTCAATTTTTTTTCATAATGTTATGTACTTTAAATAGGTAATTTTCTTTATTCCATGAATATGTTATAAAAAATTATTTATTATTTTTTTCTGAATAAAAAATTTTTTTTTTTTCAATTACCTTTCTATTAGATTAAGATTGAAACAATAATTGTATTGGAATAACAATTATTGTTAAAATTCATTCAAGGAATGAAATGCTCTGCCATGGCCTTAGCTAGTTTTTGCACAACTATTTTTAGTTTTTTGTGATTTTCTCGAAAACGAAGAGAAAATGAGGCATATGTCAGAGGATTTTTTTTCTTAGTTTTTTGATCCTCTTTCGATCCCTGAAGTTTGGCCGTTTAGTTTGGGGACACCCTGTATATATCATTTAGATATACACCAATGTGAATAATATACAGGGAGTCCCCAAACCAAATGGCAAACTTCATAACGATAATGAAAGCATGAGAATATTTATCTTTTCTAAATTTACTCCTCGTAAATTAAGAAATTAAGCTTAGTCAAAAAGCCAGTATATTTTTGTAATTTAAATACGTTATTGAAAAAAAAAATACACTTTTTGCACAACTATTTTTAGTTTAGACACCCTGTATATTATTCGGATTGGAACAATAAAAAATTGTGATTGGTACAAGTTTATTCTTTCTATGGGTTTAACTGTTTTCATAATTATAATTCTTCGATTTTTAAAATAATTATATGTAACTACAAAACAATTGAAATATATTTTCCATATGAGAAAATATATCTTTTTTTAAAAGATGAATTAATTCAATAAACAATATACAACTCAACTGTAAAGAAATCAGACTTATATAAATTTGTATTTAATTACCAGTTGTTTTCATTTCCTCTCCAATTTTATCCCAAATAGTGTTTTTGAATGTCCATGTACCTTGGATTTGCCAGATCGGTATATATATCCTGCAGTACGCACAGGATGCAAACGCACCAATTCAATGGGTTTTTGGTCATTCATTTTATGAATTATGAAAATCACTGTTTGAATCCGTCAGTGAAAAAATAAAAATATCGGTGAGGACTTACCTGAATTTCACTGATGGATCACTGACGGGGCACTGCCTTCACTGATACAGTACGGTTGTTTGGAAACAGTCTCATATGAAATACATTTAAGAATATCTTTTAATCCGCCAGATGGATTACGTGCCGGTGCCATCACTGATGAGTGTAAATAGGCCTTAACTTCCTTGGAGAATTTCCAATGTGTCCCAGAATCTGCACCACCCGGGGGGCACCACAAGAAGATGACAGTAGGGGTTGAAAGGTATTCTACAGCGAACACAGCACCAAAAAGTGAGTACAGCACTTCGTTCAGTGCTCTCCCATTTAGCGAGAAAGACTCCCGCACTCGTATTATCGCTTCAGCTCTCCCCTAACCCAATCTATTTACCCCCACTAGCTTTTAGTTACTGCGAGCCATAAATACCCCTATTATCGATTCCCCTCTAGGATATATTTACAAAAAACATTAAAAAAAACAAAAAAAGCTCTTGATGTAATTAGAATTTTTAAGGCCCCCCCAAAAAAACAATATAATAATAATAAACTGACCAGTAGGTTTCTTTTGTCACAATTTTTAAAAGGAATTCTGTTTATATAATTTATATATCTCCTATGTATTGATTTTCAGGAAATACTATCACCAACAAAGGTGATGCCTTCACTTGAAGTTAGAGCTCTTGCTGGCCCTATGACTGAGGATGAAGCAAAAACTTTCCGCAAAATGTGGAAAACTCCTCCACGAACTTCTAGAGATATTTTCAAAAATCGACCTGAGCTATCTGATCCGGAAAAAGGGTTGGAGAGAGTGGGAAGGTGAGCGAAGCTAAAACTCAATAATAATATTGGTAAATACTTTGTAGAACAACCATCCTTCTTTGGCTGCGGGCCAAATTATGGCTTCATGAACTAGAGAAAGCCAGACCCCCTTCTATCTATCAGGAAATCTGGTTATGAAGAATTCTAAATTTATGAAACTTTTTTTTTTTTTATTTTATCGTATTCTGGGTCTAATTTAGTCAGACCAGCGTGTTTTCGCATGCAAGGGAAATGAGGTAGTCAGTTTTCAGAAAAAAATCGTTACAAAAAGACCATCCTTGCCTCAAAAGATGCAACATGAGACATCACTGTTGGTAAATGATTTGTCTTACCTCGTAATTGAGTGTTTAATAAGTTTAGATGCACAAAGGAAAGAAAGATCAAAATGTCATTCAGTGACTTCAAGAAGTGGCAGGATGTTCATCATTTGTATTTAGATAAATTGAGACATTACAACAGTTTCCAAAACTTATCAAAGACTTTCCTCTTGAGAGCCTACGGACATTGATATGGAGAACTAGTTCTTTATGTCCCTCAATGTCTTTACCAAATATTTTCCTAAATTTTCTGCAATTTACGGCAATTTGTTGATACCCTGGACAACTGTTTTTATTGATGGAGAATAATATCAGTTCCTTGGCACAAAGTTCTTTTTGAACGTGAATTGATAGCTGAGCAGATGATTTGTTGTGACAACTTTAGTCCAAAGCCAATGAAAAATATACGTAAACGAAAAGTTTAGAAATTACATGCGAGTTCATATCTTCTTCCTGCCATCTCGTTGATTCATTGCATTATCGTATTTCAAGAAAGAGCAATTTCATCTACTAGATTAATAATTGTTACATTGTTTGCCTATTTTGCCTAGATTTTTAAGCAGAGCTTGATTGCATTCTCTCCATCTCTGTATGGTTTAATTTTTTGTGCTAGTAGCAAAGAGATCTCATATGAAGCAGTTACCATTGAATTATATAATTTATAGCCACTGCAATATTTCCACCACATATCAAACACGCACTGTTTTTGATACATTTGATCCCTAAACAGAAAACTTTTTCCCAATTGTTAAACACTCTCATTTCAATGTGGACAGCCACATATTCGTGGGAAATTACGGTTTATTCTATTTTATTCCTTATTATTTATTGAAACCTTATCAATTATGATTTAATAAAACTATAAATTTAACTTAATTATTCAAACTATTTTGATACGAGTAAGATTGATCCTTATCCTAAGATTTATCAAAACTAATTGATTGATTGATCCCGGGTGAGATCCCAGAGGCCAAACCTTACGCGGAGGGTGAGATCGCGTAGGGCCACACATGGAAGGCCTTGCGGGCGAAATTCGTTTGAAGGCATTACATATGTAACAGTGCTATACAGTATGCTTAACCTGTTCGCTGCGGAACAGTTCAAGGCTTGACTTTGAGTGGGTGCTACGGGGCTGCCGCTTGAGCAAGTTGAGCAAGCGCTGAGTTCTTTTCGCTAGTTTTTCATCGCAAATTCATCATTTCCGATTTTAAAAAAAAATAAAAAAATCATCCTCATTATATCCGGACTTTAGAAATTTGGACCATTGGTAGTGTCGATTTTTTTTTTTTTTTCTTTTTTTCTTTTTTTTTAAAATAATGTTCTTGTGTGTGATACGTTTCAAAGCACGGCAATAAACACAAAGGTACTTCATAAACATCAGAGCAATACATCATTAATTTTCTATTTTTGTGTTTACTACGAACTATTCTGTGGGACTTGAACAGGTTGGCCTAAGCCAAACCAGGTATAAAAAGGTCTGGCCACTCAGACCTGGCATAGAATGACAAGGGAATGCCTGCGCTACCTACTGGGTATTCAAAGAGTCCACAGATTGATTTAGAGACCGCTAGATGCCGTTTCAGCAGCACAGAAATATGTGTGAGTAGCAGACGTTCAGAATCACAAATCTGTGATAGTAGCACTGGAGGCGCGCTCCCTTAAGCGCACAGATTTGTGTTAGTAGCACCAGAGGCACGCCTGCCCACCGCACATATCTGTGTTAGTAGCAGTTAAAGGGTTAATCTATTGAGATAAACGTATATCATCTTTTCATTGTTTCTTTCTTCATGAGATTTTTTTTTAATTACAATCAGTTTTCGTAAAAAAAAATTCTTTATTTTTTAATAAATTATTATTTACAGATATCAGAGTGGGCCTTGTTTTATCATCTTATTATCCTCCCCCCCCCCCCCCCCAAGCCTATAACCATTGTTTGTTCATTGAGTTTATGTCCAATCAATCTCTATGGCAGAACAGTTTCCTTTTTACTTCTGATACATCTCTACATCCTTTTAATAGACCATGAACCATCTTAAGGTTTTTAAATTCATTGATTTCATCAAAGGTTCAGCAATAAAATTAATTAATGTATTTTTATTATTTGTTTAGGAAGTTAGCCCACGAATTCCAGATTAATTGGAAGGAGTACTGGAATTTCTTGAATAGCTTTGTCGATTTAGCATCACCGGAGGGACTTAGCATGTTGGAAAATTATTTAAAACGAGAGTTTAAAAAGGTATGGTATTTATTATGTTTTATTAATCAATATCTGTTACTACAGTTCTTGTTTAGTGAGGCAGTAACCTATTTATGTTAAGGTTCTGCTGTATGTCATTGTTTTCATCAATATAGGACTTTTGCATCATTATTTATACACATCTTATTCTACACATGATTTTGACTCGGCCTTGCATTTCTTTTAAAAATATATTTTTTTTTTGTTAAATATATTGGGTTATGGGAAAAGTAATTTTGGTTTATCCCACTGGTCGCTTAACAAAGTCACTTATCGCTTGTAATTCTTATTAAGTGAAGCCATACTTTACCACATTCGAAAGGTTATAGTCCATAGAATATTCCATATATCAACACAGTGTCATTCATTTACTTACTAAAAGGTTATTGTGCTTTGAAAATGAGATTTCCAGAAGGTCATTTTCATCATATTTTACTTTTTTAATTCCGAAAAGGGAAAATGCAGCTCAGGCTCCTCGAACAATTTGTGGTATTTATGGTGATATGTGTTTAAGCTAAGTGTCAGAACTGGTTCGCTCGATTTTGTTCTGGAAATTTTGATGTTAATGATGAACCTCGCCCTGGCAGGCCAATTGTTGAAAAAGTAGATGAAATTCATCAAAAACATGAGGTAGACAGACATATTTCATCTCGTGACTTCACTATAGAGCTAAACATCGACCAAAAAACAGTTTTGAACCATTTACGTAAGAATGGATGCCGAAAGAAGCTCGATATATGGGTTCCACTTGAATTAAGAGTACAAAATTGAATGGACAGAGTTTCCATTTGTGAATCGCTAGTGAAACGAAACAAAATCGAGCGATTTTTTAAAAGAATGATTACAGGTGATGAAATGTGGATCACGTACAACAATAATGTGCAAAAAAGACCATGGTCGAAGCCCGGATAAACTTCACAAACAGTGGCAAAGCCTGGATTGATGCTAAGGAAGTTGATGCTGAGTATTTGGTGGGATTGGAAAGGCATTGTTCATCATGAGCTGCTCGAATTTCCTCAAACCATTGATTCGGCTCTCTACTGTCAACAACTAATGCGGTTGAAACCGAAGATTCAAGAAAACCAGCCAAAATTGATCAATAGGAAAGGTGTTGTATTCCATCACGACAATAATAGACCACAAACATCTTTGGTGAATCGGCAAAAATTACAAGACTTTGGCTGGGAAGTTTTGATGCATCCACAATATAGCCCAAGCTTGCACCGCCTGACTATTATTTGTTTCGTTCTCTTCAGAACTTAATGGTGTAAAGCTGAAATCAAAAAAGTCTTGTGAAAATCACTTGGTTCAGTTTTTCGCCCAGCAAGCACAGAACTTCTATAGTGATGGTATAATGGTTTTAACGAAACAATGGTAAAAGGCCATCGATCAAAACGGCATATATCATTGATTAGTATTTGAGATTTATATTAAAAAAATTGCTTTGAAAAACATGAAAAATACCTAAATTACTTTTTCCCCTACCCTATATTAAATTTTATCACTTTGTATTACTGTTTAATTTTGACCTGAATATTTTTATACTGATATATAAGACTAGATATTGCTGTAAACTAACTAAATATTGTTATACTGATAACTATGAAATGCTGCATTATCATATTAGTGCAGCTTATTTTTCATAGTTCCTAATTTTTGTGCGTTCCTGATAATTTGACTAAATATGTCAGATGGGTATATATGTGCTATATGTGCTAAATAAGATTATAGTATTCATTGAATTCAACAAAATATAAAGCAGTACTATATATCTTATACCTTTTTTAAGGTCTTATGTTTAGTTCTTTGTAAGAAAATCCTTTTTATAAATCAAAAATTAAATAAAGTGATGATTCAACCATGATCTAATAAAGCTCAGGTTTTTCCTTCATTTTAGGAAAACCCACTTTATTGGAGGCTTTGTGTACCCCATGGATCCTATGGGATCTCCCGACCCCAGTGGACCCAATCCATGGTTGATCTAACTGAATAATTCATTAATGAATAATAATAATTCAAAACTGGCTGAGAATTTACAGAAAGTGCCCTTAACTCTGAGCTATTCTTCTCCCATGTTTTTTAATTCAATAAAAAATTAATGTAATATTCTAAATTAGGCAATTTTTGTTTTTATATTAAGTATTAATAAGTATTATATTGATTTAAGTAATATGTAATAAGAAATAGCTATTTTTAGGTAATTACCCCTGTTTCGTCATTTTTTGGATTATCCGCTGAATCAGTTTACCCGCGGTGGTCTGACCATTCTACCGCGGATAATCTGGAGTTTAGGGTAATGGTTTCCCACAATGAATGAATGAAAAATTTCACTTTATTCTGGGACATTTAGTCCCCTAAGAATAACATTATTGACAATTTTTTCAGGCAGCATTTATCTGGCTGTACTATATACAGTTGTGGAAATTTAAAACTAAAAATACACTTAACAATAAAAGAAAATAAATCATAACTTCAATACTGTAGTATGTATTTCCCCTGTAGTATGTAATTCCCTCTTATAAGTCTGTAGGTTGAGATCTTGTAATTAGCTGATGGATGGACGAACATAGGGTAAGGAGGTCAAGAACGTGTGTGGGTTTTTTTGCTCTTAGGGTTTGGAAGAGAAGGGAGCCGAGCTGGTACTGTCTTCGAAAAATAGGAAAGAGGAAACTTTGCTGGGAATAATATTGAGAGATGTGAGAGTGTCTGGGGAGACCAAGGATAAATCTCATGTAATGGTTCATCAACCTTTTATGTCTTATCTCAAGCTCACCAGACAGACCACCATACACCAGGCATCCGTAATCAAAATTTGGTAGGATAAGGGAGGATACTAAAAGACGACGTGTACTTTAAGGAAATGAGTTTCTGAACCTTAGTAGCTGCTTGAGGACTGAGATGGATTTACGGGTAATTTGGGCAATGTGATGATTCCAGGTGAGGCGTTGATCGAAGGTTATACCGAGGTTCTTTATGGATTCTTTAAACTGGATAGGAGTGTTATTGATATACAGTAATGGATAGTAGGGAAGGGAATTGAGGTAAGGTTTTGAGCCTATGGGCATTTCCTTGGTTTTCACTGGGTTCAGGAATAGTTTTTTTTCTATTGCCCAGAGGTTAATTCTATCAATGTACTCCTGAAGTTTACGTGACGCCTCTAGCAATTCCGAAGGATGGAACGATATATAGATTTGTAGATCATCTGCATATAGGTGATATTGGGAGTAATGGATAACGTTTGTGAGATCATTTATATAGATGGAGAATTGGGTAGGTAAAAGGGATGAACCCTGAGGTACACCACACGAGAGAAACAGGGTTGATGACGGTGGTTTGTTAGGGATAGCAACTGATTGAGAGCAGAAGGAGAGAAAAGATTGAAACCAGCCCAAAGAACTATTGGATATATTTAAGCTATGTTATTTGGTGAGGAGAGCTGTGTGATCAACAGAATCGAAGGCTTTTGAGAAATCAAAAAGGACAACAATGGTGGCAGGCTGTCCCGATTTGAGGGGTGGAGCTTCTCAGGCAGTCCTGTTGAAGTGGTCGATGAATAAAAATAACTCGGTGTGATTATCATGCTAAGACTTTCTCTGTGGTGCCATTTTTCTGAGAGGGTAAGCCATGCAAAATTTGGCTTGAATTCTACATGGAGTAATTTCATTGCTAACAAAATTGTACCACATACAGGTGAATTAGAAATCTATAATTTAATCTTGTGGGCGGTGTTTAGTTATGCTGGGCAGACTTTGGGTTTTGAGCGATATGTTTTGGAGAAGTTCAAACATATGTATTATTTCAACCAACACTAATAGCCTCTATATATTTTTACACTCTAAACATACATTTTGAAAGTTCTGGATATGCCAGAATTCTGATTACCTCGCATCCTCGCTAAATAAGGTACTGGAAGATGTTGGAATTTGAGGATTCTTACAAAATTAAACTTGAAGTTTTAAATGTGGCTGATCTGCAGCGGAAGTTTAGAATGCCACACAAATTATAAATACACAAGGATGGCCTTCTTCCTGTTGAGATTTTTCTCCCACAAAACTAAAGAGCATACTGGTCAGGGCCTTGCCTCTGGCCGTATGCCACAGTTTATGTCATATGGATCTGAAAAGTCATTACCACAGAGTGTAATGTTGTGCAGTTATGTGTACCATACTATTCAAACTCCACTCAAAGGTAATGTTATTGATTTCTTTGAAACTTAAATTTTTAAATTTCTTATTTTTTGAAGGAGGATAGTCATGATCTATATTTTACAGGTTTATGAGGCCCAAGCTAGGATTTCAGCAATGCCCATTGCCTCTGAAGATTGTGTCACCTTTGAATTAGATAAAGTTGCTAAGCGACTTGCTCATTTATCTCTGGAAGAAGGTGATCAACTGCCTACAGAATCTAACTCATTTTCTGAAATAAAGCATTTTCAAAATCAACGAGATGTAAGTAAAAAATTCTATTGACCTCTTATGCTGTTAGGATTTTTCCCTCTTAAAGTTTTCCCAGTACATTAAAACTTAAATTAACTTTCCCTTGCTTTTCCATCGGTTTCACTACAGTAGAACTAAACATTTTTTTATTACTAGTGAACTTTCCATATGATTTTTTAAAGGAAATTAACAGAAAAGTTGACAAACTTTCGTGTCGTAAAGCAATTTGAATATGTAATAATTTAATTAATATGCACAGAGAAATATAGTGCGCCAAAGGCTCGTGCTCAAAAGAGACAAAAAAGACGATTGATTATTTTAAAGTTAAATTACTTACTTTAATACCTAATTATTTTTATAAAGAAATCACAAGGTGTGCAAATAATGTTTGCTCCCACAGTACATATGCTTACATGTCTTTAATATATTCAGGCGTTAAATCAGCCAGGGGTTCTCGATGAAGAACTTGATCCTATGGAACTTTCTCTGCGGTGTGATTCACCCATGTTCTACGAAGGGTACCACCATGTATTTAGAAGAAAAAAAAAGGCTTTTAAATCCATCACTAATTCAATGGAGCATACGTGCAAGGTATGATATTTTAATTTATTCTGATTCTTTTAATTAGCAAATATCTAATCTATCATATGTAAACATTTTTAAATAGATGTTCTACAGTGACTATTTCTTTTTTAGATATTTGCTAACCGAATTGGGCCTGCTTTACTGCAAGAAAATTTCTTAAGTATTGTCTTAGACATCATATCTTTTCAAGTATTTTTAGCAGGATGTTCAGCTGATCGCAGATTTGTGGACATAGATCTGTCAAAATCTCATTACAGACTTTCTGCGTTTTTAAAGGAAACTCTTGTTAGTTTTCCTGAGAACAGAAGGAGAGCAATAGAACTTATCACAGAATTGATGAGGTAAACTTTTTTTAGTAAATTACTTTAAACTTTTCATTAAGCTACTGTTAATTTTATTATTCTAGGGTATAGCTGGGAAAGATAAATCTATATAATTATAGACCAGGTTAGAACAAATAAGTTTTTTTTTTCTCTATAATTATGGTAATGGAATATAATAGAATAAAGGCTTAACAAACCCAAAGGCCCGATGCCAACATCATCATAGCTCACTACACACCTCCCCCTGCCAATCCCAACTCCACGAGATCAGCCCTCTTCGAATCCCCCCACTTTCGCCTAGTCCAACCCCTCGGATGTTTTCCAATCGTCAAATTGTTTATCAATCTTAAGGTATTCGTTGACAACTAAGACTCACAATCTTAGTTCACGCCTAATTTAACCAATGTGTGGCTATAACTTTGGTTATATTTGCTGGGTACAGTTCACGCAATTCTGCGTTTTATAGCTGTCTAAATTCTCTTGTTGAATCATCCTTCTTCTTCGCAAATATTATACAAAATACTTAATTTTCAAAGACTTAAGGTGTTGCTTATCCCTTACTGTAAGCAGCCATGTTTCTCATCCCTAAAGAACCGTCGGAAAATTTTATAGTTTTGTAAATTATAATTTTTATATTGCAACAGAAGACATGAGCTAATTAATTTTTCATCCGAAAAGTAAAAAGAACCTTTAGACTAGTCTTAATTTCCTCTTCGATTTCGTTCTTCTAGTTATTGTACATCCTAAATATCTAAATTTCTCCATGGCTCCATACATTTTCTTATCTACTTCAAAATCGTCACCGTTTCTACAGTTAACCATATATTTTGATTTTTCCGTATTTATTTCTAGCCCTACTTCTTTACCAGCTTTCATCAATGTTTTTGTATTTAGTTCTATCTGTATATAGTTTGTAATTATGGTAAGGAAAGGAATTTTTTTTATTAATTTTAATTCTGAGATGTTATGCAAAGTAGCATATTATTTGTACTATTCAAAAGATCTACTGTTGGCCTCTCAGGTTTTACCTTTCTTGGGCTTGTTTAAAAATATTATGGGGCAAATAAACACTGAAAAAAAAATTGGATATATCCTATATATTATCAAGCAATAAAATATACGATTATAATTCAATCAACATCACCTTTTGAATGGAAGACAGAAGGTGAGTACTGTATATGAACTGAAGGGGATGGGTTCAATAGTAACCAACTCAAACAAAACTCATTTGTTCAATCACAGTGAAGGAAAAAAAAAAAAATAAACAAAGTGAAAAGTTTTGACCTACCGTTCATAGTACGTCCAGTTGTGTAACAAAATTATTCACAAAATATGAGTAGGAATTGGAATTATTTCCCTCCAATTTTTATTTATTATTTTTTATTTTATATAGCTTTTGATAAAATACACATGTTTTCAAATATTTATAATAGTAGGCTTCATTCAATAATTTTCTTTCATCAATGTGGGATATGTTTTTTAGACATTTTAAAAAAAGTAATTAATAATATTTTAAGTAATAAAATGTTTTTTATTATTTAAATTATAATATAACAATAAAAAAATAATATATGTTTTTGCTACTCATAACTGCACTTAGCTATGTGTATTTCTTTACTGTTTCCAATATCTCACCTTTATACATGACCTGTACATCATACCCAACTTGTATGACTTTACTTTTCTTTTGTTGTGCATAGTATGAGGTACAGAATTTTTTTATTAGTAATAGGAATAATACTTATTTTGTTTGTGATTTAATTTTTTCATCATTTGCATAAAAAAATAAGTTAAAATGGTTTTGATGAAAGTGTTCGCAATGAAATTATTTTTTTCATTTATTATTTTGGATCTGTAAAATTGATTCAAAAGTGGTAAATATAATTAAAAATTTGTTTGAACCTTTTTTTTCTATTCTTATTTGAAAAAAATCAAATTAAAAGTATGAT
Source organism: Aelia acuminata (assembly GCA_911387785.2). NCBI lineage: Eukaryota > Metazoa > Arthropoda > Insecta > Hemiptera > Pentatomidae > Aelia > Aelia acuminata. The sequence continues at coordinate 21,454,342 of OU426980.1, forward strand.
TTTATTTATTAAATTTTATAATGATATTTAAATAATACATTTTTTAATTATTTTAAAAAGTATTGTTACGGGCTTCGGGTTCGATAAAATGAACAATTAACATTAGAACTAGAATTTATTACTCAATACTCCCAATGGTAATTACTGCCTTATTATTAAATACAAAACAGGCTGTGTATGTAGACTCTGATCACTTATAAAAAACCCCATGGGTTAAAACTAGAGTCTTTTCTACAACATACACTAGTACCACAATAAGGCTTACCACTTATCACACTAACTTATCACTGTTCACTACGAAGTGCACTTCACGGGTGTTGACTCTCAACTCCGCTGAGGCTTGTTAAAGCCGGTATTTATAAGTCTTGGATAAATTCTAGAAGGTTCGGGGTTCATCTAGAACAAAGTCTTTGATCTTTGCCGGCAGCCAGTGCGGCACCGAAAAATGGACGTATTGTTCACCATAGGCGCTTTGTCTACTACCGCTGGCCGCAACAGTATTTATTTATTTTTATCTTTACCTTTTTCACTTATATTGAACAATCCAATAATTCTAGTGAATAAAATAATCACTGTACATCATTCAGAAAGTGAAACAGAACAAAAGTTGAGCAACATACTGTGGAGAGTTAATATCTAAACTCTGAATCGATTGTACATTGCAAAAAAAAAAAATATATTATATAAAGACATTTCCAAAAAAGTTCTTCGCTGAAGAGTCATTTTTCCTGATAAACTAATCTTATTGCACCCTTACCATCACACTTCCTTCCTCACTTATTAGTTTTAAATTTCCTTTTATGATGTAATTAGCGCTCTTCAGAGTACATTAAAGCATTGGCTAATAGATTCACTATTGCGGTTCTTAAAGTATTTTAGTTTCAATTAATGTACTCAGTAGACAGAAATGTATGTCATCTAGAATTAAATTTAACACTATTTCATAAGGTGCTGACAGTTTTTTTTGTGAATCATTTATGTCATGTGGCTTTAATGAAAAGTTTGAAAATATCAGCAAAGCTATCGCTATGCTCCTCCTGGGTGTGGTCTATTTAGGGAGTTTATGTGGCTATAATTACCATTTATTACCATTACAATTAAAAAGCTTATTACCATCGTGTCCTTTTCAGTTAAAAAGTGCTGTAATCATTTTTGTTAGATCCAAGCTTTTGACTTAGGCTCGCTCCTTATAGTTGGAGGAGCCTCAACCCAGGCATTCCTTTTGTCCTTGACACCTTCCAGCATTTTCATGGCATTTGGCCACTCCAGGTTTCCTCTTTTCTCACCTATTTGAGTCACTCGATCTATCCACACCACCCTTGTTTCACCTGTGGCCATAACTTAAAGGAACTTGCTTGGTTCATGATTCTCAGTCATTAAGCAGACATAGCTGAACCACTTTGTTTTTTTCTTTACGATCTCTGATATTGGTCTCACCCTTAAATCATCTCTTATTCTCTTGTTTATAATGAGAACCCTCCAGGTTCGGTCAGCTATTCTACTAAGATATTTAATTTCAGCTGCTGTGACTCCGCTCAAAAGTTTGTCCAAAAAAACCAGCTCTCACTTCCATATAACAATGTGTTAAATTGGTTTGAAGATGTGCAGCTTTACTTTTTTCGACTTCACTTTTCCCCAGAACAGTGTTGCAGATTTAGTAATTAATGTTTTTGGCTTTTTTGAATCCAGTTTGATATTTCTCCATTGTTTCGTCCATTTCTGCTCATAATTGCACTTAGCTATGTGTATTTCTTTACTGTTTCCAATATCTCACCTTTATACATGACCTGTACATCATACCCTACTTGTATGATTTTACTTTTCCCCAGAACAGTGTTGCAGATTTAGTAATTAATATTTTTGGATTTTTTGAATCCAGTTTGATATTTCTCCATTGTTTCGTTTATTTCTACTCATAACTGCACTTAGCTATGTGTATTTCTTTACTGTTTCCAATATCTCACCTTAATACATGACCTGTACATCATACCCAACTTGTATGACTTTACTTTTCTTAGAATTTATGATCATGCCTTTCCTCTTGAGTTCTGCTTTCCATTTTACCACTGCTTGCTGGAGATTCTGCTATGAGTTTCACATTGTCTACATAAAGAAGAATTTATGCTAGGAACGTCTACAGGTTCCATTACCCAACTACTGCCCCTGCCACCCTTCTTTGCAAATGTTAGGACCCCATCCATTAGGATTATAAAGAGAAGAGGTGTCAGACTATCTATCCCCCTGTTTTACTGTTTCATGAAAAAATGTGATCTCCTTGTGAAAACACAAAATTGGACTTAGCTCCTGTTTTGTTTTGAATAGGACAGTCCAATAATGAAATTATTTTTTGGAAATCATGTGTAGAATAACCTCCCATAGTTTCTTCACTATTATCTGAAACATCCTGTTAAGATAATTAAAGGGGAAAAAATATGAGAAAATAAAAATAAGCAGATTAGAATTATATTTCATGAATAGTATCAATGATATAGTTCATAAATTTATATTTTAATCATTTTCATAATCAATTTCATAAATTTATATAAATAATTTCATAAATGAATTAGAAATAACATACTTTTATAAGGACAGAAATCAGAAACGGTAAAGATGAATATTTCACTTTAAGTGGACATTTCCATTTCCAATTTTATTTTGTAACTGACTATAAAACTTCTTTTGTACTTATTAGGATTTTTAAAAAGGTTCTTTGTTCTTTTGATTGATTTGGCTTGTTAATTTGTCTAGTATGGAGAAAAATATGGCAAAGACTAATTTAAATATACATATTTTCTTCCTTTTATATATTTATTTATTTATTATTTACTCGTATTTCATTCAAAACTAAAACTTATTAAAATGTAAAAAAAATAACTTAATTTTAAAATGTTCATAATAATTAAATATATATTCATCGGTGTACTAACCAATTGTTTCTTTTCTACATGGTTTAATATTTTACTTCCATTATTTTATTCTAGCACAAATATTGATAGTATGGTGAAGCATGAAAAGGTGCCTAAACAAAACTTAAAAGATGCTATACTCTGCATCTGTAGATTTACAGTTGCCCTCTTATCATGTACATCTATTGATAAAATGCCTACTGGAGCCAATGCTGACATTCTATGGACAGCTGCAGAAACATGTTCATGTTCAGTTCCTACCAGTAAAGTGCCCAAGAGGTTTCCTTTAACAAATATGTGTCCAAGGAATCTTTTTAATGGTAAGTAACTCTTCATTCAAGTTTTCTTAGTTGTGCTTAAGTTTGGTTATTCAAAATCAGTGATGAATTGTGATTGATAATCAGTTTTATGTTATCCCCCTTCAAAAAATAAAAATAAAAAATAATAATAATAATAAAAATAAAAAATATATAAAAGTAATATTTCTTATCTTTTTTTTTTTTTTTTTTTTTTTTTTAGATGATACTGATTCTTACGAAGAATGTTCGCAGATTAGAAAATTATCCTCCAGTAGTTCTTCATCATCAGGGTCATTAGGTAATGAGAATGTAGTTTTTTTTTAGTTTATAGCTTTAGACATATTGAAATATAATGATGTGAAAATTGGTAATACAAAAAAAAAAAAAAATACATTAAACTAATCATTGGCATATAAATAAAATATTCCAAACACTAAGCCTTGCTTTTCTTAGGTTAAGTGCTTAATCTGTTTGTCAATTCAACAGGCATCATCTATGCAGAATAAAAACGGACACATGTATTCAGAACAAAATATTGCTCAGAATACAAAATTCTAAAAAAATGGAACTAGGGAAATTACATTTCTACAAGTCATATAAAAATTGTATATTAAATAATTTATTTTCGAAGAGCAAAGATTTGGCTCCGCCGGGAATCGAACCCGGGTCTTCCGCGTGAGGTGGAGGTTGTGATCAATTTGTGGAGGTGGACAATTTTGGGCATCTCTTGACGTTCTTCAATTTAAAAATTATTTTATATTAATTTAATCATGATTGTGGGTAACCACCTCCCGTAAATACTTGCAAAACTTGCGAGATCGTGGGAGAGGTGTCAGTGAAGATGAAGGATTTGGCACTGTTTGGAAGCGAGCTCCATGGTGCAATGGTTAGCATACCGTGCATGTCACGCGGAAGACTTGGGTTCAATTCTTGGCGGAGCCAAATCTTTTCTCTTCAAAAATAAATTATTTAAAATAATTTAAAAATAAGGTGGTTACCCACAATCATGATTAAATTAATATAAAAAAATTGTATACTATTTAGGAGTAATGGTTTATGAGACTTAAGGCTTTCTGTTTGGAACCTCCCAGTTCCATGCTAATAAAAATATTGATAGGCAAGTAAACAACCATTGTATGTCCACTTTTCAACAAAGTTCACACAGCGTGAAGTAGTTCCTGCTTTGGGGATCTCTACTTGCTCAAAAATTCCCTGTCCTGTATGAAGTAAAGTTTTTTATCTATAATTTCAACTTCGTTAATTAGGATCAAATATACGAAAAGTAAAACTTATCGTAGAGTAACTACTAATTTTATAGTAAATTTAGTGATCTATACAATTATATTTACTGTGTTTTATCTTCTACCAAAACTTATTGGTTTCTTATAAATCCCATACTGAAAAACGGTGTTAAAACATATAATGGTTATGTTTTTACTAATTGTTACCATAGTTTATGTGGTATAAGAAGTTTTAAAAGGATGGAAATCCCAAAATGGTGGAAGATTATTTGAGCATAGAAGATAATGCTGTGAAAATGGTTGGGGTGCTGTCATGGAAGAATAAACACTAATATGTGGATATAGTATATTAGTGTTCATTCTTTCTGACCTTACCCCACCCATTTTCACTCCTTGAAATTGCACAATTCTTTTAATTGTTTTCTTATCAGTAGTTTCAATTATCTTTAAATAATTTCAGAAGAATTTTACACGGCTCCAGCTTCACCTCTTGGGGGTGATGATATTATAGACAACGGAGATGAAGAAGAATTTATGGTTATGTCAGAAACAGGACCTGATGTGTTTTTGACAGGGAATATTCCAACAAAATTAGACAAAGATGTTTTAGAGGCAATAGATAGTTGTGATTTACCACCTTTTAAGTACCCATACATCATACTTTGGAAACTCGCATGTCTTCAAAGGTCTAATGATGTGCCCATTGAAAGGTGGCCCACTCCTAAAGCCCCTCATCGATCACAGATTCGAGTTTCATAGTTATCTGTTTATTTTAAATTATATTATACATATATATATATATATATATATATATATATATATATATATATATATATATATATATATATACTATAAAATATTGTAGCTCACAAGAATATGACTCTATTTTGACATAAAGAATAGGAAGAAAAGTTTTTGATATAAATTTCATTTTGTAACAAATTTTATAATGTTAACTTATTCGAATATTTTTTCTAATTTTATATTTATTATTATATATTTGATTAGATATTTAATAGTATTTAAGACTGAATTGGTTAAACTTTTAACACCAAAATTAAACTTAGTAATTTTGCTGTGTCTTTTAATAATTTAATATTTAATGTCCCATTTTTTTTTTTAACTCAAAAGAGTTATTTTCGCATGTTTTGTATTTCTTTTCTATTCCATTTTTATGGATTCAATTATTAATGTTTGAATTGTTGTCTTATTTAATGTTTCAATTTTTAAACTTTGAAATTAATTTTTTCTTGAATTAGTTACTCAGGATAAATAGAGATATTTTATTTATGTTAAATTTTACTGTTTCATATATTTGTTCCTATTATATCTACCCCTAAACAAACATTTTATGAATAATTTTTCAAATAATTTTCTAATTGATCTACTTGTATTTGTGTTAGTTAATTTCTCTTTTGGTAATGTTGCCTTATAACTTTTATTGGAGTTCAAGACTGACTTGTTTACTAAGGACTGATTGTATATATATAAATGTTTCATTTTTATGTGACGTTAAATTTTCTTGTGAATTAGATTCATGGTACAAAAAATTCATACCGACATGTTAGTTAAAATCCCAAGTTTAAAAAAAAAAAAAAAAAAAAAAATGATATAATAATTGTTTTGTAATGTTAAAACATTCATTTTTTCATTAACTTCATTCACGATTGTAATAACTTTCTGATAGTCTCATTTGAAATCAAGAAATTATTATTTTTTTTTTAATTAATGAAGTAAAATTGTGATAGATTATAGCGTTCGTTTTATGTAGTGATAGTTTATACATTAAAAAGTTTAACTGTTTCTTAAAATATTTAGTTTGTAAAAGCCTTATTTATCTGTCCATTCTTTTTGTTTAATTTGTATTTTATTTCTTCCATGTTACAAGTACCTTAATTCATATGGTATCGCCTGTTTTGGCTTTCAACTTATTGTTTGTATGTTAATCTGTTAATGTTTACAATTTATTTTGTTTATTACTTTTAGTTACCAGCTATGAATTTTATTTAATTTTTGTCTTATGCTTAGCCCTGTCAATTTTAGATATTTCTGTGATTTAAAAAAAAAAAAAAAAATCTGTGATGTAGAATGAATAGGTTCAAAGGGCACAACTATTTTATGTGCTTGTGATTGTTTATTTTAATAAATTTTTTATAATTGTTATAATGCTTTGTTTTAATTTTTAAATACCCTTGCATTTGCATGATTGAATATATATGTTTTTCCCTCATCACTCCTCATTATATCTAGACAAGTTTCTTATTGTAAGTTCACTGAAGAAAGCTGTATTCTCTCTATGTTAAAAAAAAAAAAAAAAATAATAAATCACTGTTTATTTTTATACATTAAATCAATTTTTGATTTATCTTAAAAATGCTGACTTATAATCATCGAATTATCCAGGTAGAACTCTTGATTATGAAATGGCTCAGCTTTTGTAGCTTACTTACATATATTATCAGGGATATGAATTATATGTAATAAAAATTTCAAAATATGTACATAAATATGGAATTATATTTGCAAAAATATGGACAAAAAAAATAAATAAATAAAAATATGGACTGAAAATTAAAATAGTTAAAAAGTTTTGTTCACTTAAAAAATAAACATATGTTCGAAATATTTATAAAATATCAAAATAAAAACGACAACGATTCGGTCGAAATAAAGCTTTGCATTAGCTGAACAATCTTTCCACGTCGAATGATGTGACGGGTGCTAATTTAAAAGCCTTTGACAATGACCGGCACAAAGCCGTATTAAAACTAGACTTACTTGAACTTGTTCCTACAGAGGTAAAAAAAGTTTGTTTTTGAGTTGTGGTTTTTTTCTTTCTTATTTTCAACGTGTTTCGCTGTTTTCAATAGATCAGTTGAAATGTTTTTTGGCAGTACAAACAAAACGACACCTTCACTGTCACATTTAAATGTTTCTACTGCAAACTCCGCGATGTACTTAGGGGCTAAGCTTTTTCTGTTTTCTTTCCTTTTTGGTATTTCCCTTACTAGGTAGGTATGAACTTGTCACTAAATTAACCAAACAACTGAGGCAATATAAGCATTGTCAAGGATGAGGTTTCTATAAAAGAAAAGAGGGAGATCAAAATTTCTGAGAACTGTAGATATTGCTTTATGCCTTTTGTTTTCCAAGAAATTCTTAATCCCTACGTTCATTCTCTGCTTTACACCTTTTTTTATTCTAGGTATTGATTGAATATACGTAAAACAAGTAAATAATTAACAATAATTTTAAAGTAAATAAATGGACAAAAATATGTATTTATGGATATATATGTAAAAATATTTAAAAAAATAAAAATGGTTTATATCCTAGTAAAAACCATTTAGAATGCATATACGGGAATTTCTTGGGCTCAGAAGAAAATATGTAAATACATGAAAATCTCATCCCTATGTATGATGCATAACCCATACCTAGTCCTTTTCATTATTCCACTATTGGGATTTATCCTTCGTAGCCCTTCTCTTGTGAGTTGTTCAGCCACCTCCCCATCTACCCATCGTAGCTTCAGTCGTCTGGCTCTCCTTGTGGGATCAAGCATCACATCTGAAATTTTCTTGGAATATTTGTTTCACGCATCCTTGCATTATGGCCCTCCCTTCTCGGTATCCCTTGCTTGATAGCCCCGAAAACATCCATGAATAGGAGAATTGCCAATTCCTACTTCTCTACAAATCCCCATCCTTCACATGGCCTAATATTCTACTTGAGATCTTCTGCCTTTTAAGATTCTGCTTAGAATCCAATTTTTTCACATTATGAGAATGTTGATAGTCCATTGAAGAGGACGTTGGAGACTATTTTTTGACTCCATGAGAGAATTGATATGACAGGATAGAGTTTGCACCTACTTAACCAGTGGAGTTGGCTGATAGTATTTTTGTCCCACCGTCTTCTTTATTACTTGGCACTGATAAGAATCTGCTTTTTGTTTATACAGGGTGTCAATGAATGGCATCATTTGGAGTGGAAGGAGTAATGGAATGGGGTGAGGATTGATGGATAAGGATGTACGAACTGGCGTGGGAAGGAAGGAAAATATTTATCTAATCGTTGCAGTGTTTATGTAGTCCATTAGCATATCACAGAATGACACTTCAGGGGCTTACATATATATATATATTGCTTTTACACATATATATAGCTTACATATATAGTGGAAGATTAATAGGGATTTCTGAAAGGAATCATCAAAATGGTGATGAGCAGTTTGGCTGGCTGTGGGTTGGGCACGTCCTTGGGGACATGGGGGTGGATTTAGAGGTTTTTCTGTTGGGATATTGTTTTGGATGATAGGACAGAACAAGGGGGAGGGGTTTCTGGCAGTAATCTAACCCGGTGGGGTGAATTATGAGGTGGGAGTTTATCTTAGGATTGGAGTTCTGGCGCTTAAGGTGAGAGGCCTATGGTGCCTGACGTAGTGGCTGTTGTTTCCTGACTACGATTCTCGTTAATGGTGTTTGAAGTCCTGTTGAGGGTGGTAGCAGTAAGTATAGGGGTTGGTAGGGATAGTGTGTGCAGACAACTCTGAAAAATCTTGAAAATTTTCGATTTCAGGTGCCTGCGTGGAGCTGGTGGTAATGCTGTGAGTTTTCTGTCGGTAGTTTTTTTATACACTAGGTAGCCTCGGTAATTAGTAGGGTGGTCTTTGCCACAAACAAAACATTGCAATTGCTCATCTTTTGTTTTCTTACAGGAGTCAGATGCCTGTGCTCCGGCACATTGGACTCTTGGGCTAGGTGATCACTATAGGCCTTAGTATGCCCCAAATTTTTTCATTTAATGCACTGCACCACAATAGGTTTGTGTCTTGGTTCTTCAAATTTAATTGTGGAATATACCAGTCTTTTTTCTTCAAATATTTCAGAATTGCTTCTTGCTGGATTAAGTAGTGGTAATGGATATTTCTGTGTTAGTTGTAAAACAAGAGATTCATGTCTCACAATGTCACCAATTTCCGCTAGGCCACCTTTGGTGACAGTTGCGGTTTTAGGTGAATGGACAACTAATCCTCTTAAAACTACTCTATAGGATTTTCCCCTCTTAGTTGATAAAGGAAATTATGTTTTTTCGTAGATTTATCATTTCTTGTAATTTTCTTTGGAATTTGTATTAATCTTTATGTAAGAGTTTACTCTTGAAAAATATCTAGAACTGGGCTGCCCAATCAAGTTTTAGACTTAGAACAACGGCTATTTGTTGACCAAACGGGATGAAATTCTGAATTTTGTGTATATAAATAAATAGGTGGTGGTTCTGGTTCCGAAAAAAAACTTGCATTTCCGGAATCTTGGCTGATGAATTTATTACAGTTTTCGCATTTCGATTGAGGTTTTTCGACTAACAGTTTTTCGGCCGATTTTTTTTTATTAGGTGAGTTGCCTGCTGACTCCTGGTTTTGTTTCGGTGGCACTTTTGTAAAGTACAGCTTTTCAAATATTGTGAATAGGTTTCACTGATTTCAGAAACAGGTGTTTCTTCCTCTGAGTTTTCACTACAAGAGAAAACTCATTTACAAATCCATGTTATGATTAGGCATAATAAAAAATTATTTTAATTTAAAAAATCCTCTAATATTTTGTAAATGTTAAATTAATTACGAATAAAAAAAAAATTAAATGTATAAAATAATGCCAATGACCCTTAAGGGTAGAGACAAAACACAATAAATAAAAAAATGTATAAACTATTCACATACATAAGGTAAATCATTTTGAAAAATAACTAAATGAAATGAAAGTCACTTATAGATAAAAAATAATTTAAAAAAACAACTCTAAAGTCTGGATTTGAACTCAACCAGCTAAAGGCTGAATGTTTGCATACTAGCTCATGGCCTTGAGTTATCTGTAGTACGATAATAGGGAATTATTGTCTTTGTATCGTATAACTAAAAGGCACACGATATTGTATTGTGTTAATAAAGAATCACCTCACCAAAATGTGAATTAATTTTTAAGTAAATTATTTCGTCAATCCACCATCTTTGAACGCCATTTTGGGGCAGTGCGTTCCATTTTTTTTTTCTTTTTATTTGGAACATTCTGTTCCTTAATCATTTGTTGCGGGGAACAGTATGATATGCAATCCACGGAGTTTCGGGGAGGATGCACCTACTATTGTTCCTACATCTCTTTTTGTTAATCATCATACGTTTTTTTTTATTTTTTATAATTACAATTTTTGTTTACCTCTATATCATGTTACTGTACAATCTAAATTGTTCTAAGTCAAAGCTTGATTCTGGCCTAACTTAGTTTTATAAATTTAGACCTTGCCTGAATGACGACCAGAAATAATAACAATGTCCTAGTTTATGTCGCTTTAAAGTATCGAGACTGAGAATTCAGTCATAAAAACATTGGAATTCGCGTAATGACTCCTTCCCTTGATGAAAATATACTGAGGGCTTATATGGAAGGAAATCCCACAACAATTATTTGAGAACTTTCAGAAATTCAACCAGTGAGTAAATCTATCGTCGCTCAACGCAATCGGAGAGGTAAAAAAAAAAAGCAACTCCAAACTTGGCTACCTCATGTATTAGTTGACCTTTGAGAAAATCAACATTACGAAGTTTGCTCTGCATTTTTTTCCCGAAACAGATAAGAACCTTTTCTATACAGAACAGTCATTTTTGATGAAAAGTGAATTTTCTAAGACCATTACAAACGTTTTGGTAGTAGCTTGACAAATGAGAAGCAGCACAGTTCCAAAACCTCCGACTCACGAAAAATAAGGTAATGGCAGCTATGATCATTACTGCTTTTTGAATCCTGGCGAAACAATCAATGCCGGAATGTATTGTTCTCAAATTGATGTTATGTTTTTTTGATGCACCAGTAATTGGCATTAATGACGCCATCTTTGTTCAATCGGAAAGGCCCTATTCTGTTACAGGACAATGCTCAGCCCCATGTCTCACGTCCTGATATCACCAAAATTGTTTGAGCTTGGTCGTGAGATCTAAATTATACTCTAGACCTTTCGCCAACGGAAAAAAAAAAGGCATAATAAATATTTGATATAAAAAAGCCCTTTTTTCGAATTTTGTAATGACAAAGATTTATTTAGAGTATTATGAATAGTGAAAAATTCTTTTGATCCTTTATTTTATTTTGGATATTTTAAAACCATAAACCTGCATAATATACAAATAAACCAACCACTATATTTATATTTACGGCACATAAAATTGTTTAAAACCTACACTGAAATCCAAGCTTCCCAGCGATGTCTAGAAGCTAAGTGGTCTACTGGACAAAAAAATTTTAGTGAACTTTTTTTTTAAACCAACCAATGACTAAGTTGTAATGACTCCTTTCTACTCGCAAAAATTGTTTACTACCCATCAGTTATCTATCGGAACTCTTTTCTCTTACTGCTTTTTTACGGAAGGTTATCTAACTGCAATATAAAAATTTAGATTTATTCAATGCTGTCGTCCTCTAACATCACCGGAAATTTGGCATCCCTGTGCGATTTCTTATAAAGCGCCCCCCCCCCCCTCCCTAACAAACACAAAAAAATATTAGTTACATAGGTTTTGCCCAGAGATTTGACATGGGTGCCACGGAAAAACTCGGATATATAAAGGGCGCCGGAATCCGAAAAAGCTAGCCCTAAACTGTAAGGGGCTATGAAAAATATTTCCTGGAACCATGACTGTCTATGAGAATTATTTGGAACTTTATAATTATAGACAATTGATGTTAAATATAAACAAATTAAAGAAGGTGGATGATTTGTAGTGGCTTAATTGCTATTTCTCCTTAAGCCCCCCCCCCCTCCCCAACAAACAAAAAAATCGCTTTCGTTTAATTTATTAATTTATATTGGAATTCTCTTCCGTTCACTACATCTCTAATTCATGCCTTTCTGATTAGTTGATTTATTTTCTATTCTTAGTAATTTTTTATAGTTTACCACGACTTCCTTCGGTGTAGTGGCCCTAATATCGTCACTGTCCTTTAATCTCCAGTTAGAATTTGTATCACGTATATAAAAAACCACTAGTTGTCTTCAACCGGATGTAAGGCAAGGTAACTGGTTAACATCTTTTACTTTTATAAATCATATAAATTTAACTACTTTTTTTTTTTTTTTAACTTTTCTTATAACGATTTAGTAAAATTTAATGGAAAGAAGTTCTTCACTTGGACACTGGGACCTTCCTAGGTACCCTGCTGATTTTTATTCACTTGATGAAATGGTTTTGTCACTTTACAAAATTATAATTTTATGCATAAAAATAAAAATTGAATTAATTGTAACATGACGTGTAAAAGCCTAATGGCCAATTCCGAGGCCAGGTTTGATAAAACCTTCCTAGCTATTTTATAACCGTTATTGTTTGAAAATGAATTTGCCTGATATGCTGAATTTTGAATTCATTCAAAATACCGTTTCTTACAATATGTCCTAGGGAGTGTACATCTCGAAAATGCTTAGCTTCTTTAATGTCGCTGATTTAAATTGTTTGAGTGTTGCGAAATACCAAAAGAAATATTCCAAGTATTCATTTGTAAATATTTATTGTATCTAACGCATTGTTAAAAGTAAACAGCGATGGTGTGCCATCAAAAAATGTTCTATCCTATATTGTTAGCTAGATATTGTCTGAGAAGAAAATGGAGTTTTGTATCTCACGTTCACTATTACAGACTCGACAATGGCCCAACATAAATCATAGCCTGAATGAAAGGCTCCTGAAGCTTTTGTCTCTGACGCGCACCTTTAAACACTGTTTCATTGCATTCTAAGGCATTTGATCTTTACAGTTTGCTTCATTTGTGCCCTTCTCTTTGTGTGCCACAAAGAGAGATCTATAAATCCAAAAGTTCTACCCTACTGTCAAATGAGGTTTTAGCCTAGACTATTCTAACAATGGGACGCTTTGTAATTCCGATTTAGGTGTTCTTGCCCTCATGGTCTAATGACAATCTCTCTGCCTTAGCGGCGATTAATATCCATCCCTGGCTATATTCAATGGAATTATAAAGGCGACCACAGGCTAGCCAGACTCTCCGCTAGTATTAGTTTTAAAAGTTTTCCTTCTTTTACTAGTTCACTGACTTGCAGACCCTCATCATTACTTTGCATAAAATCTGTATCGGATTGATGTACCATCACCATTCGTTTAGATTTGTATAGGGGAAAGTGCCCCGTTATGGGATGGTTGCCTAATATGGGATATGTGGTTTCTGGATATAGTTTGTACAGCAACCCCGCTCTTATTCTATAACATTTAAGATTAATTTCCCATTGGCACAGAACCTTGTCACATTGTAATACATTCTCATCCTTTTGGATTATTTTCAGTGAAGTATTGTTTTAGGGTTCAAGAACTTTTTTTGTGATTATTATGACCTGATATTTTAGACCCCAAGGTAAGCCGAATTCCCTTTACTTCCTATTATGGGATATCCCATATTGAGACACCTTTTTATCAATGAAATAAAAATAGTTATTAATAGATTAAAATGATTTTAATGAAATATTACTTTAAACACTGAGTTTTTAGAAACGTGTATTTTTTGTAATAAAAATTAATAAAACGAAGAAACTCAAGTTCAATGTTCCTAATGTGGAGTACCCTGCCATGAGTGCTGCCTTGAACTCACAATCCACATATTTTCTTTGTAATTTGTGAAAAAATCTGTCAAATAAAGGTCTTATCAAATTTTGATTATTTGAATATTATTTGAAAATTATAATAAAAAAATGCTATTTTATTTGTAACATAATTAACATGTAATTATTGACAACATATATATATTTTTTTGTTCCTCCCCTTCCTCGGCTCTTAGGCTATACGGGGTTTCCCCGGCCACCATTAATATTACTAAATATCCCCTGGCTCCGGGTTTTGAACTTGCTATCTTCGGGTTTCCAATCGTACGTTGCCAAGGGCATTTACAACATATATTTTTGTGAACATCATCTGTATAATAAACAAATTTTGCTTTGTATATATCATTTTATATCACGGTCCCTAAAACGGGATATGTATCCCATATTAGGACACCCCCCTATCCCATATTAAGAGCCTATTTTCTAAAAGTACAAATTTGACTTATCTCACATTAATCGTGATTACAAATTTCAAAAAGGAGATATGGTATTTTAATTGTTGATGTGGTCTACTACTACTGCTAAATGTGTAACAACATTTTTTGAACCGTCTAAGCAATTTAGGGCCAACCAATTAACTATTGGTTTTTAAAAAAAAGTATCGCATAATAGGGCACTTCCCCCTACTTTTGATGGGGGATACTGTGGCGTTTTCAAGTTCCCATGATGCCTCAATCGCTGGAATTTCGAGTGGGTAGTTTTATTCCATAGTCTTATATCTTTGCGTTGGACTCTTTCAACAATGTTCTAACTTAAAATAACAAAAACAATTTCTCGCATCATTACTAATCTCGTGCCCCCCCCCCCCCCCAGTATTATGCTAACGTTTATTTGAACAAACCTCATAAGAATGTTTGTTGTATACTTTAAAGTTAGTTTGAATGATTGGTATAAGTTTTCAACTAGTAATAATCGCTTCAATTTGGAAAACAATGAAACATATTTTTGCCGTTATAATGATTATATTTTATTTTCTTCGACTTCTTAAATGATGCATGCATATGATAAAGGTATTTAGACAATATTAGTAACCGGTTATATTAATGTAGCTGTTTCTGTCTTAAATGAAAGGGAGTTTCCAGTATCACTAATCACCTGTAGAGGTGTGGGCTCAGCCACCAATACGGTTGGTTGGGGAGGGGGGGGGGTGTTTAATGCAATTGTTAAGTTATGTAAATAAATCCCCAACCTACCCCAAGCCTCGACGGCTTCTCGAATAATTTTGCATCGATTTAAATATATTCTACTGGGACGAAGTATTCCATATTTCATTAGGCAAAAGGAAGATGGAAAAAGATGGGAGGATAGCCTGAAGGGAGCAGGGCAACCTTTTCGCCAACACCGGAAGTGTACTTGTAACTGTCTTTGACACATTAGCTTCTTCCTTCCTCTTTGTTTGTTAACTTTACTCTTGCACAACATTTTTTAACACTCTTCGAATTTTATGAAATTTACAAATTAATAATTAACCCTTTGCACTCGTCACCGTTTAGGACGTTACCTACCGGCAACTCGACGCAACTTATTCGCGAAAACGTACACCCTGCAAACGTAATATTATACAGTAAAATTTTAGAACCAAGTGAAGAAATGTAATAAAATTTGGGTTATATGTATATGGTTTATAAGGTTATATGTATGGTTTATAAGTTATATGAATTAAGGCTATATGTGGACAATCAAGAACACATACTTACAAAAAAATCAAAAATTTAATTTTTATAATTTTCTACAGTATTATAAAGTCTGAAGCAATATCCAAATATCTAATTCTGCTTTAATATTTATTTTGTTAAACCTGTCTGTATATATGCCTATCCACTAATTCTACATATTTCTCAACGAATTAGAGAAGTGTATATTCCGTCGTGAACGCACTTCGCACGTTCTTTTACGACATGTAAAAAGGTTGATTTATTTATCATGCATCTTTGATTTGTTTTTTTTTGTGCCATTTCAATAGAAAAGTACAGAAAAACACGGTTTCTTCAAAAACTGCGGTGTAACAAGTTAATTCTCCCTACTTGTATACCCCTTTTTACCGATCTGCATCCTTTACAAAATCCTTTATCATCCGTGCTGCCACTTTCTGGAATTTATTACCTGTCTCTATCCGAAAAACTTCATCCCTCACATCCTTCAAAACCCTACTATTTCATCACCTCCTAATTCTCCAATCCCCGATGGCTATGCAAATATGTAAATAGTGAAAACAGTATTAAGGATAAATCTATTTGTTTTTTATTATATATATTATTTCTATTTATATATATCTCTTAAGCTCAAAAGCTGACCAAAGTTTTGTACTGTACATCCAAATGTTGATCTTACATTTTTTCTTTCAACATTCTGTCTATGTTATCTTTATTGTATTGCTTTTCTTTTTTGTGTCTACCTTATATTTTAATTCTTTATTTCTTTTATTGTTTTTTATTATATTTTTTTCCAACTAACCAGACAAATGGCTATTAATTTTGTTCATTTTTGTTATTCTTAAGGGACTAAATGTCCCAGAATAAAAATTACTTTTCTTCTTCTTCTTCTTAATTGCCTATTATATATTACATTGTACAACAAAATTTCACTAAGGTACTTATTCTTTGCTTTTGAATGAAATAGGTAATTATTTATTTATTTGAGGTGCATAGGGTTGATTTCCAAGAATGGGATCCTAACTGACAGACTGTTATAGTTGATTATTTATTTATAAAATTTAATGCTCTATGGTAATTTTTAAATCATTCTATCTAAAAAGAAAAGATTGGCCATGGCCGGGATTCGAACCCGGGTCTCTGCAACGACGTTGCAGAGCGTTAGTAGCTAAGCTACCATGGCCGTTCCAGTGTAAAGGGTGAATATAAGTAAAATACAAAATGTAAATAAAGTGCGAGATGAAATTTTATTTTAACAAATGAATCAATAAAAATGATGAAAGAAACTATTAGTAATTACCCTTGATATTCTACAAAATAAATTATCCATGATGGCGCTATTTAGTGTGGCCTCGATCTTAACTGAAAAACAGCCATTGGCAGAATTATTTATCCCTGTAGGGAGACCCGAAAGCTGAGGCCCTATTTTACTCAAAGGACGCGATGGGAGTTCGATTATATTACGCTCAAAGAACTTCCCTGAATAGGTCACGCCCAGAAGTAACAAAAGGGAAGCTTAACCTAAAAATACATTGAAACAACACATTGATGCACGTGTACCGGAGTGTACTCCCGACTGCTATCCGCATTATCCAAGAAAATATGGTATCCATTGTATTAGTGATGGACAGTAATCGGTACCAGCATTAGTTACAGGCTGACATATCATCATTTTTCACTTGAAATCTTAAAAAAAAGTTTAATTCGATTTCTTTATGTTAGGTGACCTAATTAATTCGATCCAAAATTGACAGGAAGCAAACAAGCAATTCTAAAAAAAAAAAAAAACGGAAAAAAAGAAAGAAAAATAATTCCTCCTGTTATCATGTTAAACGTAGACACCAACAAGACAGGCTGCAATTGTCTGCCTTCCTAAATTCAATATTGTTGCCCCAACAAAAGGCAGAAGAACCTTAGAGCTAGGGTAAAGTCAGCCTTCAAAGGATTGTCAATAAAGGAACTATGAATTAATGAATGTAAATAGGGATGGGCTCTTGTTTGCTCAGGTCTCGTCAACAATCATCACATGTTTGCCCAGCTTCATCGATTAACTCCCTTCAGGCGCAACCCTCTATTCTTCACAAGCTGCCAAGGAAAGCGTTATTGTTAGCCACCTTACAAACAGTCCTTCTATTTGTATGAATTAAGGTTGGTCGGAAATTTCAATAAGTCAAAAATTTGTTTGTAATTAAATGGAATTATTAGGCAATAGTTTCGGATTGACATGATATAACCTAGGTTCGGAAGGACCTTTACAGTAAGGTGACATAAAGTCAAAATATTTAACTTCATCTCTAGAGCGTCGCAAAGGCGTTGTGCCTCTAATCAGCTTACATTTTTTAAACTATCAAGCCAATCTCCCTCATTGAGGCCACATCTAGCCACCTTCTCTCGGACTCCTTCCTTCCTTGGTTGGCCCTCGCTTGCGGCTGCCAGTTCAGGACTGCCGGACCACCTCAACCTTTGGTCGATTCTTACAGTTACGGGCGGCACTACACCCACTCACTGTCTACCTGAAGTTTAGCATACAAGTGAGTATGCCTTGACCTTGCCTCACATCCCTCATTTGTGATATAGATTCCATTGTGGCCGAGAAGATTCGTTTCTTGTTCTTGATCAAAATGGTGTTCCAGAAGGTGCTGCATCATAGTTGCCTTGTTTACGAGTTCCAAATTATTTCGGATATCTAATTCGGATACCCCCCTCTTCCACAAGTTCCAGATACTAACTGCGGTATTTAACACTAAACCTACCGACATATTATATATACCTATTTCTACCGATGGCGGTCAATCAAAGTCAAACCGCTTTTGAAATAAACATTATAGCCTTTTCCAGTTGATTGTAATTGTAGCAGCACCTACTTCTAATAGAAACCTGCCTTTGTCAGTGTTGCCACAAATTATATAAATGTATTTATACCTGGCTACACTGCGGGTAACCAGACATATAAACTCCCTCAGAGTGTGTGTTGATTACGTGTGTGGGATACTGTGACTTGCTAAAAAAACTGGATATTAACTTATATAACATTTTCAAGTGGTTTATTTATTTTTTTCAACAGAAGTTTCTTTATTTTCATTATTAGTTTTGTTATTTTTATCTGAATACAGTGCCTTTTTTATTTTATCAAACGTTTTTATTATTTTCATCCCGTACTGTTACAAATAGAACTAATATATTTATAATATTTATGATGCCGCGTACAGAGCCAGTAATCTAATTTGAATGATGGCCATTTTGCCTCACCTCGTGAGTTACCAGCAGTCGCTCTGTACCCATCATAAAACAAACTGTAAACACATGGCGTTTCATCCTAGAACACAATCGGATGACATTTTCTCGAAAAACTACTGGTTTTATGTTAAGTTTGAGATTTCAATGCAGATAACTTCATAAAATTTCATATATATTCTAGCGGTCAAAAGACCGCTCAGGGTAGACTACGGTAGAATACATATTATTATCAGGAAAAACGAAAGAAGAAAATAAATGTATATTGAAAAATTAAACAGCTATATATTATAGAAAAAGTCGTGCAGTAAGTTCAAGAAAAATAAAAACCTGGAATTTAACAATTTAGATTAAAGTCTCAAAAGCGGTCATTTGACCGCTCTGGTAGGTTTAGTGTTGAGGTATATTTACTCTATTACATACTTGATCGTTTTCCTCATTTCCACAAACGGCAGCATATGATGTAGTTGCACTCAAAACCTTATCAAATTCTACAATATTTTCAATATTGAATAATATAAATTTTAGTTTATGAATTCTAGTGGTCGGTAGATTTTTTTGGGGGGTTCATATCTTCATGAAGAAGTGGCATATACAAATATGTAGAAACTAGGAACACCTTACACCAAGCGTGTCCAACCATTTTACGTATAACGCGTGCAACAACAGAGGGATATCGAGGGATCTCACCACTCCCCACCTTCTCCAATTCCTCATCTACACTTTGATTCATTTTCAAATATAGTTTAAGATTGAATATAGTTAGTTTAGTTAAAAATTGAAGGGGACAGGATAATCTATGTCCCAAAGTCCACAAAGCAACTACAGTTATAAAATGTCGCAATGAGATTGGCCCTGAGCCAAAAAAAATGTTAAAATAAGGATATGACAGTTGTATTTGCATATATAAAAACTTGGATATGCAGCCTGAAACGTTGGGATAATTAAATATAATATAAAAAAATGGAAGAGATTCCTTCTTTAACACTAAACCTACCAGAGCGGTCAAATGACCGCTTTTAAGACTTTAATCTAAATTGTTATATTCCAGGTTTTTATTTTTCTTGAACATACTGCACGAATTTTTCTATAATATATAGCTGTTTAATTTTTCAATATATATTTCTCTTCTTCTTTCGTTTTTCCTTATAATAATATTTATTCTAACGTTGTCTACCCTGAGCGGTCTTTTGACCGCTAGAATATACATATATGAAATTTTATGAAGTTATCTGCATTGAAATCTCAAACTTAAAACAAAAACGTTAGTTTTCCAAGAAAATGTCATCCGATTGTGTTCTAGGAAAACGCTATGTGCTTACAGTTTTATGATGGGTACAGAGCGACTGCTGGTAACTCACGAGGTGAGGCAAAATGGCGATCATTCAAATTAGATTACTGGCTTTGTACGCGGTATTATAAATATTTGCGACGTGATTAGTTCTATTTGTAAAAGTACGGGATGAAAATAATAAAAACGTTTGATAAAAGAAAAAAATACTGTTCTAGTTACCAGGTGTAGCCAGGTATAAATACATTTATATAATTTGTGGCAACACTGACAAAGGCAGGTTTCTATTAGAAGTAGGTGCTGCTACAATTACAATCAACTGGAAAAGGCTATAATGTTTATTTCAAAAGCGGTTTGACTTTGATTGACCGCCATCGGTAGAAATAGGTATATATAATATGTCGGTAGGTTTAGTGTTAAAAAAATCCTAGAACAAACCACTCTTCCTCACTAAAGTGAAAAATAACCAAGTAGAGTTTAAAAATTGATTTTCACTTTAAATAACAAAATTATTTTCTGGCATGACGCCAAATCCGACCCACCCTCCCCAGTAAGTACATTTTGATTCGAGTTTCTTCGGCTAAGCAGCCTTACCCCTAAGGCGTTATACTTTATACTTAAAATAAAGTTGGGTTGTGCAGTGTTTTACTACGCACCTTTACTCAATTCACAATATTCATTTAAAACAAATATTGAGGAAGGAAGATGTTAATCTGCTCTTTAATTTATTTTATTTTTTTTTGTATTTGTATTTTTAAATAAAGCTCCATTCCTTCTGATATTCCTTGGAATATGAGAAAAGGTGAACCAATCATTCAATGATTGGACGACGACTGGTCACACGAAGGTCAAAGAGACAGAACTTTCGCCGGGAAGGTTAAAAATAACTTTGAGCGGTGAGCAAATACGATTTGGTTTATGGATCATCGGGCTTGTCTGGCTACTTGGGACAAGAGGCAGTCAAGTATTGATTCGGGGAGTACAATGTAGCATGACAAAGCCCTTATTAACATAATGAATAAAATATGCTGTATAAAGGTGGCGAGTCAAGTGGGCGCTAACTAGTCTTCAAGGGCCTTGGCAAACATTTTCCTCTTTTGTTGGTCTTGTTTGGACAATAATGCTATTTACTTACATCCCCCCCCCCTCAACTCCCCTCCGATCTGCCTACCCATCACCTGGCTAAATGGGACGGTATCTCATGTTTCCATTCAACTACTTCCTCAATGTCCAATCAGAAACGCCAAATCTATATACAATACCTATCAATATAGGTATCTATTTTTTTTTTAATTTTTTTTTTTTTATACATTTTGAAAAGTATAAAGAAGAGAGAGAATGTTTTGCTGTGAGGAGTCCCTTATACCTACTATCATCAAACTCTTTATACCATTAAACGGCGTTTTAGATCAGGTATTGATGATCAATCATCGCCAAAATAAAAAAAATCTGGTGCGTGCGCGCAACACACAACTTTCACTTACCAACTTACTTAGATTAGAAATTGACGTGTTTTGCTAAATATCATTTCCCAAAGTCACACATTTTTCTACATTCATATCTTATTTTTGTTAATCGTTAAAGCCATTTTTGAGTAAATATAAAAACCCCTGAAAATGATACAAAATTTATTAAGTAAAGTCCCCCCTTCGGTTGATCAATTTTGATGAAATGTTGGCTATCACATATTTGGCATATACATACATCAAATACCCAGTTTGATCAAAATCGTTAAAGCCGATTTAGAGTAAATAAAAAAAACACGTAAAAATGTTACAAATTTTTTAAGTAAAGTCCCCCGTCCGGTTAATCAATTTTGATGAAATTTTTACAGTCATATCTCGGGCATATTAATACATTAAATACTCAGTTTAATCAAAATCGTTAGAGCCGTTTTTGAGAAAATCGAAAAAAACCTAAAAAGTTATTAAGTAAAGTACCCCCTCCCTTTAAGTAATTTTGATGAAATTTATGCTGTCACATCGCGGGCATATACCTACACTAAATACCCAATTTCAGGATCGCACGGTTTATAGTTTTTGAGCTAGTCTGTTCACACACACACACACACACGGACCATTTCGCGGGACTTGGTCATTTCGACTCAGGGGACCTCAAAACGTGTATTTCCGCTGAAAACCGGAAGTCGAAATTTTTCACGATCGCAATACTTCCACTTACTATACATTTCATATATAGGTAAGTGAAAGTAAAAATACTTATCATTTTTAGCCATTGCATACAACTATATAGGATATCATTAGTTCCTTGCTAATAGCTCATAATCAGTTTGCAAGAATTTTATTATGTAATGTTTTACTTTATTTCTTCGATCATGCTCAAAAATTAGACATATTTCTTTGTGGAATTTTTTTAGAATCAATATATTCTGCCACAATCAAGGGCATTAATATTAGAGCTGTAAGGACACATTCACTCAACAACTATATACAAATGTAAATTAAAAATAAAGTAATAATAATAATAAATAAAATGCAAACCCCGAAAGTTTGTAGAAATAGAAGATAATCTAATTTCAATTTCATAAGGAAACAATACAAATTGTTTCGTTATGGTATTTATACTTTGGTGAATTTTAAATTTAAGATTATAGACATGACATTATTTTTCTTTCATTCAGTATTTTCTTTTATCACATTTACTTAATGTATTATTGTAAATACAGTTGTATCAATAAATATATGATTTAAAAAAAAAAACATATTGTTGAATTAATTTGAGTTCAAAATGACATTCTGACTCTAAAACACTTAGATCTTTATAGGTTTGACCACACTGGTGACGCAAGAACATATGGAGGTGTCACCTTATTATTAACTAGAGCGCGAGGGGTAACAGTCGGGGTGTGTTCCTACATACGTTTTGTCTGTAGACAACGTATCGACGAATAATATACAGTTGAACCTGGTTAAATGGGACCTGCCTAAGTGGAATACCTCTATAAGTGGTACAAAACTTGTTGTACCATCATTTTCCCCTTAAATAAACTCTTTAACTGGAATGTTTTCACCTCTATAAGTGGAATCCACATTTCTAAGAAAACATGAAGGGTAATCCTGTTCAGCCACAGGATTGGGAAAATATGATAAGAGATACCAATGAGAAGCTTCAACATTCAAACAGTATGTCCACATGAATGATGAAATTATAACAGCAGAAGAGCTGAATGATGAAGAGATCCGTGAAAAATCTAAAACGCCTGACGGAAATAAGAATTCAGAAGAGCCAGGGAGGCTACCAGTCACGAAAAATGATGCACTACATATTATTCAGAAGTTGCAGGCTTTTTTTGAAATGAATAAAGGGGCTGAAGATCTATCTTTGATAAATTATATGACATAGAAAAAAACATTTTTAAGTGCCAAAGTGAAGTGCAGAAAAAAATAAGTGATTACTATCATTAATGCATTTGTACATAGTTATCTTCTAATCTGCATTATTTTATTTTCACATTACAAAAAATATGATATAATTGTATCAATATTTTATTTAATTATAGTTTTTTAAGTGTTTATTATAATTTTTTTTTATAAAATACAAGTTGTTTAAAAACCTCTTTTAATGGTACATGCCCCCTTAATAAGATACCTGCACCCTGGATAAGTGAAACTTAGTTTAAGTGGAATACCTCTGTAAGTGGAATTAAAATCCTGTCACCAAGAGATTCCAGTTATCCAAGTTCGACTGTATTTTAATTCATCTGTTGAATTATGTTTACATACATATGAGGTTATGAGGTAATCGATTCCCATCTTATCTTAGCTCGTCTCTTACAAAGGATTGAAGTTATTTTATTTTTTAATGAAGTTGACATCGCAATGCATACTTCAGCGGGGAGCAACTATAAGAAGCTATTTAGGGGAGGATTGCCTCTATGCCAAGCGAAGACGTGAACAAAAAAAAATCCTGATGGAAGATCAGACTAAGAGGTAGGAGGTAACTGTTTTCGACAAGTTGGTAATTACTATTTCTCCACCCCCGCCTATGTTATTATTTCTTCTGTTTCCTTTTTCTTCTCCAAGGGGTCGGCAGAACAATACTCGCAATTTAACAGTGGCTCGGGTCCCCTCGGTTTATTGTGTTTACTGACTAGCTCCTTTCATTGGCGTGTGGGCATTTTTGCTGATTCTCTTCCACCCCCCCCCCTCCTCCCTTTACCTCCTCTGATTGTGTCTTCTTGTCCGGCTAATTCCTGCATTGTTTCCTTAATCCCCTCTTATCCTTCGTCTTTAGCAATACAGATTTTTCCTATATATAAACCATCGCAATACTTTTCGTCATTTAATCTCAGCATCCATACTCATTTATTTAACTTATTTATGGTTAAACTTATTCCTGAAAATTATATTAAATAAAAATAAACCAATTTTTACTTTCACTTACCTATATACGAAATATATAGTAAGGGACAGTTTTGCGATCGTGACAAATTTCGACTTCCGGTTTTCAAAGGAAATGCACGTTTTGGGGTTCCCTAACGATTTTGAATAAACTGAGTATTTGGAGTATTAAAATGCCCGAGATGTGACTGCAAAAATTTCATCATTGCACCGTTGCAAAATTGATCAACGGGGGGGGGGGGGCACTTTACTTAATAAATTTTGTCTCATTTTCACGTGTTTTTTTTTTATTTACTCAAAAACGGTTTTAACGATTTTGATCAAACTGGGTATTTGATGTATGTATATGCCCACGATGTGACAGCAAAAATTTCGTCAAAATTGGTCAAAGGGAGGGGGTACTTTATTTAATAACTTCTTAAGTATTTTCAATTTTCTCAAAAAGGGCTCTAACGATTTTGATTAAACTGAGTATTTGAAGTATTAATATGGCCGAGATATGACTGTAAAAATTTCATCAAAATTGATCAACCGGAGGGGGGACTTTACTTAATAAATTTTGTATCATTTTCACGTTTTTTTTTATTTACTCAAAAAAAGCTATAAAGATTTTGATTAAACTGGGTATTTGATGTATGCATATGCCAAAGATGTGACAGCCAACATTACATCAAAATTGGTCAAACGTAGGGGGCCCTTTTGTTTCATAACTTTTTTTTTTCCAATTTTTACCTTTTTTTTCATTACCTCCAAAACGGCTCTAATGATTTTGATCGAATTCGTCGTGTTTAATGAAAATTAGGTTTTCTTTAATATTATGTAAGCTTCATCATTATTAAAATGTTCTGAGGGGGCTTAAATGGGGAAGGGGCCTTTTTTGTTTGCCTATAAAGTAACTTTGTTTTTGCTCATATGGTGAAATTAACTGCCTCTCGTTAAGCCTAAAAATAAGAAATGGCTAAATATGAAATATGAAAAAGATCAAGTAAACATATACAGGAGAAAAGAAGAAACATATTCCTTCAACTCATAAAACATGTTTAGCCCACAAATGCGCAGTACGACTTTAATGACACACGATTGTTTATGAATAAAGATTTTCTGTTCATTTAATGGAAATTATTTTTTTCATAGTAACTACATGAAGTTTTTAACAACTACATAGAAAATTATAAAATCAGACGACTTGGAGTATTATGTTATGGAGTATTAGTTAGTGCCATTGCCGAATTATCACAAGTAAAATATTTTATTTGACAGTAACAAACTTTAGTGCACTTTAAAGAGCAAATACAAACGAAAATAAGTAAATGAATGTAGAAAAAAGTGTGACTTTGAGGAATTGAGGAAAAAAAAGTGTGAGCCACTCAGCACCCAACAGCAATGAGAAAAGGCCCGATGATGACCTAAAATTTGGGTCGAAACGTTGGCTAGAATAAAATATGTAAATATCACATATTTGTACTTATTACTTTGACCGCACCCCCAACCAATTCCTGTTCATTATATCTACCGTCAACTATCTTCCGCCATCATTTAATTGTATTGTATGATTACAATTATACATTTAAAAATACGATTAAAAAAATCCCTGAGGCTGAATGGAACGTGGCCGGAAAAATTTAAGATGATATTTACATAACAAATTAAATCATTTAATAGAAGTGTATTTAATATCTTAAGTTGGTAGATGACTGCAATGACAAGTCTCTAAAGTATACAAAAATACAGTCGTAAATACGTATGTTAAAAAAAATAAAGTAAAAAATATTTAAATAAAGAGTTTAAGGAAGGTATGTGTTTTCTTTTTCCACAATAAGCGTTAAAAGTAATGTGCTAATAATAAATATTAATTGTAAACCACTAATGGATTGGAAAGTTTTACACATTATAATTGTATACCTGGTGATGGTAACTTGACATAGATTCCAATAGATTTCATCCAATTTTTCATAACGATGGCGAAAGTTGAACGTTTAGTTATTTAATGGTATTCGAGAGACTTGAGGCCATCTTTTGAAATATTCCAATATTATACTAAAATAATTGTATACAATAAAACATAGGGATGATTTATGAGGATTTTACCATACCCGCCATCACCTACATTTCTTAGACCAAGGTAATATTTATGGCTCTTCAAATTTACTTGTGTTGTATGATTAATGTTGTTAATTTAAAAATGCAATAAAAAAAAAAAAAAAATGAATAAATAAAAAATTAATCTGTCATCCCATTTCAGGAGCGGTGAAATTCAGCAAAAAATGGGTTGGGTAAATGGTGAAAAAGAAGCATAGAGGCGGCTTATTCTTAGTGAATAATATGAATAATACATTAAATTTGTTGCAATCGGTTAGTAAACACTTATTCAACGATAATATCTCATTACTGAGTGTATCTATTTAGTTGACCGTAATCAGTAGCTACTATTTTAGTAATTTTGACGAAATTTTAACTGTTAATAATGAAAACCTGATTTTATTTATACTGTTAAACACGTTCACTGTACCACCGGTGGCCCGCACTAGACTGCCGCATCGGACACTTTAGTCAATCACAAAACTTCCCACGACTATTGGACATTAGATAGGATTGTATTGTTATTCTCTGTTATTTATTCTTGGATTGTCAATACTGCACAGTGGCGGATCCAGAAATTTTCTGAGGGGGGCGCACTTTTTTTTTTTTTTTACAAGTCATGAGTAATGAAGGCCCTAATTTAAAATACATATTAGTACATAATGATGTTGTAAATTACTGTAAATTTTTAAATACAATTCATTTTCAATTAATGGTCTAGAAAAATGACTAAATATAGCTCATTTTATATAGAAATAGTAATACTTTATGAGTGTCCTCACCTCTCAGGAATCCTGGATCCGCTACTGATACTGCATAATGCCCTGTAATAACCAACAACCATTATACATACAAATATAGATTCTAAATAGGTATAAAAATGACATACAGGCGCTGCGTGCAATGCAATGGGATACTGTCAGTTCAAGAATGTAAATAAATGAAACAGACTATCAAGATAATATGTAAAAGGAGAACTTTTAGACCTAAATTACAAATTATTATTGTACCATTTGTAATAAAAATGAAATAGAAGACATATAGCATTTTATTGGAGTATGACCAATTTTTAATTGCAATTTAGGGAAATATTTTGGAAAGATATCGATCAATAAAGAAGAGTTATTAGTCTTATTCAACCAGAATAAATTGAATGAAATAGATATAGAAGATTATTGTTATCTGAATTCTCTTAAGATTGTAAATATTATCTGTATTTTCTATAAATGTACTATTATTTTTAGGAGGGCTTAAGCCATGTCAAAATGTGTCCTTAAGGAGCCTTTACACTCTACGAACTTTACCTTCGAACTCCACCCTCGAACAGCCTTCACGTCGACTGTTCGGGTGTTCTAGGTACTTCATCTGTTCGCCTATGTTCGGGGGTAGCGCTAGTGTCACTTGTGATTTGGGTTTTTCCCAAGTGACAGGAGTTGTTTGTGATATTAGTGCGCCGTTCTTATTCGTCTCCTATTTTTTATTTTTCAGATAATATAAAATATATTGATAATGGAGATTTTTTCTTCATCATAAGCTAGTGCGTCAGCCATATTGGTTCGCTTAACGTCACGTTAAGTATAAATGGCTGTTCGTTTAACGCCGGGGTACGGCAGGGT
Organism: Aelia acuminata; assembly: GCA_911387785.2. NCBI lineage: Eukaryota > Metazoa > Arthropoda > Insecta > Hemiptera > Pentatomidae > Aelia > Aelia acuminata. The sequence continues at coordinate 21,482,678 of OU426980.1, forward strand.
TCGAGGGAGAACCTGTTCGAGGGTGAGGTTCGTAAAGTGTAAAGGGACCTTTAGATATGTAGGTACATAGTTTTGTAAATACTTATTGTTTTTACTTTCACTTACCTATATATGAAATATATAGTAAGTGAATGTATTGCGATCGTGAAAAATTTCGACTTCCGGTTTTCAACGGAAATACATGTTTTGGGGTCCCCTGAGTCCAAATACCAAGTCCCGCGAAATGGTCTGTGTGTATGTGAACAGACTAGCTCAAAAAATATAAAATGTGCGAACATAAAATTGGGTATTTAGTGTATGTATATGCCCGCGATGTGACAGCAAAAATTTCATCAAAATTGCTCAAAGGGAGGAGGAACTTTATTTATTAACTTCTTAATGTTTTTCGATTTTCTCAGAAACGGCTATAAAAATTTCATCAAAATCGATCAACCGGAGGGGGGACTTTACTTAATAAATTTTGTATCATTTTCACGTTTTTTTTTTATTTACTCAAAAAAGGCTCTAACGATTTTGATAAAACTGGGTATTTGATGTATGTATATGCCAAAGATGTGATACCCAACATTTCATCAAAATTGGTCAAACGGAGGAGTCACTTTATTTCATAAATTTTTCCCAATTTATACCTTTCTTTCGATTATCTCAAAAACGGCTTTAATGATTTTGATCAAATTCGCCATGTTTAATGAAAATAAGGTGTTATTTAATAGCAGGTAAGCTTTATCGTTATTAAAATGTTTTGAGGGGGCTTAAATGGGGAAGCGGCCTTTTTTGTTTTCCTGTAAAGTACCCCTGTTTTTGTTCATATGGAAAAATTGTCTCTCATTACGCCTAAAAATGGCTAAATATGAAATATGAAAAAAATCAAGTAAACATACAGAGGAGAAAGAAAGAAAAATATTCAGTCAACTCATAAAACTCGTTGAGCCCACGCACGCGGAGTACGCCTTTAATGACGGACCATTGTTCATAATTAAAGCCGTTCTGTTCATTTGAGAAGTGGCAATTATATATATATATATATATATATATATATATATATATATATATAACGACTTTATTACAACCAAGGTCTTTGTCTGTGCCCAATAAACCTTTTTTCCATTTCTTTCTGTCGCACCAATCTTCCTCGCGGAGTCCTCTGGCTGCCATCGCCTCGTCTATACCCTCCATCCACCTCTTCTCTGTTCGACCTCTCTTCCTTCTCCCCAATGGTACGTGCTTCAACATCCTTTTGGGCCATCGATCATCTGCCATTCTCATGACGTGGCAAAACCAGCTTAGTTTTCTTGTCTCAATGGAGTGTAGGATACTGAAGGGCTCTTGAACTTTATCCCTAATGAAGTTATTTGTGACGTGCTGCAATCTGGATATTCTGCAGCTACGCCTCCAAAAATCCATTTCCATTGCGAGAAGTTTTTTTGCTGAGTCGGTTAAGATAGTCCAGGTTTCCGATGCATACAGCACTGAATTCTCAACAAATGAGTGAAAGATTCTCTTTTTTGTTTAGAGATTAATGTTTTTGCTCCAAAGAACAGAATTTAATGTCCTTATTATCTTTCTTCCTTTTATTACTTTTTCGTTAATGTCTTTTTTGGTTCTGCTGTCTTTAGAAACCCACCTGCCTAAATATTTAAAGCTGTCAGTTGGGGTCAATTCCCATTCCCCAACATTCAGCGAGGAGCATCCATTTTTATTAAATGCCAAATACTCAATTTTTTCTTTGTTGATTTCCAGGCCTCCTGCTGTATACGCTTCATCAAGCTTCCTCATCATAAAGGATGAATCCTCTTCATCAGCCGCTATAATGACCTGATCATCAGCAAAATGTAAATTGTATAGGCATTTATCGTCTACCATTATCCCCATATTGCTGCATTTTCTTTTCCAAATGCTGAGTATAGTTTCAACATATATATTGAATAATAGAGGGGAAAGAGAGTAGCCTTGCTTGAGGCCTTTGGTGACTGGACAATTTTTTGTAAGGCCATATTTAAGCTTTATTCTTGCTGTTGCCTGTGCGTAAGCTTTTCTATAAGCTGAGTGAGGGTATATATATGATCTATACAGGACCTACCTCTTCTAAATCCGGCCTGTTCTTCTGGTAATATATGATTACACTCCCCCAATAACCTCTTATTTAATATCCTTCCATAAAGCCTGCTGAAGTTACTAGTTACTGTGATCCCTTTGTAATTCGAACAGACCTTTTTATTCCCTTTTTTGTAAATAGAGTGGCAATTAACAAAACGCATTAATTACTAATCCAAGTAAGTTGGTAAGTGAAAGTTGTGTGTTGCGAGCACGTACCAGATTTTTTAAATAAAGGAATTTTCTTAAATATATGTTATGTTCTAATATTCTTCGATTCTAAAGTTTAGAAAGAAAAAAAGAAAAGGCGATGAAAGAAAAAAAAAAAATGAGCGGAGGAGAACATGCTCCATTTAGGCCAAGGAGGTATGTATTTGTATGTTATTTCTTTCTCTTTTTTTTCCGCGGAAAAGTTAATGGAATGAGGGTAGGTAATATATAAAGGGGCGGGGGGTTGAGGCGGTGGAAGGCTTTTATCGCTAAGGAATGAATTGGATTTATTGGGAGCTTGAGGAGCCGCGACAAAAGAATCAAT